>CM052887.1:91999524-92165154 GCA_028534135.1 Potos flavus | reverse complement strand
TCCCGCCCCGCTGGCGTTAGCTCAGAACCCTGCGGGTTTGGGTGGGAAGCCTGGCGTTGGAGGCGACGCCCGCCGTGCTCCGGGGCCGCTCCTTTCTGGAAGCCGTCGTGCCGGGCTGCCGTGTTCCGTCCCTGCTGCTCGGCCTCGGACGCCGGCTGTGTTTCCCTTCCATCCTGCACCACAGCGCGGTGTGCTCGCGTCTGTGTGTCCGTAGCCACGCCGTGGACCCGTGTTACACGTGTGTGTGTGTGTATACACGTCCCCTCTTCTAGCCGACGGCTCCCACATTCAGCCGCGCGTTCAGCCGCAACCCTGGGGAGCCGGTGAAAAAGTTCTGCTGTAGAATTGCGCCATTTGTGTCCTCCTTGATCTTGGAGACTGAGACTCGCTTTGCCCGGTCCTGGCTTGGAGTGGAGAGCATTCGGAATGCTGTGGTAGTGTGACGGCAGCGCAACTTCGGGCGTGCCCGGGGTTGGGCCAGAGCGCGTCCCGTCTGGTGGTCTGGTGCACGTGTGTGTGCATCTCTTCCAGGACTGTGCCTCCAACTGGGACGGCTTTTCTGCAGGTTCCCGAGTGCTCGTGCCAGGAGACACTCCCACAGCTCCGTGCGCGAGGCGTGCTGGCTGCTCCTCTTTCCCAGCGCTCAGCATGCTCTGTCCTCTTGTAGTAAGCTAGTCTCATCATATTTATTGCACAAGAAATTGTATATGCATTTCCCTGATGATTAACGAATTTGAGTACCTTTTCCTATATTTACGGTCATTTGGAACTCTTTTGTGAAGCGTCTTCAAGTCTTTCCCCCACTTTTAAATCAGTCTTTTAATCTCTTAAATACTGATTTGCAAGTTTTCTTTATGTTTTCCAAATATGATACTTTGGTCAGATATATGTATTGCAATTTTCCCCCTATTTTGTGGATGCTTTAACACTCAATGATACATCTTCTGATGAGAAATTCTTAATTTTCACATAGTTCACTTTGACAGAAATTGTTTTATGGTCAGTACTTTCTGTGTCCTGGTTAAGAAATCTTTGCCTACTCCAAAATTATGAAGATATTCTCTGTTTTCTCTAAATGCTTGATTGATTTACTCTTCCCATTTAGAGCTGCAGTTCATCGGGAATTTATTTTTTGTGTATGTTTTGAGATAGGAGTCTTTATTTTTTTTTTCCACCTGCATGTCCCAGTCGCTTTAGCACCGTTTATGACCTTTGTCATGACTTAGGTAGCTATAATTGTGGGGTTTAATTTTGTAATCCATGGTGTTCCATTGATCTATTTGTTTTTTGCCTTACTTTTAAATTAATTAGATAGTCTGTCATTTGGATTGAGAGAGAGACTTACGTTATAGTAACCATTAGCTTTATTACCTTTGCTACTCTGGAAACAACCTAGTTTTGATGGTAATTTTAAAGTTCCTTAGTTCTGTCACTTGTCACCCCAACTTTCTCTGAACCAGCACTTCTGAGTGGTGAATGTACTCCACCCCCTATAGAGGCTGTGCAGAAGTGAACAAGCTCATTGGGTTTCCAGTCTTTGGCATTCTTTTCTCAAATTATTCATAGAGTGAATATAAATACTTGAGTTTTCTCTAGGACATGTTGCCAATTCTTTTATTTAACTCTTTTTTGGTTTTGCCATGTAATTCTATAAGTTTTACCTTTTTTCCTGATACAATATACGTAGCGTGCGATTAACATTTTTAAGTGTACAATTCAGTGGCATTAAGTACATTCACATCTTGTGCAACCATCCCCACTGCCCATCTCTAGAACTTTGCTGTCATTGCAAACTGAAACTGTCCCCATGAATCATTAACTTACCATTCCTTTCTCTTTCCAGCTCTTGGTAACCACCATTCTACTTTTGTCTCTATGAATCTGAATATTCCAGGTATTTCATATAAGAGGAATCATACAGTATGTGTCCTTTCATCTGTGGCTTATTTCACTTAGCATAAGGTTTTCAAGTTTCATGCATCTTGTAGCATGTATCAGAATTTTTTTCCTTTTTAACATTGGAAGATATTTGCTTGTATTGACATACGACATTTTGTTTATCCATTCATTCATCACTGGACATTTGAGTTGTTTCCTGGCCTTTGTAAATAGTGCTGCTATGAACATGGGGGTACAGATATCTCTTCGAGATCTTGCTTTCAGTTCTTTTAGATATATGCATTCCCAGAGGTGGAATTGGTGGGATCATATAAAAAAAATTCTATGTTTAATTTTTTGGGGGAACTACCATGCTGTTTTCTGCAGTGGCAGTGCCATTTCACAGTCTGACCGCCAGCGCTCCGGGATTCGTTTCTCCACTAACATGTGTTGTTTTCTGTTGTTTTAAAATATAATAGTTATCCTAATGGGTGTGCAGTGGTATCTCATCGTGGCTTTTATTTGCATTTCCCTGATGATTACTGATGCTGAGCACTATTTTATGTGCTTCCTGGCCATTTAAATTTGTATATCTTCTTTGGAGAAATATCTCTTTGAGTACTTTGCCTGTTTTGAATTGGGTGGTTTTATTGTTGACTTTCAGGAGTTCTTCATATATTCTGGATATTAATCCCTTTTTAAATACCAGATTTGCAAATATTTTCTCCCATTCTATGGGTTGCCTTTTTACTCTATTGATAATGTTCTTTGATGTACAAAAGTTGTTAATTTTGATGTTCATTTTATACATTTTTTCTTTTTTTGCCTGTATTTTTGGTGTTATATTCAAGAAATCATCACCAAATCCAATGTCATGAAGATGTCTACCTATGTTTTCTTAGAATTTTAGAGTTTTATCTCTTATATTTGGGGTCTTTGATCCATTTTGAGTTAATTTTTGTGTATTGTGTAGTATTTAACTTGTAAATACTCATGTAATAATTCTGTTTTGTCTTAAGTATTATGAATATCTCTGAGATCTCTTGTCAATTATTTCAATGATTGTGAAGCTAAAATCTGTTAACCAGGTGGTAATGATCTATTTTCTTTCTTCCTTTTGCTGGCTTTTTTTTCCCTTTTTCTTTTGAACTTCAGGTTCACAGAATTGGATTAATTATAATCCTTGATTCATACACAAATTTTTCATTGGTTCATGTGTGACCTGCTTTTGATTAACCTATTTTTATTTTTTTAAAGATTTTATTCACTTATTTGACAGAGAGATAGAAAGAGAGCACAAGTAAGCAGAGCGGCAGGCAGAGGGAGAGAGAGAAGCAGGCTCTCCGGTGAGCAGGGAGCCCGATGCGGGGCTGGATCCCAGGATCCTGGAATCATGACCCGAGCTGAAGGCAGCCGCTTAACCAACTGAGCCACCCAGGTGCCCCTTAACCTATTTTTAAATAGTATCACCCATGAACTATTACCCAGGATACTAAAACGTTGACTCTAGCTTATTAAATACCCAGCAGGAGAACTGAAATATGGACAGTAATTTATATGTTCCTGTTCTTTATATCTGCCATAGTTGCACAACATCACTTGTCTTTTGGTCCATCTATTCTTTTTTTTTTTTTAAGTAGGCCCTACACCTAGCATGGGGCAACAGGGGGCTTGAACTTACAACCCTGAGATCAAAACCTGAGTTGAGATCAAGAGCTGGTCGCTTAACTGGCTGAGCCACCCAGGCATCCCAGTACTCTATTCTTTGAGTGCATTTACTTAGGTGGTATCTTCCAAATGGTTTTATGTTGATGCCACTTTCACTGATATAGCTATTACTTTAAAATGGTCACAGATTAATACATAACAGTACCAAAACAATCCTCATAATACCTTCACTAAATTAATAATAAATAACATTTATTGAGTGTATTACTAGGTATCTCATTTGAGTCTCACAACAAGCATATGAAGTAGGTATTTTGCAGCATGTAGCCAAGGTGGCATAGTCAGCATGTGATGGAACGAGAGTTTGAATCCAGGCAGGCTGATTTCACAGCCTGTACTATATTTACAGTCCTATAAAGTTTAAACCTCCACCGTAACAGGGTTATGTGGGATGCAACTAGGTTGGTTACATAAAATGCTTGTTGTAAGGCTAATGAAAGGACCAGGGAAAACCTATGAAACTAGCTGTCAGAGAATTTTGGGGTCTAGCTGCACAATTTAAATTCTTCCTTATTCTGGCTGTGGTTTAAGCTCCCTAACTTGGCAGTAGCGTTTTTGGGTACAGTTCTGGGGTTCACTAGGACTTTTACAACAGTGGAGATTTTAAGACCCCTAATTTACGTGGCTTCCTTTTGGCCAAATAGAGTGGGGATATAATGGAGATGCCAGGAATCATCCTCTCTGTACTGCTTTCCTAGGTGAGTTTACCTGCCTTTTTCTACCAGGGTCTTGCCTTCATTTCCATGGCTCACTCCACGTGCTGCAGATAAAAACTTTAGCTCTTACCTCTTGAGAATAGAGGTTGGGCAGAAGATGGGAGGCAATCATCAATCTTGTATCTAAATTTGAAATGCAGTTGTCTGGAGGTCTGTATTCTTTTCTGAGCTTTGTCACTGCTCTCCAGCTAAAGACCATAGGAATATACTTGTAGTTGGACAAGTTGGGTTGATTGCATGTTGCACTAAGAGAAAATGCATACCACCGGGAACTGCGGGGTGTTTCAGTAAGAGAGCATTTGAAAGGAACTTTTAAAAATAGGATTTGGGTTTGTGTTGGGCGATTTGGAAAGAGTTTAAGGAGATGAGGCTTTGATCTGTAATGGATGCTCTTAGGAAGCAGAGATAATTCTATGATTGAGTATCTTAATCTTATATAGAAGGCAAGAGGATTGGGTGGGGTGAAGTTAAAACTAATTAGTAAAGGAACAAGTCATTCATATAAGCCATGGTGGGGAGATATTTGGTCATTTTATGATTTGGATGGTATTCATGTTTTTTTTTTTGCTTTGTTCAGGCTTTATTACAGAGTGATGTTGTTTATTCTTTGTCCATTATGGTCACGGAGTGCCCTTCTCTGATGTTGATGCTCTCTGAAGCTGTTTATTTTCGAGAGGAGAATCATTAAGACCTAGCTGTGCGTGCCTCACTCTGAGCTGCTAGCCAGTTTGTAGCAACAACAAAGCCTAGCCGGTAGCAGCAGGCCAGCTTCCAGATGCCAGGGGCTGCTTTTCTCTCCATAAAGTCTTATATGGTATACTATAGTACAGAATGGTATAGTAGATAACAAATCCAACAGCTGACATATATTGATTTTATAACATAGGTGAGCAAAAAGGAATGGAATAGAGGTATAGAGGATTCTTTGTATTTGATTTTGTTTAGCTGGGTTAAATGAACTTCCCCTGGTAGGTGGTACAGTAGCCCATAAAGATGTTCATGTGGTAATCTCTGGAACCTGTATGTTATCATACATGGTAGAAGGGACTTTGCAGATGTGATTACGTTAAGGGAGAGATAGTCCTAGATTATCTGGGTGAATGCAGTGTAATCACAAGCGTCCTTATAAGAGAGAGGTGGGAGAGTCAGAGTCAGAGAAAGATGTGACAACAAGCGGGGGGTAGTGTGAAGCACCTTGAAGATAAATCAAGGACTCCAGAAGCTGGAAAATTCAGGGGAATGGATTCTCCCTAGAGTCCACAGAAGGAGCTAGCCTTGCTGACATCTTGATTTTAGCCCAGTGATACCCATGTTAGATTTGTGACCTTTAGAACTATGAGGTAATAAATTGGTGTTAAGCACTGAGTTGCGGTAATTGGTTACAGCAGCCACTCAGAATCCTTCATCAGGAGGCTTTGACCTTCATTGCTCTCCTTGTGACTGTACCTCACTTCTCTCTAGTTTTGTACTTGGGGTTGAAGGAGACTGGGGCATATCTAATTGCATGTAAGATTTTTTCTTTCTTTTTATTCTTTCTGTCTTAACTGATAATTAATTGAAGGTACATTTCCTGAGAGGTATAGGCATACCAAAGAATACCGTATCATTTCAGCACGATTTCTCGTGTTAGTTTTCCTTTTGTTTCCAAGCTAATGTTATACAGTAGGATAGACTATATATTCTCTGAGAGCTCTATGCTTTTGTTTTATTCCGCACGGTATTTGTAGAAGGTAATTATAGATATTTACTCATGATGATAAGGTTTTGAAGATTACATACAAATATAGTAGTATAGGTTAATTTCCTGAAAACCTTGGTGGTAAGATAATTCAAAGAACTTAAGGCATTATAAGAGAAAACACACGAGGTGATAAAGTTCAGAATTTATCTTTGAAAGCCCTTGTAAATGTTTTAACACTTAAGATGAAACAATTCAGAAAGGACACACAATAAAGACAATAAATTCTAATTTTATACCGTTAATATCTGTTATCTGCTGTGCATTAGAATTTTCAGAATCCCCTTCCCTAGAATTTCAGTGGGATCCTTGTGATGCATTTTGGATTGTTTCGAATAGTATGCATTATGAGAAGTATTTCCTTCTGTCTGTTCTTCCATCCAGATGGCTTTCTGATTTTTGGCTCAGAGTTATTGACTCCTGGGACCCAGTTCCTCACTATCATTCCACGGGCACAAAAGAACTTGTGTGCTGGAGGTGGGAGACACTTTGGGTGCCTTTTCCCAGTCGCTGGGTGTAGAACCCTAGCTCAGCCTGTGATGACTATGTCAGAGCACTTGTTATCTTTTATGTTCCTGTTTTCCTTTTGTCCCCACAGTTGGTAGTGGGGTGCCTTCTGCAGCTCGGATTTGCCTTCCCAAGGTGACATTGTAGAAACTATTTCTCTGTCATCCCACTTTATTTGTCTTTCCATTGCTGACCCATCTCCACCAGGAGTGACTTGAAATTCGGGGATGCCAGAATTTTTTGTTTTTTAAAAAGCTTTGTAGAATTAAATTTGCATGAACTTCAAATTGTGTAAGGGGAACTTGAAGTTGGA
The DNA here is from genome assembly GCA_028534135.1 of Potos flavus. Classification (NCBI taxonomy): domain Eukaryota; kingdom Metazoa; phylum Chordata; class Mammalia; order Carnivora; family Procyonidae; genus Potos; species Potos flavus. The sequence continues at coordinate 92,158,274 of CM052887.1, read as the reverse complement.
GAGGGAATACAATATCATTTTCTTTTCTTTTTTGGTCTTTTTGTGGCAGGACTCGTGATAAAATTTGTAGTGTTTGAGTTGTGTAGGCCGTAGATTCTCTAGATAGAATTGTTAAAGTATTCTGATATTTAATTAATATCAGTTTTTCACATACTTTCTTTGGGACTTAGGCGTCAGGAACATTCCACATACCCTTTACTAAATTAATTTTTTTTAGAGAGAAAGGGAGAGAGTTGTGTGGGGGAGGGGCAGAGGCAGAGGGAGAGAAATAATCTTAAGCAGGCTCCCAGCACAGAGCCTGATATAGGGCTTGATCTCATGACTCTGAGATCATGACCTGAGACAAAACCAAGAGTCAGATGCTTAACTGAGCCACTTACGTGCCCCCCACATACTCTTTAATGTACATTTTTTGGCCTTTAGAAGTCATTCATCTAACATTAATTTAATTTTCCTCAAATCTATGTATCTTTCAAAGAGCACCATAACTAAATATGGAATTTGACAACAAGCTGACCAACTAGGACTGTAAGCAGGATTGTTTCACTAGCATGCTAATTCATGATTCTGTGATTCTGTGGGATTGATGTATGAGTTTGTTGATGTTGTATATTTGAATATCAGATGTATATTGAGGCCTATACTGTTGTTATTCATAGTGTAATATTTTCTTTCAAAACCCCAAATTTTTACTATTTTATTGAGAGCCTGAGCTTCTCTTTATTGCACAGCAGTGTTGAAAACTGAACAAGGAGGCAGATTTGTTGGGTTTGGATTGGGGCAGTGTAGGTTCTAGTCATATCTTTGCTATTTACTAGCTGTGTGATATTGGGGAAGTTCCTTAATCTCTTTGGAACCTTAATGTTCTTGTGTATGAAAATAACATAAATACCTATTATTTTGGTGCAGTTGTAAATTGGACTGTTTTCTTAATTTATTTTTGCTGCTTCATTATTAGCGTATAGAAATAATGCCGTACTAGTTTTAAATTCAAATGTAAGAGTATTGAACCCATGTGCAATCACTGAAGTTATGCAATTTATATTTAACAGTTCACGTATGTGTATATTTTGTTCTCACCAGAACAGTGGAAATGCTGCACAAAAACAAACTCAACTTTTTTTTTTTAATTTTAGTGAGATGTGATTCATGTATCATATAATTCACCCAATTCAGTGGTTTTTTTAGTATAGTCAAGAGTTGTGTAGCCATCACCACAATCTAATCCTAGAATATTTTTATCTCCAGGAGGAATCCTATACACATTAGCAGTCATTCCCCATTTCCCCCTTTATTTTCTTCCCTCCAGTCCTAGGCAACACCTAATCTACTTTCTGTATAGGTTTGCCCATTCTGGATAGGTCATATAAATTGAATCATGCAATATGTGTTTTTTGGTGTGTCTAGCTTCATTCAGTTAGCATGATGTTTTCGGGATTCATCCACATTGTAGCATGCATCAATACTTCATTATTTTTTGTGGTCAAATAATATTTCAAGATATGAATGTGCCACATTTTGTTTATTCATTCTTTAGTTAATGGACCTTTCGGTTTTTTCCACTTTTTGGGTCTTATGAAAAATGCTGCTGTGACCATTCATGTACAAGTTTTTGTGTGGATGTAGGTTTTCATTTTCCTGGGATGGAATTGCTGGGTCATATGATATCTCTGTGTTTAATATTTTGAGGAACTGTCAAACTGTTTTCCAAAGTTGGAGCACTATTTCATATTTCTATCTACAAACATTTCAATTTTTCTGCATTCTCTTTAACACTTGTTATTAACTGCCATTTTAATTTTTTAAAAAAGATTTTATTTATTTGGCATAGAGAGGGAGAGAGCACAAGCAGGTGGAGCGGCAGGTAAAGGTAGAGGCAGGCAGAGAGAGAGGGAGAAGAAGTTGGCTCCCTGCTGATCAGGGAGCCCGACAGGGGGCTTGATCTCAGGACCCTGGGATCGTGACCTGAGCCGAAGGCAGACACTTAACTGACTGAGCCGCCCAGGCACCCCTTGATTTTTTTTTTTTTTAACGATTTTATTTATTTATTTGACAGAGAGACAGTGAGAGAGGGACTACAAGCAGGGGAGTGGGAGAGGGAGAAACAGGCTTCCCACCCAGCAGGGAGCCCGATGCGGTGCTCGATCCCAGGACGCTGGGATAATAACCTGAGCCCAAGGCAGATGCTTAACGACTTAGCCACCCAGGCGCGGCCCCCCCTTGATTTTTAATTTCAGTCATCCTAGTGAGTATGAAGTGTTATCTCATTGTGTATGTGTGTGTTTTAAAGTTTTATTTATGTAATCTCTACACTCCATGTGGGGCTTGAACTCACAACCCCAAGATCAAGAGTCGCTGTTTTCTGAGACAACCACACACCCCTCATTGTGGTTTCGATTCGCATTTCCCTAATGACTAATGATGTTGAACATCTTCCCATCTGTTTATTGGTCATTTGCGTATCTTCTTTGGTGAATGTCTATTCAGCCTTTGTCCTTTTTCAAATTGGGTTTTTTTTTTTTTCTTCTTATTGAGTTGTAAGAAATCCTTACATATTTTGGACATGATGCCCTTATCAAACATATGACTTGCTTATATTTTCTTCTCTTCTGGGGGTCATCTTTTCACTTTCTTGATTGCACCACAGAAGTTTTTAATCTTGTTGAAATACAATTCACCTATAAAAAAATTTTTTTTGTCACTTTTTTATTTATGTCGTATTTTAGAAGCCTTGTCAACCAAAGGTCATAAAGACTCTTGTACTTTTTTCCAAGAATTTTACAATTTTAGCTGTCACATTTATATGTGTGATTCACTTTGAGTTAATTCTTGTGTATGGTAAAGAAAGGGGAATATCTATTTTGGTGAGCTGTCTCTTCAGATCTCTAGCTCACTTTTTAATTGGCTTGTTTTTTGAGTTTTAAGAGTTCTTTCTGTATTTTGGGTTCAACTCTTTAACTGGCCGTGTGTTTTGTACAAATTTCCACCAGTCTGTGGCTTGTCTTATCTTACCAGTGTCTTTCACAGAGCAGAAGTTTTTAATTATAATCCTGTCCAATTTATTATTTTTTCATGGATTATGCTTTTCAAGTTGTATTTTCAAGTCATAAAAAGTCATTGTCAAACCCAAGATCACCTGCATTTTTTGTAATTTCGTGTTTTACATTTAAGACTCTGATCTATTTTGAGTTAATTTTTGTGAAAGTTATAAGGTTTGTGTCTAGATTAATTTTCTTTATATATATATTTTAAATTTAAATTCGATTAGCAAACATATATAGTATATCATTAGTTTTAGATGTAGTTTTCAATAGTTCATCAGTTATGTATCACACAGTGCTCATCACATCACATGCCCTCCTTAATGCCCATCACCCAATCACCCCATCCCCCCACTCACCTCCCTTCCTGCAACCCTCAGTTTGTTTCCTCTAGTTAAGAGTCTCTCATAGTTTTTCTCCTTCTCTGATGACTTCCCGTTCAGTTTTCCCTCCCTTCCTATATGATCCTTGGTGCTGTTTCTTATATTCCACATATGAATGAAACCATATGATAATTACCTTTCTCTGATTGACTTATTTCTCTCAGCATAATACCCTCCAGTTCCATCCATGTAGGTGTAAATGGTAAGTATTCATCCTAATGGCTGACTAATATTCCTTTGTGTGTGTGTGTGTGTGTGTGTGTGTGTGTGTATGTATATACACACACCACATCTTTGTCCCTTCATCTGTCGGTGGACATCTCCGTTCTTTCCATAATTTGGCTATTGTGGACATTGTTGCTATAAACATTGGAGTGCAGGTGCCCCTTCGAATCACTACATTTGTGTCTTTGGGGTAATTACCCAGTAGTGCAATTGCTGGGTTATATATTTGCAGCTTTTTGAGGAACCTCTACAGTGTTTTCCAAAGTGGCTGCACCAGCTTATATTCCCACCAACAGGGTAGGAGCGCTCCCCTTTCTCTGCGTCCTCACCAACATTTGTCATTTCCCGACTTGTTAATTTTAGTGATTCTGTGTGAGGTGTGAGGTGGTATCTCATTGTGGTTTTGATTTGTATTTCCCTCATGCTAAGTGATTTGGAACATTTTTTCATGTGTCTGTTGGCCATTTGGATATCTTCTTCTTCTTTTTTTTTTTTAAGATTTTATTTATTTATTTGACAGAGAGAGATCACAAGTAGGCAGAGAGGCAGGCAGAGAGAGAGGAGGAAGCAGGCTCCCTTCTGAGCAGAGAGCCTGATGCGGGGCTTGATCCCAGGACTCTGAGATCACGACCTGAGCCAAAGGCAGAGGCTTAACCTACTGAGCCATCCAGGCGCCCTGGATGTCTTCTTTGGAGAAGTGTCTATTCATGTCTTCTCCCCATTTCTTGATTATTTGTTCTTTGGTTGTTGAGTTAGATAAGTTCTTTATAGATTTTGGATACTAGTCTTTTATCTGATACGTCATTCGCAAATATCTTCTCCCATTTTGTTGGTTTTTTGGCTTTGTCGACTGTTTCCTTTGCTGTGCAAAAGCTTTTTATCTTGATGAAGTCCCAATAGTTCATTTTTGCCTTTGTTTCCCTTGCCTTTGAAGACATGTCCAGCAAGAAGTTGCTGCGGCCGAGGTCGAAGAGGTTGCTGCCTGTGTTCTCTAGGATTTTGATGGAGCCCTGTCTCACAGTTAGGTCTTTTATCCATTTTGAGTTTATTTTTGTGTATGGATTAAAGAAATTGTACAGTTTCATTCTTCTGCAGTGGCCGTCCAATTTTCCCAACACCATTTATTGAAGAACCTGCCTTTTTTCCATTGGATATTCTTTCCTGCTTTGTCTAAGATTAGTTGGCCATTGCCGCTTCCCGACGGCGCACGGGAGAAGAATGAGGCACAAACAAGTCAGCTGCAAGAGAAAGGGAGCAGGGGTCGACAGTAGAGAAGACTGTCACCCTGAACAACTCCTCAGTCCCGTATTTATTGGATACAGGATAACAATTAACAAAGGAGCAGAAAACGGCTATACATTAACCATATGCCTTGTAGATAAGCAAGAAGAAATATGAGTTATACATTGATTACAAATCTTATAGATAAGTAAGGAGAGTACATCATATATGGTCAAGCAGTATAGAATTTATAGTTGAGCAAGCACAATTAAGGGGATTGTCTTGATTAACGGTAGGCTGTCTCTGAGGCAGGGGAGATAACATTAAAAATGAAGCAGCGGCGTTCCACCCTGAGCGGGCCAGGCGTTCCCGGCTGCTCGGCTTCCAAGATGTATATCATCCTCTTCCCCAGAGACCTGTTGCTAATGCATGTTTTTCTTAAGGTAACATTTAAGCATGCTTGCCAGGCTGGTACAATTTCTCATGGGTTATATTTTAAGCAGTACATTGTTTTGAGGGACGGTTACAGCCATAAAGTTGAAGGTCCTTTTCTGGGTTCTTTATTCTGTTCCATTGATCTGTGTGTCTATTTTTCTGCCAGTACCATACTGTCTTGATGATTACAGCTTTGTAATAGAGCTTGAAGTCTGGAATTGTGATGCCACCAGGTTTGGTTTCTTTTTCAACATTCCTTTAGCTATTCGGGTCTTTTCTGGTTCCATACAAATTTTAGGATTATTTGTTCCAGTTCTGTGAAAGAAGTTGATGGTATTTTGATAGGGATTGCATTGAATGTGTAGATTGCTCTAGGTAGTGTAGACATTTTGACAATATTTGTTGTTCCAATCCATGAGCATGGAATGTTTTTCCATTTTGTTGTGTCTTCCTCAATTTCTTTCATGAGCGTTCTATAGTTTTCTGAGTACAGATCCTTTGCCTCTTTGGTTAGGTTTATTCCTAGGTATCTTACGGTTTTCGGTGCAATTGTAAATGGGATAGACTTCTTCATTTCTCTTTTTTTCTGTCTCATTGTTAGTGTATAGAAATGCAATTGACTTCTGCATATTGGTTTTATATCCTACCAACTTTGCTTAATTCCTGTATGAGTTCTAGCAATATTGGATGGAGTCTTTTGGGTTTTCCATGTAGAGTATCATCTGCAAAGAGTGGGAGTTTGACTTCTTCTTTGACTGTTTGGATGCCTTTTATTTCTTTTTGTTGTCTGTTTGCTGAGGCTAGGACTTCCAGTACTATGTTGAACAGCAGTGGTGAGAGTGGGCATTCCTGCCATGTTCCTGACCTTAGGGGAAAAGCTCTCAGTTTTTCCCCATGAAGATGATATTTGCTGTGGGATTTTCATATATGGTTTTTATGATGTTGAGGTATGTTCCCTCTATCCCTACACTGTGAAGAGGTTTTTTATTTTTTTTATTTTTTAAAAGATTTTATTTATTTATTTGACAGAGAGAGAGATCACAAGTAGGCAGAGAGGCAGGCAGAGAGAGAGGGGGAAGTAGGTTCCCTGAAGAGCAGAGAGCCTGATGCGGGGCTCAATCCCAGGACCCTGAGATCATGACCTGAGCCGAAGGCAGAGGCCTCAACCCACTGAGCCACACAGGTGCCCCCACTGTGAAGAGTTTTAATCAAGAAAGGATGCTGGACTTTGTCAAATGCTTTTTTCTGCATCTGTTGAGAGTATCCTATGGTTCTTATCTTTTCTTTTATTTATGTAGTGTATCACACTGATTGATTTGCAGCTGTTGAACCACCCTTGCAGCCCAGGAATAAATCCCACTTGGTCATGGCGAATAAAACTTTTAATGTACTGTTGGATCCTATTGGCTGGTATTTTGGTGAGAATTTTTGCATCCATGTTCATCAGGGATATTGGTCTGTAATTCTCCTTTTTCATGGGGTCTTTGTCTGGTTTTGGGATCAAGGTAATGGTGGCCTCATAGAAAGAGTTCGAAAGTTTTCATTCCATTTCTATTTTTTGAAACAGCTTCAGAAGAATAGGTATTAATTCTTCTGTAAATATTTGGTAGAATTCCCTTGGGAAGCCATCTGGCCCTGGGCTTTTGTTAGTTGGGAGATTTTTGATTACTGCTTCAATTTCTTTGCTTGTTATGGGTCTGTTCAGGTTTTCAATTTCTCCCTATTTCAGTTTTGGTAGTTTACATGTCTCTAGGAATGCATTCATTTCTTCCAGATTGCCTAATTTGTTGGCATATAGTTGTTCATAATATGTTCTTATAATTGTTTATATTTCTTTGGTGTTGGTTGTGATCTCTCCTCCTTCATTCGTGATTTTATGTATTTGTGTCCTTTCTCTTTTCTTTTTGATAAGTCTGGCCAGGGGTTTATCAATCTTATTCATTCTTTAAAAGAACCAGCTTCTAGTTTCATTGATCTATTCTATTGTTCTTTTGGTTTCTAGTTCATTGATTTCTGCAATAATCTTTATTATTTCTCGTCTCCTGCTTGGTTTAGACTTTATTTGCTGTTCTTTCTCCAGCTCCTTTAGGTGTAAGATTAGCTTGTGTATTTGAGACTTTTCTAATTTTTTTGAGAAAGGCTTGTATTGTTATGTACTTCCCTCTTAGGATTGCCTTTGCTGTATCCCAAAGTTTTTGAACAGTTGTGTTTTCATTTTCATTTGTTTCCATGAATTTTTTAAATTCTTCTTTTATTTCCTGGTTGACCCATTCATTAGTAGGATGCTCTTTAACCTCCATGTATTTCAGTTCTTTCCAAATTTCCTCTTCTGAGTTCAAGTTTCATAGCATTGTGTTCTGAAAATATGCAGGGGATAATCCCAGTCTTTTTGTACTGGTCGAGACCTGATTTGTGACCCAGTATGTGATCTATTCTGGAGGCAGTTCCATGTGCACTTGAAAAGAATGTGTATTCTGTTGCTTTAGGATGGAATGCTCTGTATATATCTGTGAAGTCCATCTGGTCTAGTGTGTCATTCAAAGCCCTTGTTTCCATGTTGATCTTCTGCCTAGATAATCTGTGCATTGCTGTGAGTGGGGCGTTGAAGTGTTCCCTATTATTGTATTATTATCAATGTGTTTCTTTAATTTGGTTATTGGTTTATATAATTGGCTGCTCCCAAATTAGGCACGTAAATATTTATAATCATTAGATCTTCTTGTTGGATAGACCCTTTAAGTATGATAATAGTGTCCTACTTCATCCCTTACTATAGTCTTTGGTTTAAAATCTATTTTTTCTAATGTGAGGATTGCTACCCCAGCTTTCTTTTGAGGTTCATTGGCATGATAAATGGTTCTCCACCCCCTTACTTTCAGTGTGGAGGTGTCCTTAGGTATAAAATGAGTCTCTTGTAGACAGCATATGGATGGGTCTTGCTTTTTTTTAAATCCATTCTGATACCCTGTGTCTTTTGATTGGAGCATTTAGCCCATTTACATTCAGAGTCAGTATTGAAAGATGAATTTAGTGCCATTGTATTACCTGTAAAGTCCCTGTTTCTGTAGATTGTTTCTGTTTCTTTCTGGTCTGTGTTACTTTTGGGCTCTCTCTTTGCTTACAGAATCCCTTTTACTATTTCTTGCAGGGCTGGTTTAGTGGTCACAAATACTTAATTTCTGTTTGTACTGGAAGCTCTTTATCTCTCCTTCCATTCTGAATGACAGCCTTGCTGGATAAAGTATTCTTGGCTGCATATTTTTCTCATTTAGTACCCTGAATATATCATGCCAGCCATTTCTAGCTTGCCAGATCTCTGTGGATAGGTCTGCTGCCAGCCTAATGTTTCTACCCCTGTAGGTTAAGATCCCCTTGTCTTGAGCTGCTTTCAGGATTTTCTCTTTATCTCTGAAATTTGCAAGCTTCACTATTATGTTGGGCTATTGATCTTTTTTTATTGATTTTGAGAGTGGTCCATTCTACCTCTTGGACTTGAATGCCTGTTTCCTTCCCCAGATTAGAGAAGTTCTCAGCTATGATTTGTTCAAATATACCTTCTGTCTCTCTCTCTCTTTCTTCTTTTTCAGGGACGCCAATAATTCTAATATTGTTTCACTTTATGGTATTGCTGCCCCTCCCCCCACTGATGCTTGCTCTCTCTCTCTCTCAAATAAATAAAATCGTTTTTTTTTAAAGATTTTATTTATTTATTTGACAGAGAGAGACATAGTGAGAGAGGGAACACAAGTAGGGGGAGTGGGAGAGGGAGAAGCAGGCTTCCCACAAGCAGGGAGCCCGATATGGGGCTTGATCCCAGGACGCTGGGATCGTGACCTGAGCCAAAGGCAGATGCTTAATGACTAAACCACCTAGGTGTTCCTAAATAAAATCTTTAAAAAAAAAAAAATCAACCACAGCCCAAGTGAAATACACATTAGAGAAATCTGAAGAGGCTGGAAACCAAAAAAGAAGAGAAAAAGAAAAAATGGGGAAAAAGAATATGATCTCCCAGGTGGACAAAACAGGGTGATCTACTTGGTCCTGGGTATATTTGGTCTGTTTGTTAGAAGGCACTAAATCCCAAAATTGTAAAGAAAGCGAAACTTATATCTGTACAAAAATAAAATTGAATACAGTGAAGGGAAGCCAAAAATGAAGACTTTATCTATAAAATGTAATGTAAAAGTGAAAGTTAAAAAAAGACTTAAAAACAGTTGATAGAATCAGAAACTAGTTGAAAAGGAAAAAAGAAAAAAGAAAAGGAAATTTTAAACTGAAAGAAAAGAATCATGAAAAAAACCCTCGAATTGGAGTTTTGCAGTTCTGTGTGCTCAGTAAACTTGATATTCGCCTGATGTTCCAGCTGGTCTTCTGGGGGAGGGGCCTACTGCACTGACTCTCAAGTGTCTTTGCTTGGGTGGAGTTGCACTGCCCCTTGCCAGGGGACTGGGCTCAGTGTAAGCTGCTTTGGGTTGTTCTATGTGGCTTTAGTTCCCTAAAGGCTTTGTGCGCTACTTTAGAGGAGGAAGATAAAAATGGCCCTGCCCTGATCTCCAGCCCTGGAGCTGAAAGATTGTGGCCCCTCTTTTCAGTAAACCCTCAGGGAGAAGTGATCTTCACTTTTGTATGTGCCAAACTCTGCAGACTCCCACAGTGCCCACCCACACCGCTCCTCCCCAGGCGAAGGGGGAAGACAGGTCACTGTGTTTCTGCCCTTTGCAGGGCCCCTGTATAGAGAGCAGTCACTAGACTGTACCATGGTTCTTGGCAAACCGAGCTGAGAGCCCGTTCCTGGGCTCACTGACTGTAGCTGGTTTCCCTGCTCCCTTGCTTGGGAACTCTGCCGGCTCAGGCACCCTGTTCTTTCTGTGACCCGGGGCATCCTGAGACCACCCTGTCCCACCTAGGATTCTGCCCCGCTTTACCACCTGAGCACTTTTCAGGCAGACTTCTAAAAGTTCAGATTTTGCACTCCACTGCTGTATCATTTTCCTGTAGTCAGCTTATGCTAAATAAGATGGAAATTAATGACAATTACTTAAATATTTGTGTAAAAACCAACAGGAAGCATTATACTAAATGTGGAAACTGAAAAGCCATTTCCATTATCAAGAGAAAAAAGACAGGTATGTCTGCTATTATTATTATTATTGGACATTATTTTCAGGATTCTGGGGAATTCAGAAGGCTAAGAAAATTAATATTGATTATAATTATTGGAAAAGAAGGTGATCTCTTTTAACTAGTGATATGATTGCATAACTAGAAAAACCATGAGATTCTGAAATTATGAGTGTGTTTGGTAAACTGACTAGAAACAATGTAACTATATCTAAGTGAAGAGCTTTTTTCTGTAGTGCAATCACCAGCCACATGTCAGAATAATAAAAATATTCACATTAGCAACAAAAACTGAAACAGAACTAAATACGAAAGGAATAAAGACTATATGCAGAAAACCATAAAAATCTTATGAAGGGTATGCAACATGATCTAACAAATGAAAGGATAGTCCACATTTCTGGAGGGAAAGACAAAAAAATATCATGCAAATATTAATTCTTCCAAAATTATATATTTAATGCAGTTGCAGTTAGAGTCAGAGTTTTATTTGTAATCGAATAAAAATGATCTTAAAGTTCATATGGAAGATTGTTTAAATTTTTGCCTCCAAATAAAAAGCCTGAGACTAGCCTAGGAAATTATGAAAAATGAAACTCCTAGAGAGACATTTACCCAGAGAGCAAATAAGCCGTCTAATTATTATTAAAAATTCATTGTTACAGAAGTTGGCAAAGAGAACAAAGAAACATAATGGAGAGTAAGAACTATGTCCTAGCATACTTGGGAATTCAGTCTACAGCAACAACAGTTATTGACAGTGGAAAAAGATGGTTTATTCAATAAATTGTTTTGGCCTAATCACTCACCATTTAGGAACAAATATGAACTTGAACTCCCATGTCATACATAAGAAATAAGTTCCAGATGGATTAGAGACTTACATGTAAAACTAATTTTTTAGGAGAACTAGCCTATACTTCTGATTACACATGTTGTGGAATATTTTGGAGCCAGTAAGAATGAAAAGCTATACATCAGACTGTTCTTCTTGCTGGCTACCTGAGGAGATGGTAAAGTTGTTAGGGAGAGTATGTAACAAAAGTATGATTATAAGCCAGAAATGATAGAGAAAAAATTAAAAGATATTGCTACATAAAACCAGTAGATATATAATCTTACTAAAATTATTTAAGCTATGTAGATATACAAAGAAAAAGGTATGGAAGAAGGTACTTATTTCAGAGTAGTAGAATTTCATATTTTTACCTTCTTCCTTATACTCCTTTGAATACATTCAAGTTTCTTAAAGATTTTATTTTTAGGTAATCTCTGTACCCAATGTGGGGCTCAAACTTAACAACCCTGAGATCAAGAATTGCATGGTCTACCGCCTGAGCCAGGCAAATGCCCCCGAATACATTGAATTTTTAATACGGATTTTTATTTATGTAATTGGGAAAAAATAACACTATTTTCAATATGAACAAAATAAAGTGGATTCTAATAACCGTGCTGGAAAGCAATATGATGGGGTATTTATACACTATGATTCAATAATCTTACTCCTGGGAATTTATATTGCAGTTATTTCAAAAAGGTGGCTTGTAGCATTAAAATTTTCATTGTCTCATTATCTTAAACCATGAAAAACTAAGGAGAACCATTCATCTATTGTTAGTTTTTTTTGTTTTTTTTTTTTACTACTGATGATGGGGTTAATAATAACAATAATGTAATAACAGCTACTAGAGAATTTAAGAACAGGAAACATCTGTCAGCCTACACCTTTGGGAATAAACTGATAAAACAAGAAGTAAAGATTTAAATCCTTAGAGGGTTACCCAAGAGAATAGCAAAGAGTAATAATATAATAAATGCCAGAGGAGGAAATGGAAGACTGGTAGTAGTGGTAATAGTTGTTGTATTGACATAAATCCTCAGTATCAGAAAGCTAGTAGGTAAATTCTGAAATTCTGTACTGGGTAGTCAGTATATATTGTTAATGTCGGTAAACTGAAACACTTCCTAGTACTATGGGAATGACTTAGAAAGACAACAGATTGCCTACAGAGGAGAATCGAATGGGAGTCTTTTTTTTTTTTTTTAAATTATTTATTTTTGAGAGAGAGAGTTTGTGTGAGCAGGGGGAGGGGCAGAGGGAGAGGAGGAGAGAGAATCTCAAGCAGACTCCCTGCTGAATGTGGAGCCACAGAGAATAAAGTATTTTTAAAACAGTATTTTGTATCATATACGCCATACACAAAAAATAATTTCCAAGTAAATCAAAGACTTAAAGGTAAGAGGTAAAACCATAAAACATATAGGTGACTTCTGGTTTCCAGTCCAACTTGAAAAGAGCTTGGACGTCATCATTCCCAATGTCCAATAGTGAGAAAAGCTGAAGAATTGGAAAATCAGCAACTCTTCTTAGATTCATCTGAGAATTGAGATCTTAAGGCACATTACTGCCTTGAAAACTGGAAAGAGAGGTGAATGCCTGGAATCAGAGCTTACCCAGAACAAAAGCCTATAAAGCAGAAGCCTGCAAAGTAGCTAGTACTGGTAGGAACACTTAAGCTGTAATTAATTAATTGATGGAAGCTTAGTGTGGACTAGCCAGAGACTTTGAACCTCCAGAGGTCCAGTCTTCTTGCAAGGTGCTCCCACACTTCGATGAGTTTTACTTCTAGGAGTTCTATTAGGTTCTCAGGTTAAAAAAATCCCCTAGTGCTTCTGGCGGGGGAGAGGGAAAGTAACCATTCTGGAAAATAACCAGAACATTTTGTTCACCTTGACAAAAGGCCTTCTCTCAAGGGAAATTGTTTTTACCAGAACCACCCCTTTCTACCATATCAGTCAGGCTTCTGTATAATAACGGGATTACAGCTAAAACTGCAAAGCTCAGATTCTCTCTTTCCTTTTATCATTAGTTTTTATTATGTTATGTTAGTCACCATACAGTACGTCATTCATTTTTGATGTAGTGTTACATGATTCATTGTTTACATATAACACTCAGAGCTCCATGCAGTATGTGCCCTCCTAATACCTATCACTGGGCCAACCCATCCCCCCACCCACTTCCCCTCTAAAACCCTGTTTGTTTCTTTGAGCCCACAATCTCTCATGGTTTGTCTCCCCCTCTGATTCCCCCCCCTTCATTTTTCCCTTCCTTCTCCTGATGTCCTCCATGCTGTTCCTTATGTTCCACAAGTAAGTGAAACCATGTGATAATTGACTTTCTCTGCTTGGCTTATTTCACTCAGCATAATGTCCTCCAGTCCCATCCATGTTGATGCAAAAGTTGGGTATTCATCCTTTCCGATGGCTGAGTAATATTCCATTGTGTATATGGACCACATCTTCTTTATCCATTTTCTGTTGAAGGGCATCTTGGCCCTTTCCTCAATTTGGCTATTGTGCTGCTATGAACATTGGGGTGCATGTTCTCCTTCTTTTCACTACATTTGTATCTTTGGGGTAAATACCCAGTAGCGCAATTTCTGGTTCATAGGGTAGCTCTATTTTTAATTTTTTGAAGAACTTCCACACTGTTTTCCAAAGTGGCTGTACCAACTTGCATTCCCACCAACAATGTAAGAGGTTTCCCCTTTCTCCGCATCCTCTCCAGCATTTGTTGTTTCCTGTCCTGTTAATTTTGGTCATTCTAACTGGTATAAGGTGGTATCTCAGTGTGGTTTTGATTTGAATTTTCCTGATGGCTAGTGATGATGAACACTTTTTCATGTGTCTGTTAGCCATTTGCATGTCTTCTTTGGAGAAGTATCTGCTCATGTCTTCTGCCCATTTTTTGACTTGATTATTTGTTTTTTGGATGTTGAGTTGAGAAGTTCTTTATAGATCTTGGATATCAGCTCTTTGTCTGTAATGTCATTTGCAAATATTTTCTCCCATTCCGTGGGTTGCCTCCTTGTTTTGTTGACTGTTTCCTTTGCTGTGCAGAAGCTTTTTATCTTGATGTAAGTCCCAAAAGTTCATTTTTGCTTTTGTTTCCTTTGCCTTTGGAGACATGTCTTGAAAGAAGTTGCTGTGGCCGATGTCGCAGAGGTTACTGCCTGTATTTTCCTCTAGGATTTTGATGGATTCCTGTCTCACATTGAGGTCTTTCATCCATTTTGTGTTTATCTTTGTGTATGGTGTAAGAGAATGGCCAAGTTTCATTCTTCTGTATATAGCTGTCCAGTTTTCCCAGTACCATTTATTGAAGAGACTGTCTTTACTGGCACAAAAACAGGCACACAGACCAATGGAACAGAGTAGAGAGCCCAGATATGGACCCTCAACTCAATGGTCAAAGAATCTTTGACAAAGCAGGAAAAATATCCAATGGAAAAAAGACGGTCTCTTCAGACTCTCTTTAAGAGGAAGTCTCTAGAGAAAACCAGACAGCAGGGGGACAAAACCAAGCACACTAGAGGACACTCTAGCCTCTGACTCCTACAGCTCCATCAAACCTGTAAACAGTCCAGCTCACAGCCAGGTAAACATAAACCTCACTAAAATCCTATTTATCAGTTCCTTTTACCCTATATGTAATGTCTGACTTTTTTTTTTTTTGAAGATTTTATTTATTTATTTGACAGATAGGGAAAGTACAAGCAGGGAGAGTGGCAGAGGGAGAGGAAGAAGCAGGCTCCCCGCTGAGCCAGGAGCCCGATGTGGGGCTAGATCCCAGGACCCTGGGATCATGACCTGAGACGAAGGCACACGCTTAACTGACTGAGCCCTCCAGGTGCCCCTATAATTCTGACTTTTAATGAAAAAATTTAAAAATAAACTAAAAGGCAAAAAACACAGTTGGAAGAGACAAAGCAAGCATCAGAAGCAGATTTAGATATGAGAGAGACTTGAGGATTACAAAGGCCGAATTTGAAATCACTATGCCAAGGGCGATAATGGAAATAATGCACAACATGCAAGAACAGATAGATAATGTAACCAAAGAGATGGAAACTTTAAGATAGAACCAAGGAATGGTAGAAATCAAATAAAGTGTAATAGAATGAGAAACAGATAATCTGAGTAGGCCTGTATCTTTTAAAGAAATTGAATCAGCAATTGACCTTCCAAACAGTCCTAGATAGTTTCACTGGTGAATTCTACCAAATGTTTAAGGAAGACACGATACCAATTCTCTGTAATCTCTTAACAGAAAATAGAAGCAGAGGGAATACTTCTAGCTTATTCTAGGAGGCCAGCATTACCTTAATACTAAAATTGGACAAAAACATTGCAATAAAGGAAAGCTACAGACCAGTATCTGTTGTGAGCATAAATGCACAGTTCTGCAAGAAAATATTAGCAAACTAAATCCAACAGCATATCAAAAAAATTTTTATACACCATGACCAAGTGGGATTTATTCCAAGTATGCAAGGCTGGTTCAACATTCAAAAATCACTTAGTGTAATCCATCACATCAACAGACTCAAGAAGAAATAGCATATGATCCTGTTAATATCCTATCCAGAGAGAGCATTTGACAAAATCCAACACCCATTTATGATAAAAGTTCTCAATAAACCAAGAATAGAGGGGAACTTCCTCAGCTTGATAAAGAACATCCACAAAAATCTACAGCTAACATCATAATAATGAAGAAACCAAAAGCTCTCTAAGATCAGAAAGAAGGGAAGGATGTCCCCTCTTACCACTGCTTTTTAACAATGCAGTGGAGGTCCTAGCTAATGCAGTGAGAAAAGGAAAGGAACTGATAGGTGTACAAATTGAAAAGTGAAAAAGCAAACTGTCTTCATTCTCAGGTAACATGATTGTCTAGGTAGAAAATCCCAGAAGTCAATAATAACAGTAAAACTCCCGGGACTAATAAGACATTCAGATACACTGTTAATACACAAAAGTCTGTTGTCCTGTATACCAGGATGAAAAATTGGAATTTGAAATTAAAAATACACCATTAACATTAGCACAAAGAAAAAAATTCTTATATATAGAGCTAACAAAACATGTACCCGATCTATATGAGGAAAACTATACTCTGATTTAAAAAAATCAGAGAAGATCTGAATTAGTGGAGAGCCGTTCCTCTCTTGGAAGAAGACTTAATATCGTTCAGATGTCAGTACTTAACTGGTTATTTTGTGGGTAAACTTGGTAGGAAATAGTTGTAAAGCAGTTTCATTTTCTTCCATTGCTGCTTGCAAGGATCCTTTGTTGGATCTCTGTTCCTTTCCTTTGGTTCATCTCATAGCTTTATGGTCACTCTCACGTAGTGAAAAATCAAGTCCAGTCTAATTTAAACTTCTGTCTTTCATCCTATTCAAAGTACCTTCCCTTTGCCCTGATTGGGCCTGATGGAGGTTAAGGCCAGCAGTGGGAAGGAGTGTAATTTACTCAGTTTATTTTAAAATTATTTATCTAGGCACTCAGGAAGTTTCAAGAGATGTATAAGATATTTCCTGTTTGTATTAGGCACATTACCTTTAATGTGCCTAAACTATATATAATAAAAAGTTTAGGAGACATTTTATTTACATGAAACATTTAATGGCAATCAGCGGTTGTGCTGAAATATTGTGAACTAGGAGTATTGTAGGGGTTCAGAAAGGGGGGGCTTTGTGGGTAGAATAGTTGTGCTTGGGATTTAGAACACGAAGGACAAAGAATGAGTGGCAGCTGGCTCTGATGTCAGCTTTTCTCAAATAAAGCTGTCTACGTTCTGCTGGAGTCTGCGTCTCAGGAGGGATTTAGAAAACTTGGCTGGTGACATACAATGTAAGAATATACAGAATCTGAAAAATCTCAATAAGTAATAAAGTGTAATGTAGATGACATTACAGAATTTGACATTTACTGTGATAATCTTGAAAAATAGAATACTTACTCCTTGTTAAAGGTCTCTGTGAGCTGTTTGCGGGGAAATACTGTTTTACCTTTATTGAAGCACAAATAGATGGACACGGGCAATTTATTATGATGGTCCTAGTAACAGAAAAGTAGATATCAGCTTGTGTTTCAAAGTCATGTTAATTGTTCTGGAGATAGAATGTTGCTAATTTTGTTTTCTTATCTCTTTGAAAGGTGGTTTGTTGCAGTTATAAACAAACAACATATGCAAATGTATGTGAAAGGAACGCTTTGAGCTGCTAGCAACAAAATATTCAATGTGTTTTTAATCAAATAGGATTTTATTTTTCTTGTAAAAAGTCTAGAAGAATGATGTATTGGTACATGCTATAGCATGGATGAACCTTGAAAACATGCTAAGGGAAAGAAGCCATACACAAAAAGGCACATACTATGTCTTCATTTATATGAACTATCTGGAATAGGCAAATCCCAGAAAGCAGATTAGTAGTTGTGAGGGGCTGGGACATTGGGGTGGCAGTATGTGGATTTGTAGGGGTATATAGCAATGAGTATGATAAACCCATTTATTTACTACAGCAATCTTATTACTTTTAAAAATTCATATTTTTTATGTATGTGGTTTGCATTACTTTTTCTTTCATGGTGAGTGAAGACTCCTAACTAAAGTAGTGATTTACATTTTCCCTTGCATATTCAGTTTTAAAAAATTATTTTGGGGCGCCTGGGTGGCTCAGTTGGTTAAGCAACTGCCTTCAGCTCAGGTCATGATCCCGGAATCCCAGGATGGAGTCCCGCATCGGGCTCCCTGCTCGCTGGGGAGTCTGCTTCTCCCTCTGAACCTCTCCCCTCTCATGCTCTTGCTCACTCTCTCTCTCAAATAAAGAAATAAAATCTTTAAAAAAAAATTATTTTGGTGTTGTGTTTTTGGTACATTAGGATTCTTTCCTCATTGTGGGTTATACCGTTGTTCATAAAGTGTCCTATTTTGTCTTTACACCTTATTGAAAAATGACAGCTTTTTTGTTAGCATCTGTCTGGTTTGTCTCTGTTTATCCTTTTGTTTTTAATCTTTTTGAGTCACTTTATTTTATTTTATTTCATTTCGTTTTTTAAAAAGATTTTATTTGAAAGAAAGAGGGAGCATGAGAGCAAAAGAGAGAGCACAAATAAGAGGGAGAGGTGGAGGAGAGGGAGAAGCGGGCTCCCTCCTGAGCGGGAGCCCGATATGCGGGCTCCCTCCTGAGCGGGAGCCCGATATGGGACTCCATCCCAGGAGTCTGGGATCATGACCTGAGCTGAAGGCAGATGGTTGACCAACTTAGCCACCTAGGCGCCCAAGTCACTTTACTGTAGATGTGTCTCTATGTGTGAGAGTTTTCTTTTAATAATTTGTCTCATTTACAATTTTGATTTTAATGTTTCATCTTTAATCTGTTATATTACTATTTTCATAATATTGGTGTTTTCCTGTCTTTTACTACATAGTCTGGATTTTTCTTTGTTTTATTGTTTTCCTGGCTCTTAGGGTAAGTTGAAGACTTTTAATTTTATTTTAGTGGTTAGCTTGTAATGTTAAAGGATACTTAACGTCTCTATTTTTTGATTTAGTGACCTTAGAATAAAGCAGTGTCTATTGGCTTTCAGCTGTGGTATGAGATTATTGGCTCAATTATAATTTCCTCATTTCTCTGCCAAGATTTTGTCAGAAATGTGTTCATGGTAGCAGTCCTTGAACGTATTTGCACCCATGACTCTTTTATGATACTCATTCCTCTGGTTACCCTAAAATAGTTGAAGCCCATCGGCCTTGAATGAAAAGCTAGGTAGTACCATTTGATTATAATGCACCGGTTTGAATTTAGGTTCATATCTTATACCTAAAATTTAAGAATTTTATCTTTTAACAATGTATTTTAAAAGTATTATTAGATTACTTGTGACTGGGTAATTTAACTCCCAAATTCCTAGCCTTTTTTAAAATTAAAATTATAATTGAAGTATAGTTAACATACAGTGTTACATTAGTTTTAGTTTTAGGTGTACAACACATTGATTCAGCAATTCTATACATTACCCAGTGTTCACCACAATAAATGTAGTCACCATTTGTCACCATGCAACATTATTACAATATTATTGACTATATTTCCTATGCTGTGCTTTTCACCTCAGTGACTTACTTATTTTATAAGTGGAAGTTTGTACCTCTTAGTCCCCTTTATCTATTTCACCCATCCTCCCACCCACTTTCCCTCTGGCAACCAGTTTATTTTCTGTATTTAAGAGTCCATTTTGTTTGGTTGTTTGCTTTTCATTTTTTTTTAGATTCCACATGTAAGTGAAATCATATGGTATTTTGTCTTTCTTTGTCTGACTTCACTTATACCCTTTATGTACATCCATGTTGTTGCAAATGGCAATATATCATTCTTTTTTATGGCTGAGTAATATTCTAATATATATATATATCTCACATATTCTTTATCCATTCATCTATTTGTGGACACTTGGATTATCTCTGTATCTTGGCTGATGTAAAAAATGCTGCAATACACATATAGTACATACATCTTTTCAAATTAATGTTTTTGTTTTCTTTGGGTAAATGACCAGTAGTGGAAATGTTGGATCATATGGTATTTCTATTTTTAATTTTTTGAGAAGCATCCATACTGTTTCACAAAGTGGCTGCACCGATTTATATTCCCACTAACAGTGCACAGGGTTCCCCTTTCTCCACATCCTCACCAACACTTGTTTTTTGTTTTTGATACTAACCATTCTGACTGGTGTGAGGTGGTATTTATTTATTTGTTTTTGGTGTGAGATGGTTTTGATTTGCATTTCCCCGATGTTGAGCATCTTTTCACATAGGCTCTCTGTATGTCTTTTTTGGAAAAATGTCTATTCAGGTCCTCTGCCCATTTTTAAATTGGATTGTTTGTTTTTTTGGTGTTGAGTTGTGTAAGTTCTTTATATATTTTGGATATTAACCCCTTTTCAGATATATCACCTGCAAATATCTTCACCCAGTCATTAAGGCGACTGTTTTGTGGATTGTTTTCTTTGCTGTGCAAAAGGTTTTTGTTTCAGTGTAGTCCCAATAGTTTATTTTTGCTTTTGTTTCTCTTGCCTCAGGAGATGTATCCACAAATATGTGGCTAAGGTTGATTTCCAAGAGGTTACTGGCTCTGTTTTCTTCTGGAGTTTTATGATTTCAGGTCTCATATTTAGGTCTTTGATCCATTTTGAATTTACTTTTGTGTATGTTGTAAGAAAATGGTACAGTTTCATTCTTTTGCATGTAGCTGTCCAGTTTTCCCAGTACCATTTATTGAAAAGACTGTCTTTCTCCATTGTATATTCTTACCTCCTTTGTTGTAGGTTAATTAACCACATAGATACGGGTTTATTTCTGGTCCCTCTATCCTGTTCCATTGACCTATGTGTCTTGTTTTTGTAACAGTACCATACTGTTTTGATTACTTTAGCTTTGTAGTATATTTTTAAATCTGGGATTGTGATACCTCCAGTTTTGTTCTTCTTTCTCAGGATTGCTCTGGTTATTCAAGGTCTTTTGTGGTTCCATGCAAATTTTAGGATTATTTGTTCTAGTTCTGGGAAAAATGCTATTGGTATTTTGGTAGGGATTACAATGCATCTGTAGATAGCTTTAGTATGGAGATTTTAATAATATTCTTCCAGTCCATGAGCATGGTATATCTTTCCATTTGTTTGTGTCATCTTTATTTCACGAATGTCTTATAGTTTTCCAAATATAGGTCTTTCACCTCCTTGATTAGTTTGTTTCTAGGTATTTTATTATTTTTGGTGCAATTGTAAATGGGATCGTTACTTTCATTTCTCTTTCAGCTACTTTGTTATCAGTGTATAAAAATGCAACAGTTTTCTGAATATTAATTTTATATCCTGCAACTTTACCGATGAATTCAGTATCAGTTCTAATAGTTTTTTGGTGGAATCTTTAGGGTTTTCTGTATATTGTATCATGTCATCTGCAAACAATAACAATTTTACTTCTTCTCTAGCAATTTTTTTTTTTTTAAACGTAGGCTCCATGCCTAGCGTGGAATCCAATGTGGGGCTTGAACTCATGACCCTGAGATCAAGACCTGATCTGAGATTTAAGAGTCAGACACTTAATCGAGTGAGCTACCCAGGCACCCCACTTCCTTAGCAATATATGCCTTTTATTTCTTTTTCTTGCTTGATTGCTACAGCTAGGACTTCCAGTACTTTGTTGTATAAAAGTGGTGAGAGTGACTATCCTTCCCTTGTTCCTGATCATAGAAAAAAAGGTTTCAGTTTTATATCATTGAGTATGTTGTTAACTGTAGACTTTTCATGCATGACCTTTATTATGTTGAGGTATATTCCCTCTAAACTCACTTTGTTGAGTGTTTTTATCATGAATGGATGTTGTCAGTTGCTTTTTCTGCATATATGAAATGATCATATTGTTTTTATCCTGCCTCTTGTTAGCATGATGTATCACATTGATTGGTTTGTGACTTTTGAACCATGTTTGAATCCCTGGAATAAATCCCGCTTGATTGTGGTGACTGATTTTTTTTAATGTATTGTTTGTTGTGTTGTGTTTGCTAGTATTTTGTTGAGGATTTTTTGCCTCTATGTTCAGCAGAGATATAAGCAGTGTTTTTGTCTGGTTTTGATATCAGGGTAATGCTCATCTTGTAGAATAAATTTGGAAGCTTTTCTCCATCTTTTATCTTTTTGGGATGGTTTGAGAAGAATAGGTATTAACTGTTCTTTAAATGTTTGGTAGAATTCACCTGTGAGGCCATCAAGTCTTGGACTTTTATTTGTTGGTAGTTTTTCATTACCCATTCAATTTTATTACTAGAAATTGGTCTGTTCAAATTTTCTGTTTCTTCCTGTTTCAATTTTGGAAGAGTGTGTGTTTCTAGGATAGCCGTTCTCGATTAGCATCCTGACTAAAGTCATGTAGCCCCCGAGATGGCTGAATTTTCTGCTCTCTGGTTTAGCTGGCACAGAGGACATCAACTGGTATTGTTTCTGCTTGTGAGCTTCGGGAATCATGCTCTTCCTCCCTGACCAGGGGGAAAGTTCATTCTTTTTAGAGAACGGTGAGAGCCTATTCCTCTCCCTTTTTCTCAGCTGTATCTTACTCACTGTTAGTGGTGAGAAGTTGTAATGAATTTCTCCTTTTTTTTTAAGATTTTAAGATTTTTTAAAGATTTTTAAAAAGATTTTATTTATTTATTTATTTGAGATAGAGAGAGAGAGAGAGAAATAGAGAGAGAGAGAGAGCACAAGTAGGGGGAGCGGCAGAGGGAGAGGGAGAAGCAGACTCCCCACTGAGTAGGGAGCCCAATGCAGGGCTGGATGTCAGGACCCTGGGATCATGATCTGAGCCAAAGGCAGACACTTAACCGACTATACCACCCAGGTGCCCCGACTTTCTCCTTTTTGGTTAAGAATTTCCTTTTGTTCTCACCAGATATAGGGACAATAAGAGGCATCGTGACAGTTTGCTTTCATTTCACTCATCCCTGTGGGCTGCTCTCTGTTGAAGATGCACTCATTTAGGGGAGGAGCATTTGCTCCTAGTCCCAACTTTGGAACTAGAAAAATAGTCTAACCCATTAAAAGAGTTTTGTTCCAATCTGTTATACTTGTATTTTTATTTTCCTAATGGGTGGCTTTTATGTTTAAATTAGTAATATTTATATGTTTTATATGTTTTTATGTTTATGTATGTTTATGTATATGTTTTATGTTTTATATGTTTTTATGTTTTATGTTTATATGTTTTATATGTTTTTATAATTGTTAGCCTTACTTCCATTCTTAATAATTGGTTTCCTTTTTGATCCATTTTCCCTACTCCAAAGGATTTTGGGAGAAAGTAGTGATGGTGTTAATATTCTCTTATCCATCTGAAGTTCTTAATGGGCTCCCAGCAGCAGGCCAATTTGATACTTTTGACTCTTGGCTCCTTTTTCTTTTTCTTTTTGTTTTTTAAGATTTTATTTATTTGACAGAGAGAGAGTGAGAGAGGGGACACAAACAGGGGAAGTGGGAAGAGGGAGAAGCAGGCTTCCGCTGAGCAGGGAGCCCGATGTGGGCTAGATCCCAGGACCCTGGGCCGAAGGCAGACACTTAACGATTGAGCCACCCAGGCGCCCTCTTGGCTCCTTTTTGGTCACTGTCATTATTGTCTATTGTCACTTTCCCACTCCACTTGTATTGGAAGAATTGTGACATATGAGACTCATGGTCTTCCTCTTCATTCTTAGTTTGTCATTTACTGGATGACAGTGTATGGTGGTCTTCGTCTTCATTCTTAGTTTGTCATTTACTGGATGACACTGTATGGTGGCTGTTCATACCCAGATCTAAGGTCATTTTCAGTCATGTAGACAACAATCCTTCTTCAGAAATCCATGCATAGGGCTGCTCCCTAGACTATCATCACTTGGAATTATTTCATTTGAGGGTATTCAAACTGTTTTTACTCTGATCCATAGCTCTAGTAAGACTATTTCTAG
Source organism: Potos flavus (assembly GCA_028534135.1). Lineage (NCBI taxonomy): Eukaryota > Metazoa > Chordata > Mammalia > Carnivora > Procyonidae > Potos > Potos flavus. Next base: position 92,134,499 of record CM052887.1, on the reverse strand, counting down.
CACACTTGGTCTTTGACTATAATGAGATCTCCTGTTCCATGACCCATCCTCTTTTACCTTTCATCCCCATAAAATTAAATGGAATTTAATTTGAATTTAATATTAAAAAAGTTTCTCATTCAACTAGTGTTTATTTTGATATGTGGTATATTTATTGAATGATTATTCCCCCCCACATTGATTTGTGATGCCTCCTGTCTGTAGAACCGACTTACATAATTTTTTGTATAATAGACTGTTTCATTTATCTGTCAAATTTTGGTGCCATCACACTCTTTAAATGTTATTGAAGCTTTACAGTATGTTCAATACTTGGAGGGATAGTAGTATCTCATTGACTTTAGTTTTCAGAATTGTTGGTGTTGGTCTGGCTCTTTACACTTCTAAAATATCTAAAAATTTTTACTTTTTAATAGATCAAATCATTCTTGCCCATAAATACCAAAGATGTATCTTTTATAATTTTAAAAAAGATAAGCAACAAGTGTAAGTGAACTGTTAATTTTTTTTTCCAGATATGTTTCCTTCTTTTTGCCATTCTCTACATTGTTTCCTACTTCATCATCAGAAGATACAAGAGAAAATCAGGCAAGTAGAAACATTGTAATTAAACGTTAGATCATCATGCCAGCTGGTCTGTGGTGTTTGGGCTATATACTGTGCCTGTCAGTATGGTAGTGTATATATTCAGTATGGCCATGATTGAAGGACACGATAGCTTCGTACTGAGAATAAACAGTAACCTTCAGGGAATCTGACTGCTTGCAGGGTCATCATTCTCTTAGACCTGAACCCTTGTTTACCACTGTTCTAATGTCCAAGAATAGTGTGGGGCCGCTCAGTATCTGGGAAATTCTATAGTTTATAAGGATATATGGGTTCTTGTGACTGGCTCTGAGTTTGAACAGCATACTTTCCATCCTTTCTCTGACTACTAGACTGTCTTTTCTTTCTCTACAGTGATACAGAATTTAGAATCTCCATGATACCATTTAGTATCAATCGAGGATTCGATTATATATTATTATTCTTATTATTTCATATATATCCTATATACCAGAGGGACTACTAAATCTTTATTCTTTTTTTATTAAAAATTATTATTATTATTTTTAAAAGATTTTATTTATTAATTTGAGAGAGAGACAGAGAGACAGAGAGAGTACAAGCTGAGGGAGAGGCAGAGGGAGAAATAGACTGCCCACTGAGCCGGGAGCCAAATGCAGGGCTCAATCCCAGGACCTGGAGACCATGACCTGAGCCTAAGGCAGACGCCAACCATCTGAGCCACCCAGGCACCCCTATTATTATTATTTTTGAAGATTTTATTTATTTTTGAGAGAGAGAGAGTGAGCGTGTGCACGAGCAGGGGGAGGGGCAGTGGGAGAGGGACAAACAGATTCTCTGCTGAGCAGGGAGCCTGGTGTGGGGCTTGATCCTAGAACCTGGGATCATGACCTGAGCTGAAGGCAGATGCTTAACTGACTGAACCACCCAGGCATTCTATCCCCTATTCTTTTTTTTTTTTTTAAATGAACTTTGTGCTAATTAAGTCACAGATTTTTGTGCCAGGGTTTTTTAAGGACCTGAACAATTGCCTTACTGCCTTCTGTTATATCTCAGCTATTTTCTATAAATCACAGGATTTTCTACCTGTGATGCTGGGCTCGTAGTAGGTACCATGTGAATACTTAAGGATTCCATATAATAGGAACTCTTCATGTTATAATAATAAACTTGCTGGACTTTTGAAAGCAATTAGGAAATAGCACTTGCTCTAGTGTTTTAATTTAGTGTTTTAGTTTGGCTCTATGATTACACTAAAATACGTTTTGGAATCTGTAATCTTTCAAAAATTTGAAGACCTGCAGATTCAACACAGTATCTTAGCTACTTTTACAGATGTTTTGGCATCAGGTTTTAATGATTATAGACATAGAAGCAGGGGGAGAAAGAGAATTAATGAGTATAAATCCATCGTTTTAGGGGAAATTAGGGGATGATGAGCAGGAACATTGAGATTAGAGGATTGAGATGGTTTTTAAATATTTATTTATTTTGAGTGTGTGTGAGCAGGGGTGGAGGGCAGAGACAGAAGGGGAGAGAGAGTCTCAAGCAGACTACCCTGACCCCTTTGCTGAGCACAGAGCCTGATGCAGGGCCTGATCCATGACCCTGAGACCATGACCCTAGTAGAAGTTAAGAGCTGGATACCCAACCGACTGAGCCACCTGGGCATCCCTATTAGATGATTTTTAAAGTAATGGCAGGGAGGGGTGATGAATACCCTGGACTTAGTAGAGTTTAGGGAGAAGAACTGAAATTCATATGAAGCTATTAAAACATTCTTAAGTAGTTTATGGTTAATTGTAGGTGTGCACAACACCTACAAAATTAATTGTGACTCTTATTTTATGGTCTTTTTGGTTGTAAAGCTGTTTTGGGCAGCCCGAAATTAAGAATGGAGAGTGGAGTCAGAGAATGGCTCAGATGCACCATTGACATGGAAGCAGGTGGACTCTCAAAATTACAGAGACCTAGAGAGAGAGCCTTTGAGGACAAGCCCAGTTAGGTATTGAGGAGAAGGAGGGGCCAGGGGGTGTTGTGCAATATTCTTGTAATTGGATCATACTTTCTTTAGCTGGTAAATTTATGTGGGAGGACAAAGAGAAGGCTAGCAGCCATGAGAGGGAGGGAGAGGGAGGTGAGTGAGCATTGGAGCAGAGGGCATCTGCTACTTGTAAAAGATATAAAACTTGATACTTTCATGTCTGTAAATTGAACAATAATTATGAAGTATTGAGGCAGTGGTATCTAAATGGTTTAGACTGGTCCAAGAGAATCTTCCTTATTACCAGTAATAATGACAAACTCAAAAATTATAGAAAAGTACATGAGTTTTAGGATTCTGACTTCCAATTTTATAATAAAGATTTTTGTTGGATATTATCAATTAAAAAATTTCACTCATTAGCAATTAAAATTTCACTTTTATTGTATGACAGTAAACTTGATAGTCGTCCTAAGGTTCTACTAAGTTTTATTTTCCTGAGCAATAAATATTTGTAAAATTTCAGTTTACATATGTTAGTTTTGTTAATCAGAATTTTGGTTAATCATAACACTTTTCTCTAACTACATTCTATCCTATGTGATTTAATGAGATTCATTTATTTATTTATTTATTTTTGATTTAATGAGATTTAAATTTGGATCCATGCTGAAATAAATATAGTGCTTTTTGAAAATCAGTTCTTTTCAGTAATTAAGTTTCTATTTTTGTTTACATTTTCTAATAAGTTAATGAAATATTTTATTGAAGATAAAAAGATTAATACCTTAACCATTTTTACAGATGAACAAGAAGATGAAGATGCCATAGTCAACAGGATTTCGTATGTATTTTAAAATTCATTTGTTCTGTTTCTAATTTTGATGTCATAAATTCTTCAAATTTAATTTGCACCTTTGGGGATAAATGCAAGAAAAATTCACCTGAAGTATTACAATGCTTTTATTGAGATAACCCTACCCTTAGAAACACATAAACAAATATACAGTTGACTCTTGAACCCTGTGGGGGTTAGGGACCCTGGCCCTGTGCAGTTGGAAATTGTGTATAATTTTTGATTTCCCCAAAACTTAACTACTAATAGCCTACTATTGACTGGAAGTCTTACTAATAATATAAGCAGTTGATTAACACATATTTTATATGTTATGTGTATTATATACTGCATTCTTAACAATAAAGTAGCTAGAGAAAAGAAAACCTTATTAAAATCATAAGGGAGAGAAAATACATTTACAGTACTGTATTTTTTTTTAAAGATTTTATTTATTTATTTGACAGAGAGACACAGCGAAAGAGGGAACATAACCGAGGGAGCGGGAAAGGGATAAGCAGGCTTCCCGCCAAGCAGGGAGCCCAATGTGGGGCTTGATCCTAGGACCCTATAGTACTGTATTATAATTAGGGGTGCCTGGGTGGCTCAATTGGTTAAGTGTTTGCCTTCAGCTCAGGTCATGATCCCTGGGTCAGGGGATGGAGTCTCACATAGGGCTCCCTGCTCAGCTGGGAGCCTGCTTCTCCCTTTGCTGTTCCCCCTGTTTGTGTGCTCTCTCCCTCTGTCAAATAAATAAAAATCTTTAATAAAAAAAAAGTAGCTAGAGAAAAAATCTTATTAAAATCATAAGGGAAAGAAAATACATTTACAGTACTATATATTTTTTTAAAAGACCGTATTTATTTATTTGACAGAGAGAGATACAGTGAAAGAGGGAACACAAGCAGGGGGAGCGGGAGAGGGAGAAGCAGGCTTCCTGCCAAGCAGGGAGCTTTATGTGGGGCTCAGATCCTAGGACCCTGGGATTATGACCTGAGCTGAAGGCAGGCACTTAATGACTGAGCCATCCAGGTGCCCCTACAGTACTGTATTATATTTAATTAAAAAAAAAAATCACTTATAAGTGGACCTGTGCACTTCTAAGCCATATTGTTCAAGGATCAACTGTACATGGAAAAATGAGGATTGATTATCTCCTGTTAAAATTTGCTTGTTTGAGGAGCCAACGATTTTACCATCAGAGGTTTTAACCAGGAAGTGGGCTTCTGGTGGGAAAGTTGCTAGGCCATAAGAAAGAAAACTCTTGGCTGTTTAATGGTCTGCTGAGAAGACTGTGACAGTCTTAGAATAAGGAACAGACTTCTGTTCTAGCTAATTGAACATCGACCTGCTGTGAGCAGGGAGATGGTCTGATGATTCTTTAGGTTCCCTATAGCTCTCTTTCTGCTTATATATGCTGATATATGATTGCTGTACCCTTTTTTTTTTTTTTTTTTGAGGTATCAAACTGGATGGGAAGCATTGAGTTTCTATCAGATTTTGCTTGACAAAAATTTGAAATCACACAGATATAACTACGTTGGAGAGATTCTTATTCCAGGATTCTTTTTTATTGATACTTTGAAAATTTTTTGGCATATTCCTGAATTTATAGAAAGGTTAGAAATATAACAAAAAAAGAGGCTTTTTGCCCCAGAACTGTTTGAGAAGTTGCCAACCTGGTTCTCCATTTCCTCAGGATACTTTTGTATATAATGCCTATAAATAGTGCATTCTCCTGTGTATCTACCATACAGCCATAAAAATAATGAAATTGATGCTGTACCACTAATGCCCCATTCAGATTTACCAGTTGTCCCAGTCATGTCCTTTTGTAAAAGGACTCCGTTCAGAATCACACACTGCTTGTAGTTGTTGTGTCCCTTTAGTTGCCTTCAGACTGAAACCCTTCTTCAGTATTTTCTTGACTTCCCTATCCTTGATACTTCTGAAGATTGCAGGCCAGTTATTTGGATTTGTTTCTTCATGATTAGTATCAGATTATTCATTTTTCGCCTGGGGTGGGGAGGAGGTGAGGGAAAGGGAGAAAGGCTGCCTGCACTTATCGCACACATACACGAATACTCTCACGTACCCTGGGATATTACTCAGCCATAAAAAGGAATAAGGTACTGACACATTCTACAACATGTAGGAACCTCGAAAACATCATGCTAAGTGGAAGAAGCCAGACACGAAAGGCCACATAGTGTATGATTCCATTTATGAGAACTATCCAGTGTAGGTAAATTCATCAATGTCATATTGATGGTTACCAGGGACTGAGGGGAGGGCAGAATGGGGAGCAACTGCTTATTGAATATAAGGTTTTATTTTGGGGTGATGAAATGTTCTGGAATTAGAAAGTGGTGGTGTTTGCACAACACTGTGACTACACTAAATACCACTAAATTGTTCACTTTAAAATGGTTAATTTTATATTACGTGAATTTCACTTCAAAAAATACTTTCAACTGAGAAGTGACTTGAATAGGGCTGATTTGATTCATAACTGAACAGTGAATATAAATGGACCTTGCTTTACTAGATTTGGTAATTTAAATTATTTTAAATGTCGTAGGAAAAACATCTGTGACTTTTATATTGTGAATTCTTCTTGCTTTGTGGATTTAAAACTTAGGCCTATTACTTGATTTAAATTTATAGGATTAGGGGTTATAGTTTTATTCCAAACCATGACATTCGTGAAAATTCCTAAGTGATTTATTATTTTTCTCTGTCTAAATTACTGTCTAAATTCTTGGTGTAAGTAATTCACTTACCTCAAAAAGCTTCAGCAGATCACACGCTGAGTAAAGGGCAGATATAATTCTTTCCCAGTGAAATCCTCTAGGGATGAAGTAAGTACCTGTGAGATGTGTGCCACTCTCCTCTCTGTTGCGTCTGTGCTCCACTCTCGGTGGTGAATCTGCGCACGTGCATTTGTGGACCAGTCATTTACGAACAGACCAGAACACATCACTGAGGCTTTACCCTGCAGTGTATTCTATGAAACGGTGGCTGTGGCTCGTTGCCTTGCGAGGAGGCTCGGGAGCCCTGACCTCCCCTTCTGCTCTCGCCAGTTCTGCTGCCGTCGCTGTTGCGGTGGGTCTGAGGGCTTTGGGTTCTCCTGGCAGCTGGTTCCTGCGTCACGTGACCAGAGGCAGGCAGCCGGGGGAGCACTTACATTAAACATGGGAGAGGGCGCAGGGGTGAGGGCATCTAAGAGAATCAGGACTAGGCTGTTCCCTCCCACCTCTTCCCAGTGACCCTTTTGGCTTTCCCTGCTTTTTTTCCCCCCTTGTGTGATAGAATGAGTGAGAATGGAAGAGGAAGGCAGATCTGGGTTCAAATTCTGAACTCAAGATTAACTTGAGGTCAGAAGAGATTGAGAAACAAAGATGTGTTTTCTCTTCGTGTGAAGGAGAGCTGCCACTTACTCTGTCATGCTGCTGTGTGGATTCAGTCACATTTGCAGAATAATCCAGGGTTGGTGCTGGTGCACAGTACGTGGGACTTCGGGTTTGCCTCCCTTCTCTCCACCATCTTTCCTTCCCTTGCCCCCTCCACTGAAGAGGAAATGGAAGGAGAGTCCTGCTGAACAAGGAGCAAAAAGGGAAAGGGCTTGACAAGTTCTTAAGTGTAGCGATTGGCAGAACTACCCGGCCACGTGAAACAGGGATCTCCACAGCTGGCTCAGCACCCATGTCAAAATGGAAAGCCTATTCCTTGGCCTTTCTCACCTCCCTTTAGACCCATGTTTGCTTTCTCCTTTGCTCCTTTGTTCTGTTCTTTGTTCGTATCTGCTTGTGCCTCCAAATTACTTTTCAACCAAAAACTACATTTTTGAGAACTTCTGTTGGCCAGTTAGTTGATTTGAGAATCAAATCAGAATGTCTAACTGGTGAAACTTTTGCAAGCCTTTGCAGATGAAAGGAGGGTTTCCATTGCAGGAGGTGGGCCTAGCATGATGTGTCAGAGCCCCGGGGGTGACCTGGTGTGGGCTCTCAGGGTCTGAGAGGAGGGAGGGAATTTTCCCTGCAGAGGGAAATCCTGGTGTGGAGTGTCAGCTTGAGGGGGTGATGAGGGACACCTGCCGCATGTGTTTAGGGGTGCTCTGTTACAAGGAGTCAGAGGTTGGGAAGGGCATCCATACAGGATGACAGAGCCCAAGTAGGCTGAGGAGGGTGTCCCTAGAGGGATGGCCTGGCATGGGTGTCAGAGGTCAGTGGGAAGGGAGGTAGGACAGTCCAGAATGGGGAGTCACCTGAGCAAGAGTGCGCCTCTGCATAGGGTGGGAGTGTCAGATAATTTCCAGGGGATTGGCCCATTAAAGACGATGGGAGCCATTTGCAGTTAGGGGAAAGGGAGAAAAATGAAATGAACAGGGTTGTTGCATTGCAGCTGGACTTGCAAGTGGACTCTCAGTGTGGACTCGTGGTTTTCTATATAAAGTTATTGCAGCAGATCTCGATATAAAGGTGGGTGCATGTAAGTGTGTATGCGTCCATGTATGCATAGTGCGTACTTGCATTCCTTGCCTGACCATTGGGAGCATGACACCCCAGTAGCAGTGAGTGTATTTCACACCAGATCTGTGCTACTAAATACAATTTTCCACAAATAGGAACCCACGCTCCTTGGGGGAGAAGCTGACTGCAGGGGTAGGGGAGGGGGCTCATTTTATACATGTAGTACTGCCAGAATGCAGGGAAGTGCCCCAAGAATGATGGGGTGCACGTCAGAAAGATCCAGAAGCCTTCGAGGGCTTTCACACCAATCAGGGACAATCTGAGTGTCTGGAGAATGATTGTAATGGATCCTACACAGAATAAAATAGAACAATCTTGAGTCCGTACTGATAGGAATCCGTAAATGAGTAATCTTTTTGGCAAGGAACAGTATATTTTTCCTAGTTTCAAACTTAGCTTCCCACAAAATACTTACTAATTAAAAGGGAAAAGAGTGGTATTAGAGTCAGAGAGCCCTGGCAGACACCATCCTGACCAGTGGTCAGTCAGAATGTGACCAGTAACGGGGCAGACAGAAGTTCTAGGCCACCTGGTAGCCTGCAGAGAGAAGTGTGAAGCATTGCTTTTGTGATGCTCCTGCCTCGTGGGCATGACAGACGGAGCTGGGCCAAAGCTGAGTTCCTGTTTCCCCGCCTGCCTGCTCCAGCTGCGCCCTTCTCCATCGTCGGCAATCCCAGCTCCACCATTTCCATCCTCAGGCTGAAACTCCGAGTCAGCCTTGAGCTCTCTCTGCCCCCACCCCCAGGAAGTCCTGTGGGTTCTGTCCTCAGAATCTGCTCCATTTCAGAAGGCGACATTTGTGAAATGGTGCTTAATCCGAGGGGCACTTCAGTAGGTCTGTGAACCATGACCACTACTGCCCTATTTCGACTTCACTCAGGGCCTTACCGTAGGGACCCCTTGCCAGCATTGACCTGCATTGCCTCGGCCTTTTCTGAGGAGCTCTCATCCTAGGTGCTCACGGGCAGCGCGAGAGGGTGGCAGCACCTGTCTGAATATCCTGAGCCCGGTCGCAGTACCTGAAATACAGTAGGTTCTCGAAGTGTTTTGTTGAGAGTTGGCATTATAGTTATGGTGACCCTACATTCAGGCTTTTCTGGATCGTTCATGATTTCAAATACTTTACCTATTTGCCCTCATAAACTTAGTTTTTTTTTCAGGTTACAGGGCCCGGTTTTTGATTTGGAAACTATGGTTGGTCTTCTTGCTGGTTATGTGGTCACTGTCATGTGAGCTGAGAGGAGAGGGATTGACTACTGAGAGGACTGTGGAGAGTGGTGCTCAGGGTGCTTCACAGGGCAAATGACATAAAGGGGACCCTAGGGACAGAGCTGACTGTGCCCCGGAGCATGGAGCGATGACATGCATTGAGGTTTGGTGTCCAAGAAGGTTGGGCACATGGCACTGTATGTGGGAGTCTGTCGTGGCGAGAGGAGCGTTGCACACATACTGGATAGCTGTGCAGGACTGGAAGGGGAGCTTGTGGGTTCGATCCTGTCGTTAGCATTGGAAGGCAGAAATGGCAGTGATTGGGATGAGTTCCTCACTTGACTTGCAAGGACAAAACCAGAGAAGCACGCTTCAGGCCACTGGCTGGTAGTTGCCACAGTTGGCTGTGGACCTGGGTGGACGTTTTCCCAGTGCTTTTCCCAGGAAACATATGCCCACTCAGCAAAACTGCTTCTAAGCCTTCTTCTGTGTCTGATTTGAGTTGTATTTTTGGTATGTATGTTATAGTCTACATTTAAACATTGTCAATGATTTACTGAACAGAGGTTTCATGGTTGTTTTGGCTCTTAAGTAGGAAAGCACTTCTTTTGGTTGCCACAAGATGGCATTGGTCTCAAAGTTACTCTAGAGGATGTGTATTTCGAGTGTTTAGTATGTATTTTTTTCCTTATGTCTTACATTTATGTTCACGTTCTTCCTATATTGACTTTAATGGGATGGATATTAAATTAAGGTTCCATCTCTAATGGTGAGGTTTTCTTTTTCTTTGCCTCTTTAGTCTTAAAAAAATCTTAAAAAATTAGATAAAACAATTCTAAACATTTCAGACATGTATAACTGAGAAAGTGAAAGCCCCTTAGAATCCCACTCTTCTGTGGGATTGTTATATATTATGCTAGGTTTTTTTTTTTTGTACCCCTATCTTCCTGTGTATATAAATGCATTTTTTTTTTGTGGGGGAGCATGTTTTCTATTTATTGTCCATGCTTTATCAGTTTTTATTTTTTACTTTATTTTTGACATCTTTCTGTATTAGTATTTATTAGCAATATCTTATTTTTAAAAATGACAAAGCAGTGTTTTAAATAGTTTAATAGTAGAATATTATTTAATAGTTCCCTACTGTTTGCTAGTCTAATTTATTTTACCTTTATCCGTTTTAAGAGGTAGCTGACCAATGGCTTTGTTGAGTTTTTTCCTCTGGAAATAATCATTTTGAATTGATTTGTTTTTCATACTGTTTTTACAAGTATTTTTTTTTCACCTGAATCAGTTTTTGCATTGCTGTTAGATGTATTTGCCAGTTGTTAATTAAATGCAATTGTGAAATATTTCGATTTAAAAGAGGAGAGAGACTATGGCTTATTCTTTGTAAAATGTGCAAAATACTCTGTCTTCAGTATGTGATTTTTCTAGGGCCTGCTCGTTTGAGTTAATGACCTTTTTTCACAGAGTGAGGAGTTTTAGAGTATACCTAATTGAACTTATAGTATCATATGTATATCATTTGTCTCCCAACTACACATAGTTAATGAAAATCTTATTTAACTTTTTTGGATTAAAAGATTTAAGAGTTTTTGTCCTTTTTGAATTCCTGCTGTATTCCTTGCTTTTTCCAATTGCTGGTGACAGTGATCTCTTCTCTTCCAGGTTGTTTTTGAGCACGTTCACTCTGGCAGTTTCAGCTGGGGCTGTTTTGCTTTTACCTTTTTCAATAATCAGCAATGAAATCCTGCTTTCTTTTCCTCAAAACTACTACATTCAGTGGCTAAATGGCTCCCTGATTCATGGTCAGTATATATTGCTTAATATAATCACAATGAATGTTTTCTGTTTTTTGCTGCACTGTATTTTAAATTTGCATTTTCTTAATTTGCGTCATAATTTGCATCTTCCTCCAGTAAACCATGAGTCCTTCATAAAATCAGAAAACCAGATTTTACTTACTATTCCTATTCTTAGTTGTGAAAGGCTTTTCTGTTTTACTTAATCAAGAAGCAGTCTTTATACTTAACAATGATTTTGATAAATAAGTTCTCATTTAAATATGTAGCAAGAGAATTTAAAAATTTGGTTTATCTGGATATGTCAAAAGAACTCAACCTCCATTTAAGACCTAAAAATGCTAGCCATGGTTTTCTATTTCATTTATTTTCTCTTAGTTACTTTTGTCATTTAAGAATCTGTAATTGAAGGGGAAAAAACTCTTTTTCAAGTACAAACTTTAAAATTAATGTGGTTAAAAAAGTGACTTACTGTGGGCAACATGGTATATTGCTTAGAGGCCAAATAGACCTGCATTCCACTCTTGACTCTGCCATTTTCTAGAAATTTTTAGTGAGGTAGGACATTTTAATTTTAATTTATAAAATATATTATAAGATCTAATACATAGATCTTTTTTATATGTTTCATTGTCCTTCCCCCTTTTATTCTTATTGAATTGTGATTTCTTTGTATGTGAAACATACCAGCTTTTTATTAGATTTTTGCAAATATGTTCTAGTCATTTTTCTTTTTATTTGGTTTTTTGATTGACAGAATTATTAACATTAGTATTTTGTCCAGTGTGCAGTCTTTTTTTCTTCCTTTGGTTTTTCTAATTGTTTTGTGTTTAGAAGATCCTTTCCCTTCCTGAGATGTGACAAATATTCCCTTTTCCCCCTCATTTTCTTTTCTTTTTTTTTTTGACACAGTATTCTTCTATATTCATTTAGCTTTCTTTTAGCTAAGTAAGTCCCCCTCATTTTCTAAAGATGACTTTGTACATAACTCTTTATCTGGAATTTATACAGACAGCTACCTTTTCTCTCACTGCTTTGTGTTTAAAGAAATGCTACGCTTGCTGTAGAATATTTGGAAAACAGTATAGGGTGAAGAAAATTAATGTTACCCAGAATCCTATAACTCACAGAGCTATTAGGAATACTGTGGCCTGTAGCCTTCAGTAAGGTAAATTCCTGTGAATACATAACCAGATGGAAACCTTCATGGACTCACTGATAATTTATATTTTCCTAAATCAACATATAAGGGGGAGGTTTCCATACCATTAACTACTTTTCTGTGCAATGTACAGTAGTGCCTGGAGCGGTTACAAGAATGGATTGTTTCCAATCTTTTAACTAAAAAAAGCTACATCTTTACAAATAAATATTTGTCCTTAGGATAAATTTCTGCAGTTCACTTTCCAGGTAAGCACACTTTAAAAGTTTTGAGAACGTATCTCCTGATTCCGAAAAGCTGTGTGAATCCCATTAGTGGTTTTACTTTCACAGCGGGATGGGGGAGGGGCTCCTCTTCCCAGAATGCATCTTTATCAACTGTGGGCGGTACCTAAAACCTGTCAATTCAAGGGGTGCCTGGGTGGCATGGTCAGTTAAGTGAGTCTTGGTTTCTGCTCGGGTCATGATCTCAGGGTCGTGAGGTTGATCATCGGGTTCCATGCTTAGTGTAGTCTACTTGGATTCTCTCTCTCCCCCATCCCCAAATAAATCTTTAAAACGATCGTTCCAATTCAAAAATGTGAAACATTTCTCCTCTTAAATGTACATTTCTTTAATTACTAGTAGAGTAGACATTTACAAAACATACTCAGAGGTCATTCAGTTATTTTTTAGTAAATTGCCTACCTGTGTTTCTTTTGTGCATTTTTATGGTGTTTTTTACCCTCTTTCTTTTTTTTTATTAAATTTTTAATTCTCGTTAGTTAACATACAGTGTAATATTAGTTTCAGGTGTACTATGTAGTGATTCAACACTCCTGGTGCTCATCATGACTAGTGTACTCCTTCATCCCCATCACCTATCACTCATCCCCCAACCACTCCCTCCCCTCTGGTAATCACCAGTTTGTTCTCTATAGTTAAGAGTCTGTTTCCTGGTTTGCCCCCTCTCTCTTCTCCGTTTGCACATTTGTTTTGTTTCTTAAATTCCACATATGAGTGAAATCATAGAGCATTTGTATTTCTCTGACTGACTTATTTCTCCTAGCATCGTACTTTCACTCCATCCATGTTGTTGTAAATGGCAAGATTTCATTCCTTTTTACACTTGTAGTGTTTTTTTTAAGTAATTAGTTGTCTATCAGGTTAATTGCAAACACTTTTCTCCTATTTATCCTTTAATACTGCTTAAGCTGTTTTTTGATATGAAAAATTTTAACATTTTAGTTTAATCATATATTTGAATTTGGCCTTTGTGGTTTCTATCATGCTTGGAAGTAGAAACAAATGGAGTCATGATGCTCTGAAGACCAAGTGAATTCAGCAACATTAGGCCTAATTATTAACTTAATAAAAAGAAATTACTCCATTTTTTTTTTGCTTAGCAATTGAAAAAAACTCAAGCAAACTGAAATTGATACAAAAAATAAATCCTCTACCGAAAAGTCAACTGTTGTTATGAAAGGCAGGAAACAACTTGGAAAGTAATGGCTATGAATGTTTTGGTGAGTTATTTTTAGATGACATGTTATTTGTTATTAAAAGTACTTGGATAATATATAGTTTAGAAAACGGTTTTTGCAGTATCGACTAAAATGTTTGAGGAGGACTGTTTGGCATGGTTCCGCTTGGCCCTAGCTCTCTGTAAAGCTCTAGGTGCTACGGCACATCCAGGGCACATCCCAACCCTGGAGGGCTGGGCTCCAGGTGTTTTTACCAGAAGTGCAGGTGATCTCAAGCTGGGCTAACCAGTATGACAGGTGAACTGGCCTTTGTTTCCAGTTTTGCTGAGTAGAAATTACATGCTATACTTAATGACCTTCACATACTCTAAATCAAGGCCATTTCTTTTATTCTGTTTATGGACTGGAAGTAAGAGCCACTACACATGACATGCCATATTTTTGGAGGTCTTAACTCTGGAAGTAAATATATTTGTTTTATTGGTAGTCTTTCTCATTATAATGTAAGGTGTGTAAGCTCAAATATTTTGTTTATAAATTAGGGCTTAGAACAATGATTCCCACATAGTGATTGCCTAATAAACGTGTTGAATGAGTATGTAATAAACAATAATTTTGAACTCCAGTAAACCACATTATCTGAAAGTTGGGAACTAGAGGAAGAACCTTCTAAATGATGCCACTGCTTCTAAATATACTCTTAGGAATAGGTTTCAGGAGGCCTGGGATGTAAACCTTGGAAATTTTCCCTGAGGGTTTTATGACCCTTGGCTTTGTTTCTGCTAAATCTTTGGTAGGTCTGTATCCTTTGCTGCATGTAGTGAATTTCATGAATCTTTAAGTTCATCTTTCTCTTCTAAATTCATAGCTTTCTTTAACCTTGTGAATGACTTTTGAGGGAGTGATTATTAGTCCCTTAGACTGTCTTGGGGTTGAAGATTTGTCAACCTTAGATATGCTTGCTTCTTGGCTTTTAAAATATCATTAATGGGGCCAAATTATGGTGATACTAAGACATGTCCTGTTTTCTAGACACACTCTTCCTCACCTCCATTGTGGAGGAGCAGTCAGATTCCCCTTGGTGGTCAAGGGGAATCTCTCTTCCTTGCTGGTTGAGAGGCATGAGGACCGCCAAGTGCTGGGTAGCAGTCTGAACTTCCAGTTCCGTGGAATCATTGTTGTGTCTCCTGGTGGAAATGTTCCTCTCTTTGGAGCTAGAACCTCTAGCCTAGCAGCACTAGTTCCTAAGGTTATAGGAACAGGAGGCAGAAAGTTTGCTAGGGGTCAGTAGGGATACTAGCGAGTGCTACCACTTCATTTCTACCCCTCGATTCCTGGACCTGTGAACCCTGGCTATGGGAGAAATACCACCATATATTGAATACAGATTCAGGGTGAGTATAACCTCTTGAGTACCTTTCTTCAGCCCTTCGAGGTATTACCACCTAGCTAGTACCATAACTGAGTCTTCAGAAGGACATTCTGCCATTTTGTTGAACCAGCTGCTTCAGGATGGTGGGAAACATGCATGACCAGTGAATTCCAAGGGCATGGGCCCATTGTTCTTCTGCTGTGAAGTATTTCCTAGATCAGAAGCACTCCTGTGGTGATGGTGGGCAAGGCATTCTGAAAGTCCGCACATAGTAGTTTTGGCAGTAGCTCTGCGTGCAAGGCAAATCTGTACCCAGAGTAAGTGTCTGTTCCAGTAAGGACAAAATGCTCCCCTTTCCATGATGGAAGTGGCCCATTTCAGTGAACCCGCCACCAGGTAGCTGGCTCATCTCCCCTGGGAGTGGTGCCATAGTGAGGTCTCATGTTGGTTTTTGCTGCTGGCAATTAGGCACGCAGTGGTAACCATAACCAGGTGAGTTTGATGAGTAGAAGTGCACGTTGCTGAGACCGTGCCTAATCTCCACCCTGCCATCATGGCCACTTTGTTTACGAGCCCCTTGGATCAGGACAGGGGAGCCGGGGAAAGAGGCTGACTGGTGTCTGCGGAATAGGTAGTCCTAGCCCCTTGATTATTAAACTCCTCCTTTGCCAACATCCTCTTTTGACGAGCAGTCACATGGGACACGTATATCTTCACATTTTTTTTCCCCATTCAGAGAGTTCTATCTGTATACCTCTGCCCCAAATTCCCTTGCTACTAGTTTTCCAGTTGTTTCTTCCTGACCATCTAGCCACATCACTGGACACAACCCATGAATTTATAATTACATGTCTGGCCATTTCTCCTCCCAAGCAAAGTGAACAGCCAGGGGTGTTGGGAGGATTTCCCTTCATTGCTGTCCTTCAGGGAGGTCTCAGAGGGGCTCTAGTGCTGCAGCTGTCCATTCTGGGTGGTGTCATGCAGAACCATCTGTAAACCAGGCCTGAGTCTTTCTCCCCTCTGTCACCTGACTGTAGGGAACTCCCTCTGAGGCCCTAGGCGCAAGTTGGGGGGAGAAGTAATAGAGCTGGAGTGGGGACCATGGGCATTTGGGCCACTTGTTCATGTAACTTACTTGTACCTTCAGGGCTTGCTTGGGCTTGATCACGTATATACTACTTCTGTTTGATGGTGGAGTGTTGCATGTCCGATGTTATGGCTCGGTGGGTCAGATGACAAACACCGAGTTGACGATGGGCAGCTCCAGTCACATGGTAACTTGGTGGCTCATGATGAAGTGTTCAGTCTCTTTTAAGGCTCAGTAACAGGCCAAGATGTGTTCCTTAAAAGAGACTGGTTATCTGTGCAGGGCTGTCCTTCAGGTGTGTCCCAGAGGGGCAGAGCTGTAGTGCTATAGGGCTTTGCTCTAAAGTCCTAAGGACCTGTGCTACGATCCGTCTCCAGAGCCTGCCAAAGGCTCCAAAGAGCATCCCTGTCTGCCATGGACACTTTAGGCACCAGTGGATTTGCGGACCAGGTGGCCTGAGGAGCAGAGCAGCTTTCACAGCAGCCTATACTTGTTGCAGAACCTTCTTTTGTTCTGGACCCCACTGTACACTGGCAGCTCTGGGCGTCACTTGGTAAATGAGCTGGAGTAACACACCGAGAGGAGGAATATGAGGAATATGTTACCTTCAAAATCCCAAGAAGCCCATGGACATTGTTCCTCTCTTGGTTGTAGGAAGAGCCAGATTCAACAACTAATCCTTCACCTGAGAAGAGAGCTCTCCATGCGCCCCACTCCACTAGACCCCTAGAAATTTCACTGATATAGAAGGCCTCTGAATTATTCTTGGATTTATCCTCCACTCTGACATGAAAATGTCTTACCAGTAAGTCTATAGAGTACTTGCTCCTTCTTGCTTACTAGACCCAGTCAGCACCATGTCATCATTAGAATGGGCCACTGTGACATTTTGTGGAAGGGAAAGGCCATCAAAATTCCTGCAAATTAAATTGTGACATAGGACTGAAGTTCAGAGTGCCCTGAAGTAAGACAGTGAGAGTGCTTTGCTGGCCTTGCAGCTGGAAGCAAACTTCTTCCAGTGGGTCTTCGGGACAGAGATGGAGACAGAGGCCAGGAGTCACACACCAGGTACCCGGGTGTGTGTTAATGTACTCAAGCATTGAAACTACATCTGGAACAGCAGCTGCAGTGGGGGTCACCATTGAGTGAGGCTTATGGTAATCCTCTGTCATTGTCCTAAGATCTGTTTTGGGGATGTGGGAGCTACCACTTTTGCGTCTTTCAAACCCTTGATGGTGGCACTAATCTCTGGATTTCCTTCGGGGATGTGGCATGACTTTTAGTTTAATATTTTCCTAGTTAGAGGCAATTCTGGGGGCTTCCACTCGGCGTTTCCCACTGTAAGAGCCTTACTACACAGTTCAGGGGACAAGATAGGGATTCTGTTAGCTTGGGATGTGACCATAGACCAGGTTTGTAGACCCACTGGGACACATTTGAGAGCTGAGCTAATACTCCGTTGACCGGCTGACCTCCATAAGCCCTTGGCTCTGACTGGTCGGCCACAGTGATGTTTTGGGTCTCCTAGAATTAGTGTCAGTTCAGGGCCAGTGTTTAGTAGTCCTTGAAAAGTCTGAGGATTTCCTTTACCCCAGTGGAGTTATAGCATCCACATTCATTTGTCAGTCATTTACCGTCTTGTAAAACTTACGAGATTTTCTTGAGTTGTTATTTGTCTTTTTTTGTTAAGCCTTTTGTGAATTTATGCCAAATTCTTTGAGGTCTCAGAATATGTCTGAAATTATCTTTATCTCCCATGGATCACTGCTCCAGTACTTTTACGCTGAAATTGTCCAATAAAGATTCATCGTTGAGTGAATAGAAGTTATTTATTGTGTCATTAGCAATACCTTGGTTAAAAAAAGAACTTAATTTGGAAAGAAATAGAATGGCTTATCCTATAAAATTGTCAGTACGGATGGTTTTGATTGTTTGTGCGTTTAGTGTGTAAATCACATGGATTAGGCTAATATATCTGTTGATAATGCTTTAGTATGTATAAAAATATTTAGTTTGAATTAAATACAGTGTCTGGATTTTGGGCACATGGATTTGAGATGTTACATGTTAACCAGATTAGGATAGAATGCCACTTCACTTCTGTGGGCCAGAATTTAGTAACATAAATAAATGAAATATTAATCTTAGTTCTAAATATGTATCATGTAGCAAGATGTATCTCTTGTCTACAGTGGGAAAATGATTAAAATAGCTTGAAAAATGTGATGTACAAAAATGATATTGGAGCGGGAATGAGGCAGAATGGTAACCCTTTGGTCATTGGCAGTTTTAGTCCAGGGTCTGTCAGCCAGATGCTGTGAGGTGTGTCCCATCATTCACTTAATGTGGGTATGACGTGCCGGCAACTATAGTTATTATATGGTGGTACAAAGAGAGCAGAGATGACAAATTAAAATGGTAACTAAAATTTATATTGTCCCTTTTATTGTTATAATTGGAAAAGGGTAAAAAATGGACAGAAAAAAAGAAAGCATCTATTTGTATTCACTTTCTTTGTATCTTGTTAAAAACTTAGCAGAAAAATAGGAAACTCCTCAGTTCCATAGATTGAAAAACTGATACAAATGCTTAATGGGTTTTCCTTTCTGGGTGATAGGCATGTTTTGGAGTGAGATGGTGGCTTGCGAATGCACTAAATGCATTGAATTACTCCCTTTAAATGGTAATTTTATGTAATGTGAGATTGAAGTTAAAAACTAAGCGGGAATGAATCTTTGGAAGGTAGGAGAATGATGGCATTAAGTTGTAGCCTTAAATAAAGTCAGGAATTAATTCTTCAGTTCTTCAAGGTATCCCCCCACTGGGGGCGAATTTTTGCTAAGCTATCCATACTTACTTATGAAACAGACAGAGACACACTTATAACATGATTGCCTAGTTGACATTTAGTTGTTAAAAGATAACCACCATGAACCTGACTAGTCTTTTTAAGGCGTGGATGTTTTATTTTGATTTTTCAACAGGAATAAGCAATATGCTATTGTGGACATCATGAAGGAACAATACAAACTCCATCTTTATTTTATCAATTTTCAAGTCCCACAGAAGATTAAAAAAAATCAGACTTCTAGATTATAAGCAATCAAACTTAAGAAAAAAGAAAAATAAGCATTACATCTACTTATGTATAGATATTAAATCAAAATCAGTCCTTCATAAAGTTTAATATACCATTATTAAATTTTACTAGTAGTTTCTTTTTTTTTAAAAGATTTTATTTATTTATTTGACAGAGAGGAGAGAGATCACAAGTAGCCAGAGAGGCAGACAGAGAGAGGGGGAAGCAGGCTCCCCACTGAGCAGAGAGCCCGAGGACCCTGAGATCACGACCTGAGCCGAAGGCAGAGGCTTTAACCCACTGAGCCACCCAGGCGCCCCTTACTAGTAGTTTCTAATTAATTGGTTTTAATAATCATTTGTCACAGTATGCATCACCATAGTTACTGGATATTAATGGAGGTATTGTTTTTAATATTAAAAATAAAACATAATCTAAGTGTCAAAGTAAGAAATTTATTTAATTGAATTTTGGTAGATCCTAACAGTGGTAGTGCTTTTTTGGCCATTAGAGAAAGATGTTGAAAAACATATTTTTCTCTGGGCGGTAGGACTGATTACAGAATACAAACTTTTTTTGGTGCTTGTATTGTATAATATTTCTACAATGGGCATGTATTGCTTTTTTGTTACAAGTAAAAAGTTCTATTAAGATAAAAAGTTTCACAACTCATTGCTAAAATTGTTATTTTTTGTTTTTCTTCTAATAGAAGCTGTTCTACTTCTGAGGTTCACACAATACTTAACTGTTCAAAAGCAAACTTGTCTTTCTCTAAAGCTTCTGCTTTCTTGGTAGAATTTTTTTATTATATAACTCACTTTTTGACAATTGCGTTAGATCCTCAGTTCCACTGAAATACTGATTTTAACTTAGACTTGTCATTTTTGAAATGTATTGAATATGGCTAAGCTCTGATTAATTTTCTGTTTTAAAGAATGAAGTTTTTGGTCTAGGTGATGAAAAGTGATAGGTCATTTGCTTCATAGTATTCTATGTCGGATTTTGGAATATTTTGTGACTCCAGCAGATGGAGCTAGAAGTTAATGCATCCTATGGTGATATGGCAGTTCTGTTTGGTTTGGTTTGAAATGAAGTGTTCTAGGATTAGTAAATAACCTTTGTTTGAGTTCAGATACATCTTTGGGGAATAGGCATAGGACGTCTTTCAGAAAGGTTGTCACTGATACTGATTTAGACAAACTATGAAGTTTTTGAATTTTATGGGTTATATTGAAGGATTTTAGCTATATTGAAATAATTTTAATTATATTTGAAGTAATTTGTTGAATTTTTTGGCTTATATTGATATAATTTAGCTATATTGAAGTAGTTTTAGCCTTTTGAAGTAGAGAAATTTGATTAATATTTTTATTTTATAAATTAATATGTAGTCATATGTAATAAATTATATATATTATATATATATTAGTCCTAATTTAAAATTGGGAAAGTTTCATCAAAATTATAGAATAAGTCTTCAGGGATATTTATGTATGCATGTCTGGTGTATGTTTGTAAAATGCTGGAAACTTATTAAATCTTACACATTGTCAAGAATATAATTACTACTGGGATGCCTGGGTGGCTCAGTTGGTTAAGCGGCTGCCTTCGGCTCAGGTCATGATCCCAGGGTCCTGGGATCGAGTCCCACATCGGGCTCCTTGCTCGCCAGGGAGCCTGCTTCTCCCTCTGCCTCTGCCTGCCACTCTGCCTGCTTGTGCTCTCTCTCTCTCTCTCTCTCTGATAAATAAATAAATAAATAAAATCTTAAAAAAAAAAGTTCTTTAAAAAAAAAGAATATAATTACTACTTAGGAATATATGTTAGATATATTATTTTTCTTTATATTAGATGTTTTTCTCAAAGTAACTTCAACTTATATGTTGTAGATTTAATAATTAAATTAGCATAAGCTAAGTCTGAGACTTTCACATTTACTCTGGTAAATAAACTTAATTTTTTGCATTTAATTACTTAGTCTTTGAATAAAAACTTGTTATTTCTGTAGATGATTATCCTGTTAAGACCATCAACTCTCAAATTCTTTGGTTAAGTGAATATTTCTTGCAAAAATAAATACAGTGGAGGTTCTGTATCACATTATATCCCTTTCTACAATTGTGACTGTCAAAACCATTAGTACTAATGTTGAGTCTCCCGGAAAAGGGGCAGTTGGGGGAAAATAAAAGAAATTTTAATATATACACACACACACATATACGAGTTGGTATTCAGAATCTTTGTAATCATACACATCATTTTCTTCACTTGTTCTGCAGACATTGCTGCTTATTGATATCTGTTGATATAGATTTTTTTTAAAGATTTTATTTATTTATTTGAGAGAGAGAGAATGAGAGCAAGTGAGCATGAGAGGAGGAAGGTTAGAGGGAGAAGCACACCCCTGCTGAGCAGGAAGCCCGATGTGGGACTTGATCCTGGAACTCCAGGATCATGACCTGAGCTGAAGGCAGTCACTCAACCAACTGAGCCACCCAGGCACCCTAGATTTCATTATTTAGCTTTTCATAACTGTCTTCATTTTAAGTGTCTGGGTTAGTTAGAACAGATACTTTCTCTGATTTGTGAGCTTTTGCCCAAGGCAGACTTTTATTTCTTAACTTTTGATTTTCAGAGAAAAATTTGTAGCTTTCCCTGCATGAAAGGGGAATGATTAGAAGGACAAATTCTTGAAGTATGTGTATTTATAGTTCAATAACAATACAAAAGTCCCCTTCTGTGCTACGAATGATAGTTGTTTCAAATTATAAAAACGAATAAAGTTTCCCCCCATTATAAAAGTATAGTGGATTTTAAACATTCAGGGGTTTATATTCATGGTGGCAACAATTTGAGAGCAAGCTTTGCGCTCCCTAAGTGGTAATGTGTAATTTGGCTGAAGCTGGGATTTGAACTGTGTAGTCAGTGAGGCTGGTAAATAGAGTGAGTGGCATGGCTGAACGAAAGCCCAGCATTTTGTTGGGAGATTACCAGACAGGGATTTGGAGAATTTTGAATTTCACAAGGAGGTTTAAATATGTTTCATTTTTTTTTTAAGGGTTTTTATTTGCGCCTTATAGAAAACTTATAATATGTAGAAAAGTAGGAAGAAAATCATCCATAATTTTTAGTACATTCACATTGTTAGTAATTTGGTGTAGTTCTTTGCAGCTTACTTTCTGTATCTTTATTTGGTCGTTGTTGTTTTCATATATTTTTAATGTCATGTGTATATAGGTTTTTGTTTTGTAAGCTTTTGGGGGTGTAATAATGAGAATCATTCTTCTTAAAAAATTTTTAAAAACGATTTTATTTGAGAGAGCTAGCATGAGAGAGCATGAGCTGGGGGAGGAGCAGAGAGAGAGGGAGAAGCAGACTCCCCACTGAGCAGGGAGCCAGAATGGATTCGGGCTCCATCCCAGGACCCTGGGATCATGACCTGAGCCAAAGGCAGATGCTTAACTGATGAGCCACCCAGGTGCCCCCAATGAGAATACTTCTTTGGGAGTGGTTGAGAGCTAATTTTAGTTGTAACTCACTTTCTTGTCTTTATCTGGTCAAATTGTTGGTTGCATTAGAATTTTTCAATTGTTTGGAGCATTTGCATTATTTTGAGATGGCTGGCAGGAGGCACTGACATTTGTTTAGTATTTGGTATGTTGTTTCTCTTCTGTTCTTTATGAGAGCCCTATGAGTTAAGTTATAGCCTGTTTTATACGTGAGGAAACAGAGTTGAAGTTCCTTTTCTAGCTCACGTATAGCTGATAGATGCAAACTTAGGCTAATCGGATATAAAGTGCCACTCACTCAGACATCTGCCATCAGGACTTTTAGGCCTTTTAAATCATGAATAGTATGAATGCCTTGTTTTGTTATAGGACATTATAGCACTCAGAGTACATATAGTACATTCAGTGTTTTATCGAAGTTGGATTTGTTAAAACCTTTCCGTATTTGATGTTTTCAGAAGGCTTGGGTTTACATGTGCTCACATATAAACACATGTAGCAGTGCTGAATTCTGTTTCAGTGTCTTACAAACTGATCAGAAGCTCAACTAATTTTGTTTTACACAGATGGATAGAATTAATAAGCTGTCATAATCTCAGTTTAAACATTTCCTTTAGTAAAATCTTATTAAACCGATTGCTTTTTTCAGCAGATATTAACAAAATTAAAAATATTGTGCTTTTTTCATCCAGAATGTTAAGTGTGAGATCCATACAGTAGTGTAGAAAGAGTAAGAGATCTTGGATCTAATCCCTTGTCTATCATTTGTAAGTTATGGAATTTGTGTGGCATTTATTTAACCTCTTTTAAAAAAGGAGATTGGTTCCTGAGTGAATTAAACAAGGGATCTCAACGTTCTTTTCTGCTCCAAAATTCTGTGCTTCCTTGTTATTCTTAGTGCATTAAAATAAAAGTAAACTTTTGCTTATTTTGAACAAATCTTAACTTCAGAATCTTACAAATATATGTCTATCCCGCTTAAGTATTTTGTTAGAGATCTTTATTAAGACCATTAGAAACAGGAAGAGAGGACTTATTAGTTTAAAGCAATTCTTTGAGAAGATATAAAACTAGTACTTTTTTTTCCTAAGTGATTTTTTTTTTTCTTTCAGAGTGTAAACTGAAAATAGCAGGTATTGAATAATACAATAGGAGCTTAACAAAGTGAGGCTTTGCAATGATTTCATTATGTTTAATGTTTTTAGGACACTATCATTTAAAAAATATTTCATTTATTTATTGAATTTATTTATTTATTTATTGAATGAGAGCGAGAGTGAGAGCACACAAGCAGGGGGAGTGGCAGGCAGAAGGAGAAGCAGACTCCCGGCTGAGCAGGGAGCCCAATGTAGGCCTTGATCCCAGGACCCTGGGATCATGACCTGAGCTAAAGGCAGATGCTTAACCGACTGAACCACCCAGGCGCCATTAGGACACTATCATTTGATTAGAGTGCACTTTCTAAATGTATCAAAGAATATAATGAGCAGGGTATAGAAAAGGGAGAAAAAAGAATAAGCTTGATGGTTTTGTGAGGTATCCTAGAGGTCCACTGTAGAATGTGTACTGGAGCAATTATATTTTAGGAATTTAGGGCAAGAGAGTGAAGAGAATGGATATTTTACAATAGGGAACAATTTCGTCGAGTAAGAGAAAGCAAAGACATAGGAATTGAGATTTAGGCTTTATTGAGTTTTGTGTTGAAACAGTTTTAAAAAGGGGCAAGAACATCAATAAGTATTTGGGAAGTCAACTTCAAACAGTGGGTAACTACAGGTTAAAAACAGCTTTTTAAAGATTAACAAATCCATGAGGACAGTGAGTAAAGAAAGAGTGAACTGCTATGGTGTTTTATGCCCAGAGCATTCCCTGTGTTTATTGTTTTATCAAAACTATGCGTCAGGTATGAAGTAAGAAAAATTAAGAAAATTAGTATTCAAGTTTAAAAGCTACATACAGTCTAGCCAAGAAGATGAGTAACAGAGATTGTATATACCCTGTCACCTAAAACAACTAAGTTTTCAAGAAAATGTAGGCAATGAAGAATAGCAGTTCAGCATATATGAGTCCTGCAACTGCTTGAGGGTGCTACCGGGAGGATGGGGGTGCAGGCTACAAATGGGGCAGGTGGCTGGGGGTTCTGGGCAGAGTACTAAACAGAGAGTTGCACAGAGAAATACCTTGTTTTACAGATGGATGAATGAATGGACTATCATAATCTCAGTTTAAACATTTCTCCTTGTAAGGTCTTATTAAACTGATGTTCTTTTTGTGGAGGGGGAGCTGAAATGAAGGTTTTCATGAGGTTGCACTCCTTATTGGAGGCTCTGGGGAAGAGTTTACTTCCAGGCTCATTCAGGTTATTGGCTGAATTTGGTTCTTTGTGGTTGTAAGACTGAAGCCCTCCATTTCCTTGCCAGGTACTGGTCTTTGCCCTAGAGGCTGCCCACCTCTTATGTTTTTCATGTGACCTCCTCCAGCAAAAGTGGGTTGAGTTCATCCCTGATTTACCCTTCTGCTGCTTCTCTCTGACTTCAGCTGGAGAAAGTTCTTTGCTTTTAAAGGTTATTTGGGTAGGTTTCACCTGCCTGGCTAATCTAAGATGATCTCTCTGTCTCCCTATATCAAGATCCATTACCTTAATAATTATGTCTGCAGTATTTTTGGCATGTATACTGGGTCGAATAATGGTCCTCTTTCCTGCCCACCCTTCTCCCCCCATTCAGGTCCACCTAGAACCTCAGAATGTGGCTTTATTTGGAAATAATGTCTTTGAAGATGTAATTAGTTAAGATAAGGTCACATGGGGTTAGGGTGGGCCCTAATTTAATTACTAGCATCCTTATAAGAAGATAAAACAGAGACACAGACACACCTGAAAAAGGCTATGTGAAGACATAGGTAGATTTGGAGAGATACATCTATAAGAACTAGGAATGCAACTACCAGAAGAGATAAGGAAGGATTCTTGCCTAGAGCCCTCAGAAGGGATATGGCCCTACTGATACCTTGATTTTGGACTTACACCCTCCAGAATTGTGAAAGAACAAATTTCTGTTGTTAGAAGCCATCCAGTTTGTGGCACTTATTTAGAGCAGCCCTAGAAAACTAATATACCATGTAATGTAACATATTCAAAGATTCTAGGGATTAAGATATGGACATCTTTGGGAGTTCATGCTGCCTACCTTGAGTCAGCTGAGTACAAAGCAGGAAAGTAAAACCCATAAAGAGGAGAAAAATAAGTCAAAACTGACTTAAAATTGACACAGACTCAGAATTGGTAGACAGGAACGTTTTGACGAGATTGCGTTCCTTATAAGGCTCTGGGGAAGAATTTGCTTCCAGACTCATTCAGATTATTGGCTGAATTTTGTGGTAAAATATAAAAGTTTTTATTATATAAGTCTTCTAAAATATAATTGGGGGGCCGCCTGGGTGGCTCAGTTGGTTAGCATCTGCCTTCAGCTCAGGTCATGATCCCAGGGTCCTGGGATTGAGCCCCACATGGGCCTCCCTGCTCATTAGGGTGCCTGCTTCTCCCTCTCCCCTGCTTGTGCTCTCTCTCTCTTTCTCCCCTCTCTCTCAAATAAATAAATAAAATCTTTTTTTTTTAAAGATTTTATTTATTTATTTGACAGAGAGAGAGAGAGATCACAAGTAGGTAGAGAGGCAGGCAGAGAGAGAGGGGGAAGGAGGTTCCCTGCTGAGCAGAGAGCCCGATGCGGCGCTCGATCCCAGGACCCTGAGATCATGACCTTAGTCGAAGGCAGAGGCTTTAACCCACTGAGCCACCCAGGCGCCCCTATTATTAGAAAAGGATATGGATTTTGCCAGGCATAAATAAGATAATTTCATAATGATGAAGGACTTAATTCATCAAAACATAATAAACATTTACCTACCTAATAAGTAGCTATTAAATACATGAAGCAAAAACTTAGAGAAATGAAAGGATTAATAGTCAAAATTACAGTTCTATTCAGATTTATCAATATCTTCTTTTTAATAATTGACAGAACAAATTAAGAAAATTAACAAGATAGACGATTCGAACAACATTCTTAACTAATTTGGCCTAATTTTTTTTTTTTTAAGATTTTATTTATTTATTTGACAGTGACAGTGAGAGAGGGAATACAAGCAGGGGGAGCAGCAAGCAGAGGGAGAGGGGAAAGCAGGCTTCCCGCTGAGCAGGGAGCCTGATGTGGGGCTCGAACCCAGGACTCTGGGACCATGACCTGAGCTGAAGGCAGACGCGTTAACAACTGAGCTACCCAGGCACCCCTAATTTGGTCTAATTTGTGTTTATAGACCACTCTGCCCAACACTAGTAGAATATACATTCTTTTAGTATACTAAGCACATTTACCAAAAGAGACCATATTCTGTGCCATAAAATAAATATCAATACTTTTAGAAGAATTTAAGACATATAGGATATGTTCTGTAATGAAATTAAATGGGAAAGTAACAGAAACATACTTAGAAAATCCCTCAATTATTTGGTAACCGAATAACTAGTAGGTCAAAGAAGAAATTAGAAGGGAAATTTGAAAATACTTTGAACTAAATGAAAACAAAAATAAAATATTTGAAAATTTATAGCACTAGAATGCCTGTTTTAGAAAAGAAAAAAGGTCTCAAATTGTTGCCCACAATTTCCACCTTAAGAAAACAAAAAGAGAGCAAATGAATGCCAAATTAAGAAGATTGAAATAAAAAAAAAAGATAAGAGGAAAAATTAGTGAAATAGAAAACAGAGAAAATACAGAGAAAGTGAGAAATCAATAAAAACTGATAAAGCTGCAGTCAGGTTGATTAGCAAAAAAAAAAAAGAGAAGACACCAATTACTAATAACAGGAATGAAAGAGATGACATCACTATGGATTCTATAGTTATTAAAAGGATAATTAGTGCACATTGTGAACACCTTTATGCCAATAACAACACCTTAGAGAAATGGAAAAATTTGGAAGGCAAAAACTACTGAAGTCTCTCAGACATTGTAGAAATGTTACAAATGTTCTTACAAATAAAACTGTAGGCCAAGAAGAATTCACTGTCAGTTCTATCAAATATTTAAGGAAGAAGCAGTACCAGTTCTACACAGACTCTTTTAGAAAATTGGAAATGAAGGAATACTTCCTAATTCATGGTGCATAGCATTACCCTGTTTCCAGAACCAGACAGACATTACATGAAAAGAAAATTATGCATAAATTCTAAACAAAATTTAGCAAATCAAATATAGCAATATGTAAAAAGGATAATACATTATTTTTGAAAAATCAATGAATGTAATTACTATATTTAAACCCTAAGAAAGAAAAGTCACAACAATACATTCAGAAAAAGCAGAAGAAAAATTCAACATCTATTCTTGATAAAATCTCAGCAAACTAGGCATGAAAGGGAATTTCTTCATCTTAATAAAGAGCATCTGTAAAAACCCTACAGTTAACATCATGCTTAATGAAAGACTGAATGCTTTTCCCTGCAAATAGGAACAAGGCAAGGATGTCCCCTCTCACCACTTCTATTCAACATTGTTCTGGTGATTTTTAGAAAATAAAGAACATTGAGGTTTGAAAGGAAAAAGTGAAACTGTCTCTATTAACAGATGATACGGTTGTCTATATAGAAATTGTGATAGAGTCTATTATTAAAAAGCTATTAGAACCAATAAATGAATTTGAAAGTTTGTAGGATACACAATAAATATACAAAACTCAATTGGATTTCTATATACTCACAATGAATAATTGGATATTGATTAAAAAAAAACAACAATGCCACTTGTATACAGTAGCATCAGAAACATGTTATACTTAGGGATGTGAGGGACCTATATACTATTAACTATAAAACACTGCTGACAAAAATTAAAGAATGCCACAATAAATGGAGAGACATACCATGTTCATGGATAAGAAGACAATGTTAAGATGTCAGTTTTCCCCAGGTTGTTCTACCGATTCAATGCAATCTCATTGAAAATCTCAGCAGGCTTTTTTTTTTTTTTTTTTTTTTTAGAAATTGAAAACCTGATCTGAAATTCAGATGGGAATTCAAAGGACTTAGAATAGCCAAAAAAACTTTGAAATTAGAGAACAAAATTGGAAGACTTACTACCTAACTCAAAGACTATTTTAAGGCCATAGTAATCATGATGGTGTGGTATCAGCATAAAGATAAATAGATCGACTTGATGGAATAGAGGATTCAGGAATATATCTACACATATATTGTCAATTTATTTTCAATGAAGGTACAAAGGCAATTTGGTGGAAAAAGAGTATTCTTTTCTACAAATGGTGTTGGAGCAATTGGATAGTCATAGGGAAAAAAGTGAACTTCAGTCTATACCTGGCACCATATACAAAAAGTGACTCAAAGGGATCATATATTTAAATGTAAATCTTAAAACTGTAACCCTTGTCGAAGGAAACATAGGAGAAAATCTTAGTGTTACTGGGCTAGACCATAATTTCTTGGGGAAGATGATCTGTAAAAGAAAAAATTGGTAAATTGGACTTTGTCAAAATCAAGAAATTTTGTTCTTTGAAAGATACTTGTTAAAAAAAAAAGATACTTGTTAAAAAGATGAAAAGACAGTCTACAAATGGGGAGGAAATATCTGCAAATTACATACCTGATGAAGGACTTGTATTCAGCATATATAAAGAACTTGCCAAACTCAGCAATAAGTAAACAAACATCTAATGAAACAATGGGCAACAGCCTTGAAGAGACTCTTCACCAAAGAAGGTATAAATAGGTGGCAGATAAGTTCATGAAGATGTTCATGTTATTTTTTATTGATTAGGGAAATGCAAATTAAAACAGTAAAGAGATACCACTGTATGCCTGTTAGAATGGTTGAAACTGAAAAGACTCCTCGTACCATATTTTGGTTAAAACAGAGGTTTTGTTTGTTCCTGTGTCTCTCGTGCTTGGAACGCTGCTTTCTAAATAAGGGCTTTGAAAGAACACTGGTTGCCCATTTTCCAAAGCACTGAGTGATAAGTGCATGTGATAGATTGAATTTATACTTAGCATAATTTTATCTTTAACTCTTGATTTTATAAGTATTATAGGCATTATTTCGAAAATCGTTTTTAAATTTGAGTGTTTTACCTATAAAAGGTGTAAGATGTTTGGCCAAACATAATCCCAAAGATAGACTTAGTCTTCTTTTTCTAAATCTATTTTTATTATCATCTTAGTAGCTTTTTATTGTGGTCTTATAAGAGTACAGAATGTGCCAAAAGGGGAAAAGGTGATGTGAACTTGTCCGCTTCTCTTACACTTTCCTTCCCACTTAGAATTGCTTACTTAAACTTCTATGATATAGTGATTTTTAAAAATCCCAGGCGTTAGCTCTGCCACTGGCAGGCTCTGCAACCTTGGCTAAGTTATATAACCAGCCGATGCCTCTGTCTTTTTGGGGGATTCCTATGAGGAATATATGAGCTTGTATAATACAGGTAAATCACTCAGAATAGTGCTTGGCATAGAAGGACTCAGTAAGTGCTAATTATTACTTTTAGTGTTTTTATTAGGCTTAAATTATTTATTTATTTATTTATTTATTATTAACATATAGTGTATTATTTGTTTCAGGGGTACAGGTGTGTGAATCATCAGTCTTACACAATTCACAGCACTCACCATAGCACATACCCTCTCCAGTGTCTATAACCCAGCCACCCTATCCCTCCCCCCCCCAGCAACCGTCAGTTTGTTTCCTGAGATTAAGAGTCTCTTATGGTTTGTCTCCCTCCCCAGTCCCATCTTGTTTCATTTTTTCCCTCCCTACCCCCCACGGCCCCCTGCTCTGCCTTTCAAATTCCTCATATCAGAGAGATCATATCATAATTGTCTTTCTCTGATTGACTTATTTTCCTTAGGCTTAAGTTAAATGATACTGTGCCTGTAAAATGTCTAGTAGAGTATCTGGCATTTATTAAGTGCTCAATAAATGCTAGTGGCTCTAATGTAAATATTCAGATGCCAGTATGTCTAAAGAGACTCTGTCTTGGCTCTCTGCATTTGTCATATCTTTAGTGAATTTGTTTTAGGATATGGAGAAAAATATTTCTAGTTTCTACATTGGCTTTTCCTAATAGGTGCAAGCTACAAAGTTACAGAAATTTGGATGTGTAGTTATTTTCTCATTTGTAAGTTTAGGTGATTTGTTAGGCCACTGTCTTCAAGTTTATATTTATTTTTATTATTAAAAAGTTTAGCTCTGACTAATATAATTTAGGATAGTAATTTTTTTGACAAGGGCTGTCTCTAATCTTTATTCTTTTTTTTACTTCCTCTTTATAGGCTTGTGGAATCTTGCTTCTCTCTTTTCCAACCTTTGTTTATTTGTGTTGATGCCCTTTGCCTTTTTCTTTCTGGAATCAGAAGGTTTTGCTGGCCTGAAGAAGGTAAGTGAATCATATTTTGGAATTAAATTTGTCAAATGAAGAAGTATATGTCATTCATGTTGCACTAGTAAAAGCAGGCTTGAACAACCATTTGAAACACAAAATGTTTAATTAGTAATAATAACATCTTATTAATATTAATCATGTTGACAATAACATTAATAATATTGCATATTGAATGATTTTGTGTGCCCACAGGGAGGAAGTCATTTTTTGACCTTTGAATGTTTTTATAGTACCTGTAAACTTGGAGTATTTGTAGAGAATAAAGCTGATAAGATAGCCGTTCTTCCTTTCTTAGGCTCTCTCGCATTTAGTTTAAAGCATGACATGAAATTCTCAAAATATTAAAACATATCTTAATGTAGAAGTTATTTTATATCTAATATTTTCAGGAAAGTAGCATATTATAAAATCAAACATGCCTTGTATATAGTCAAATTCTGAAGATACTGTGAGTTACTGATCTTAGTGAATGTGGGAGGTTAGAAGTGAGCAAAACAGGAGACTTTGCAAGAGCATCTTAAACAATCAATCTGGACTGTATCAGTGGTAATAACTTCATCTGTCTTTGAATATAACATTTTAAAGTGAAACAAACAATGTTTCTGTTTATAGCTTGTGGAGGTTTTTGCTATAAACATAAGGAATATAATACAAAGATTTAAGTAGTTAATACTTTTTGGCAAAAATGAGTTCTAAGTTACAGTTTATTTATAGATACATTACACCTTTTGAGTTGTTAGTTCTTTTGGTATTGTGATATATGAAGTGAAGGTATGCCTATATATCTTACCGTTGAATAATACTATAATGCCAATTCAATAAATTTGGCAAGGGAAGCTATACACTGAATTTTTATGACTTTTTATTTCGTATAACTTTTTGTAGGTACTTAGAAATGAATTGTTTAGTCTCACATTTTGGCAAGTCTTCAGATTTTAAACCTTAAGTACAGCACTTTTTAGATCCTTGTGTTGAAGGATGCCAGGAAAGAGTCACTGAGAGGTGATAAAGTATTGTTTTAGTGGATGTACCTTTTTGCTTTCTAGATACTATTCCATACTTGAATAGTCTGAAGCTGAAAACTCAAGAGTTGATTTCATATGTAGTAAATGTACTGAGATCAGAATGGATGGTTGTATTTGGTAGTCAAACCTGACATTGAGAAAACTGGCTTTGATATATTGGAATTGTTTTTTATCATGATGTATTTGAATTATTTAAGTCATCTGTATAATGTGAAAGAATTGTGTAGTTTCAGTTTAAAAAGCTCTTTGTTTATGACTTCTTGAAGAAATTATATGAGTTTTGCTGAATGGGATTTAGTGCAGACCTTCCTTTTATAAGGAGAAAACTGAGATCCAAATAATATTAGATGTTATTAAGTTGTCTAAGGGCCACATACGTACAATTCCAGAACTGGTAGTAAAACCCAGGGTCACTTTTAACCATCCCAGAGTGGTTGTGATCTTCTCATGTCAACACTGTGGAGGTTTTTGAGGCCGCCCAAGTGGATGAGGTGGCCAAGGACAAATGGGGCTGGAGCAGAAAAGAGGACTACGATAAGGCTTGCTAGCAGAGCAAGGAAGCAAAGGAGACTGCTGAGCAGGTCCTGTCAGAAAGCAGGGGAGCAAAAGGAATATGGTTGTGTGGAAGCCAGAAGACAGAATTTCTAGAAGAATGGAATGTGAAATATGTTAAAGAGGGCTGGAAAGAATGAACATCAAGAAAAAGTGAGAGCAAAGGAAACACTTGAGAAAGTGATTTCTGTATAATTTTAGAGCCAAAGCTTTTGATGGATATTCATTCATTCAACAGAGTTTTACGAAGCACCTACTAGGAAGTAATTATGCTACTAAAGGACCTTGCTGGGGACAGAAATGAAAAGACAGGGCTCCTGCCTTCCAGAGATAGGAGGAGGAAGAAGAGTTGCAATCAAATGGGACGCAATGTGATGAACTTTTATACAGCCCGCTGCAATGGGAGGCACTGAAAGGAGTAAAAGTCTTGATTTGCATAGGGAATTGGGGAAGGCTTTACAGGAGGAGTCCACCTGCACTTGAGCTGAGACTTGAAGGAATAAGCAGGCTTTTGCTGGAGTGTGGCATTCCAGGCTTGAGCAAAGGCATGGATTCTGACTGGATTGAGGGAATGGCTGACACTTAGCTATAGAACAGAGAATTGGTGATAGATCAGGGTACATGGAATCTTGTTGGGGTCACATCCTGGAGGCCTTGAATGCTCTGCCAGTTAGTTTGGATTTTGTGCTGTAGATAACAGGGAGTTGGCAAAAGATTTTTGAAAAAGATTTTTGCATCTACTGTTTTATTTAAGTATAGAGATAAATACACATGTCGGAGTTTAAACATATGTCACTAAGGGAAGGAGTACATACATCACACAATGTGAAACACTGTGTTTTGTAGAGATATCACCATACTGAATCAATCACGCACCTACTCCTGTTAAACAGAGTGTTGCAACATATGTTGCCAACATTGCTGTGTTGATGTTTGCTTTAAATATGCAAATTGTTCTTCCATCGTGTCTCCACCTCGTGTGTAATCTTACCAAGTACAAAAACAATTGGTAAAGCTCAGTGTTAAGTGTATTTTCATATTTGAAAGTAGTATAGGTGTCTCTATCTAATTACTCTTTATAAAATTCTAGTTTTTAGTTAAATAGGTTATTTTTAAAAAAACTGTGTAATGTGGACAGACTCCTTGTCTCCAAATTGTTTGTCTCCTCTTGTGAACTAACCAACTAGAAGAGGGACTTGGCTACATTTACTGGAACAGAATTACCATCTCTAGAATAAAAAAAAAAAAAAACTTACAGAAACCCCAGGGACATGTCACTGTTCTCTCGTTCCCCCTTGGAGACTAAGGTCCAAGGGGAGAAGCAGCTTAAGGAGGGACACAAGAAGGTAATTGAAGATATTTCACACCTACAACTGTACAGCATTCTTTCCTCTGAGTTTTTCATGTCTAGTCTGTCTATACACACTTAAAACAATATTCTTTTCTAAGCACATCTTTGACTATGTTAGTCTCCTCAGAATCCCTCAAGATCACCAGCTCCATTTCATGATCTCAGAGGGAACTGATATGTTGGATGACTGTAGGGTACAGTCAACTTGGTCAGTCCAGGTGATCCCCCAGCTCAGCAAAGGATTGAAAGGAGGGCAAGGAGACTAGCTCAGGATGGTTGGTTACCATTTGTCTAACTTGCGTCCCTGGACAATGATTGGGAGTTGTAGCAACCAGATGAAAGAACTTGGTCTTTAAAGCTATTGGAGGAGGAAAGGGAAAATGGGGCTGTAGCCTGGAGGCAGAAGAGGCAGAATGGTTCTGCTCTTTGTGCAGGGAGGAGAAGGGGCCTGTGGCAGAGAGATGGGAGGGTAAGGGTGCTAAGGTGAGAAAATTTGCCCTTTGAGTCTCATGGCCTGGGCTAGTTTTTTCATCTGGACCTCAGGTTCTCTTTCTGTAAAACGGTATAGTAATGATTGTTACTTTACTGTATTATTTAAAGGATTAAATGAGAGGAGATTATTCATGTAAAACACCTAGCCCAGGCTATGTTAGCTATTAGTGCCATCATTCTAGAGCTTAATGCATTTCACCAATAAATGTTCTATGGGATCATCAGAAAGCCACTGAATACAGTACAGTCAGTTCTTAATTATTCATATATTATCTTGGGCAATTTTAAGGTTACAAATTATTTTTCCCATTTTGAAATGGCATGGACTGAAGCAAAATCAAACCTACTTGAAGATAAGGTGCATTCTAGACCCTATTGGAATTGTTTGGAAAGCCTTAAAATTAAGATAACCATGACATATTATTGTAAATATTCATATTTTTCAGTTTTAAAATCAATTACTTGAAAGTTGCAAGGGTTATTAGCATTGCATGGTTAAGTCTTAATGTGCAAAGTATATGTTTAAGCCTTTCATTGTTACACCTTTTTCTAATATATGATCCTAGGAGTTGACTTGTGCAGATTTTACATAGTGTTTGTTAAGATCTCTAGTTCTTTACACAATATT
This sequence comes from Potos flavus, assembly GCA_028534135.1. Taxonomy (NCBI): domain Eukaryota; kingdom Metazoa; phylum Chordata; class Mammalia; order Carnivora; family Procyonidae; genus Potos; species Potos flavus. The sequence goes on along the minus strand of CM052887.1, from coordinate 92,099,400 downwards.
GTAGACTGTATCCCAGACTTTAACTGCTGGCTCATTGAAGCGAATGTATCACAGACAGTCATTGACAGGTTTAACACAGCTGGCTAGCAAGGATATATTCCTTTGTGTATATCCTTTAAAGCTCTTTGCTCATTGGTATTAGACATATCTAGTTCCGAAGGGATATTGAAGAGGGCTTAGAAAACACTTCTAATTGGTAGGTTCAGCACAATGATTCGAGTAATGACAAACTTGAAATATGGTTAAGTTTCTTTTTTATTCCTTTGGCCACCCTCCTGGTGCTGTTTTACTATGTCTAAGTCTGGTGGAGTCCCTAAATGGCATATGGCTCCACCATACTCCCATTGATTCCCTTGGGCAATCGATTTTAAAACAGCCCCTTGCATATTGTGCCGAGACGCGGAAATTGGCCACTAGCCACAGGCGGATGCAGAGCTTGAATTGAAAATCAAATTAAGCAGAATTCTCTACTTAGTTTTTAATTAAACCACTATGTTAATTCAAACAGGACATTTTAGGCCTGGGGGGGTTGACCATGTCCTTTTAAGGGCCTTAAATAAGCCTTTCTTCTCTCTCCTTACCATGGTGCATGTTTCTATTTTATTAGGACCATCTCCTTACTATTCCCATTCTTTATATTCTTAAGGGTAGGAGAATGTAAATGGTTTTGATAAAGCAAGATGTTTTTTTAGTAAGAAGGTAACTTTTGTCTTAGAACTCTTATTGTTGGCACTTAAATATTTATCAAATTTATATTATTTTGTAGTCACCTCCATGTATTGTGTCAAGCATGATATATGTTCATGTGTGTTTAAACCTGATCCCATGCTTGCATCTTAATGTTTGTTTCACTTGTGATAAAAAAGGTTGCATCTGCTGGGTGTTGTGTTTTGTGGTGGAGATGCTTTCTCCTCGGTTTTTATCTTGGTCGCTCAGTCATATATACGAGAGTGCCAGAGTATCGGGGCCAACAGCACTGCTGTTCCTGTCACACCTCAGATCAGCTGTGTGCTTTTCTCTTCCCTTTCTGCCTCAGAGAGACCTCTAGATTATGTGGGATGATGTCAGAAGATGTTTGCTGATTGCTTCGTGAACTCTGAAAGTCTAACCTCGGGCCAGAGGTGAAGTAGGAGTTAGGAATATATTTATTTCATATTATATTTTAACGTCTTACTTTGAGTTCAGATGTTATGAGGCAAAAATTCAACAATTTAATGACAGCGAAAAAATATAATCAGTGACAGATTAATTCACAAACCAGAGATGTTTCTGGGAGTAATTTTATATCGTGCCTCACCTTAATGCCTATCTTTGATTTGAAGTCTTGGCATAAAATTTAACATAAGCGACAGCAACATCCTGACCAATTATCCAAGCTATCCAGACATCCCCAAATGTCCAGAACATAGCACACGGTCTGTAGGATTAAGAGGTTAACTCCTATAACTTCAAACGAAGTGCTTGATAATAAAAGCAAAAAGTACAGAATTTGAGGTAACTTCCTTTCTTAATTAATTAGACTGACCAGGTGGAAGCGAAGAGCCCGGTGCTGGTGCTGGGAAGGCCTATAAAGCTGAGGACTGTGACAGCACAATGGAGGAGGAACAGAGATTGTTTTAATATGTTTCTATCCTGTGTCACAGTGTGAAATTGTCCTGGTTTATGTCCCTTTTGGCAAACTTACATAAAAGTGACCTTGTACTGTATTTTATGACCAGATGACTTTTTCCCCCCAGTGGCTAATTTGTATCAGGCCTCCCTCTGAAAGAGACACAGAAATGAGTAGGAAGTCCAGCTTGGTCTCAGGGAGCTTTCATTGCATTCTTTCATTATTTTTGCTCGTTTTTGCCACTGATCATCCATAAATTGTTGGACATGAGTGAATGGAAGTGCTGCTTAGTGTTAGCGGCACATGCGCGTATTTGGCCTGGTTTTTGTGGGTGAGAGGAAATCACATACAAAAAGGAAAACTCCTGCTGGGAAGCTTGCAAGGAAATTTACCTTGGGTGCGTTTTGATCTTGGTGTTTATTACAGAAAATGGAGTCATATCTCACTAACTATTGTTATGTGTTAATTTGATTTTCCCAACACCTTCAAGGAAAAAAAATCATTCAGCAGTTTATTAATAGAATTACTCTACCCTCCCCCACTTCGGAGCACTCATTGTTTTCCATAGAAACAACATGGATAAAGATGATTATTTTTAAAACATTTGATTCTGGTAGTGTTGTTATGCTCAGGGTTCTTTTCAGAATTGTTAATCTACTGTAAAAGATGTGGTTATAACGATTCATTGAAGCTTGGCATATGGGATCTCAGAGAAAGATGTATAAAAGTATTACTTTGAGGAAAAGAATACATTTATTTCATGTAAAATTATTTGAGTTTATAAAGATTTTGAATTAAAACTTATTTAGTTCATGAAATGGTCTTAATTTTGTCACTGTTCTTAGAACAATTGCATATTGGAGAGAACTAAATTATAATTTCAATAACAGTTACTGTTACTGTTAAATAGCAGCTGTGTTTCTAAAAGATATCACTGGTACCCATATACTTCGAGATGCTACGAGTATTGAATTGGACTGTTATATAGCACTTTCATTTTTCTGTCTATCTGTCAAAAAATGAGAGATTTCTAAATCTAAATGTTCTCTAATACTAAATGTTCTCTTTATTTGCATAATAGTATAGTGGAAAAATTGTGAGCTTTGGCGTTTAGAATATCTGACTTAAATCCTGACTCTTCTTCTCCTTACTAACATGGGACTTTAGGCATGTTTCTTAGTGTCTATGTCTGTAAAATGGGCTGGCAGTACTCCGCGTGGGGTTGCTGAGGGTCTTTGGTAGGTGTTTGTCTCACCTACCATATGAGATGCAGTAGGAGCAGCCACTTATGAGTGGGTGCTTAAATGTATTGGCTACGTGGAAGTTGATAATGAAACATCAGGAAGATTTGTGTAGGATTATTTTTTACATATGATAGCAAAGCTACATATAAGAAATTATACTGGTGTCCACATAGTCAGCTTTATTTATTTACTTTTTGAAATAGAAACTCCTTTATCTTGTAACAGTGTAAGTTGTAAAAAACATAGGTATTATGTTTAATAGGTAACTAAACTTCAAACTTTATTTTATATGGTGATTAAATTATTAACTAAAGTCTCACAATTTTGGGCTCTTTGTTAAATGAGGAAGAATTTTAGTATGGAGGAAATAAAAAATAATCAGGTTCGGATTTTAAAATAATTACACTCTTAATTGAATTGGCCCTACTACATCCAACATTCATGAAACAACTTTATGGAAATAATCATTGTCAATTAGAGTCTCTTTTCCAAGACTTTTCTTGGCGGGGGGACTTGAAAACTATCTATCCTTGGTTGGAATAAGCTTTATTTGAAAGTAAAATTAAGTCTAATTTCATCCTGACTAGAGAGCTGCTTACCTGGTTATGGCACATTATGGCACATGCTCACAGGTCCACTGGGCAGCTGGAGTTTGGACCATTAAAATCTTCCGTTTGGCACTTAAACATATTTATTTGTCTATAAAATAATTTATTCAGCATTGTGCAATATTAATCTTATGATCTCTATGAAATGTTTGCCAATATATAGTTACTTTTATTTGGCCCGTTTGTATGAGAAATAAATGTTGCATAATCAGATAAAGGAAATTGGATTGTTTGATAGTTTTGACATTAGGGAATATTTTAGGTTGTGATATACCTACTTTTCTTTAAAACTGAAGTTATTAGCAGTTATAGTACTTAAAAATTTATTGGTTTGCACATCTGGTAAGCAAAGTAAGTTCTTATCTAGAAAGACAAGTTCTTACTGTTCTAGAATAATTGAATTTTAAAGCACTGAATTGTCAGAAGTATATGTATATATGTGAATATGTCCTTTTTATTATTAAAAATAAGATTAGCAGGCAAAAACTGAAAAAGTAAGGCTATATCAACAGAAGAAAGTTAGAATTAAATACTGAGATGACCAATTCATAGAAAACATTTCCTGCTATCTTTTTTAGAACACAAAGAAGAAATTTGAAGTTGTTTAGAATGCTAGATTTAAGTATTTGTATACTTACATATTTTAGTTGGGATTATTTGATATTTAGTGTTTTTCTTTACACATTAATGAGTATTAATTTTTATTATAAGCAGTTGATTTTTAAAACAGACTTGGGAAGGGCTTAAAATTTTTTAAAGCTTTTTTTAGTTATTAGAAAGATTTGTCAGATCTCTTGATGATTTTTGTTTCCTTCTTAAGTGCCCAGAATTAAATTATACTTCTGATTTATTTTTTTTAGAAGAGATGTAATAAAGTAACTTACCTTATAATAAGAACTTAGTGCATTAGATAACTTAAAAACTATGAATAACTTCTGAATAAGTGTTCTGAATGTTCCTCTTTTCTTTTTGCCATTACCTCAGTTCAGGCTTCATCATTTTTTACCTGGATTATATAAACCATTGTCCTACTGTTTTTTCTGCTTCCAATTTCCTTCCTATACAGTGTAACCTCCACAGTCTTCCAGCATTCTTTTCTTTTTTTTTTTTTTTTTAAAGATTTTATTTATTTATTTGACAGAGAGAGAGATCACAAGTAGGCAGAGAGTCAGGCAGAGAGAGAGGGAAGCAGGCTTCCCGCAGAGCAGAGAGCCGATGCGGGGCTCGATCCCAGGACCCTGGGATCACGACCCGAGCTGAAGGCAGAGGCTTTAACCCACCGAGCCACCCCCAGCATTATTTTCGTAATAATATTGTGTAACTCACCTCCATAAAATCTTTTGATAGTTTTTAACTGCCAACAAAATGAAGCCTAAAATCTGTAACATTGTATCTACAACTCTGGAAATTTGGCTTACATCTGTCCTTTAGGCCACATTTTTCAGGAGGCTTCCCTGTTACCCAAGCTGTATCCCACTGAACTCCTCACCTTGTCCAGCACTTTCCAGGTGCTTTCATGGCCTCCTGTCTTCATGTGCTGTTCTGCCAGGAAGCCCTCATCTCACTTCCGGGTGGAATCTGTCTTTAAGTGCTACCTCCTGGTGTTCCTTAAGTCCTTCCAGTGGGCCTCCTTTATGGTGACCTGCTTCCTCCTTCTGCAGTAGAGATTATAATTCTATTGTGATTGTTCATAGGTGTGTCTTTTTTTCTTATTTACCATGGTCTTCCCAAATATATATACTTAGCCTACTGCAGACAAAGCTTTTATACAGGAAAAATGAAGCATAAAAGCTGAGTAGGTCTTAGGTCCCATTGATTTGTCCGAGGAAGGATCTAAAAATGCATCAGTGCTCCCCGTTCTGGAGGGGGCTGGTTATAGGTTTCTGCATGGTTATCTTTCAGGGTATGTTAATTTTAGAATCATTTTAGAACCACGACACAAAAAGAAGACATGAGAGGTTGCATTGTTTTGGCACAGCTTAGGCTTTTAGTCTAGAACCTCCAGGTTAATGATAATGAGGCTCTTCACTAATGAAGTGAGTCTTTACAGAATCTTTACCATCCTTGGCTTGGTTTACAAAACCGTATCTCTCCCACCCCATCCTTGTTCTTTAGCTGGCTGTTGTGAATGAGCCCCACAGTCACCACCGTGTTTGCCTGTTGGGTGAGACTGGTAGTTCCAGGTCTCTCGCTGTGCTGGAGCTCAGCCTGACTGCAGCCTGCTTGGCAGGATGTTGACCACCTGCCAGGGCGCGAGCATCTTCCTTTTCCTGGCCACGCCCTTCAAGGGCCACGTGTTCAGCGGCTGAGCTTTCCTCTGCCCATAGTGCTCCATTCCCAGCTTCCGTCTTCGTCTGGCCTGTCAGTGCAGGACTAGCATGCTTCCTAGGTTGGAGTGCCTCAGGAGCAGGAAGACAGATGCTAGTGTTTACTTGTGATAGAAATTGTTGAAAAGTCAAAGTAAACTTTGAAAATAGTGTTAATATTGTTAACCTAATATCTTATGTGCCAAATCTATGGGTTAGATTTGGCACATGTAACATAGAATAGGCACTAGCATCTTTTTTCCCTGCAGCCAGGTATTATTGAAGGTTCATGCTTGCTTTGTATTTTATTGTTTTTAAACTGCTTTCATATATTTCATTTTATCTGTTAAATATCTGAGAAGTAACCAAGGCAAATTTTATTGCACATTTCTTATAGAGAATAGTCCATGGCAGAGCTACTACTAGACTCTGAAGAGTGTTTTTTCCCCGTGTTTGTATTTACTAATCAAATAGTTCTCAAACCTTCTAGAGATTAGAGAAGGGTTACTGCACTGCAATTCTAAAAAGATATCTCATACTATTTCTATTTTTTAAAAAATCAATAAATATATATTTTTTCCTTAAAAGAAAACATCTTGAGAGCTTGTGAATGTGTATTTGGTGAGATTGTCAGGTTTTAGTGGAGATCCAGGGAGCATGCTCATAGTTCCAGTACTCAACTGATTGATCACTCAGGTTAACCTCACAAGCCACAGTAGTGGTTCTGAGCATTGTGTGTTTTCTTTTTAAAAAATTCTTAGTCATTTAGTGCTATAATGAATGACTGTTTAAATACCATGAATCTAAGGGGCACTGAGGTTTAAGTGCAACGTGGATAAAGAGCATAAAACTAATGATGAGACAAATCATGATTCTGCAGACCCACCCAGTAAATCCTCACCGGTTTGTGGTGAAGGTATTTGCCTCATTAAAAATTCTGTACTGCACATTAAGATGGCCCTGGAACTTCAAAATTAATGCTAACCAGAGAAAACTGAATAATGATTTTATCTAATTTGGCTTTTTATGTATTAAAAGTAGACAACTTGGGCCTGGAGTATTATTTATTGAGAAACATTTGCAAATAACTGCCTGAAATCTTCTCTTACTTAAATATGTAGAAATAAAATGTGAAGGTTATAAAAAATAGTTTTTTAAAAGTTCGAGATGTTAGAGTTTAAAAAAGACTGTAAGTTGTAATGCATAGAGAAATTTTAGTTTATATATTTTATATGTAAGGCTTTGTTTGGGTCTTGTTATATGATGTTTGATGTCAACTCATGAATTTTCTTACATTTTAAATAGAAGCAAGTCAAAAATTTAACCATATAACCAAATCCCTCTATGATTAAATGCATAGATAAGTTCCAGGAAAGCAAGAAAATCTCCAAAGACCAAACTGAACAGCTACCACAAAACCCAAATGGTGAGTGAGTGGGCAATGTGCTGGCTGCGTTGGTCAAGACAGTGAGGTAGTTACACGGCGACAGAGGGTCATAGGTGCACAGAGGCGAGGAGATGGAACTCAGGCCCTGCTGAAAGCCTTTAGAAAGGGGCCTCCTCCTTTAACACACACACACACACACACACACACTCTCTCTCTCTCTCTCTCTCTCTCACAACTTTTGCCCACTGATGGGGGAAGACTGTACTGTCAGCCTTAGTTCTGGGCAGAGGTCTCCCCTGAAAGTTCCTCCACAGGCCTTTACCTCCTAGGAGTTGGGGTTCAGTATTTAATACCTGCTGTGAAACCCCAAGCCAAGAAATTAGCATAAAAGTTGTTTCAAAGTATTATGTATTGTTTTGTCATTTTAATTTAATGTTTAATACTTTTAAGTAAGTTTTAGTTAAAAATGGTTTATATAGGGGCACCTGGGTGGCTCAGTGGGTTAAAGCCTCTGCCTTTGGCTCAGGTCATGATCTCAGGGTCCTGGGATCGAGCCCCACATCGGGCTTTCTGCTCAGCGGGGAGCCTGCTTCCCCCTCTCTCTTTGCTTGCCTCTCTGCCTACTCTCTCCTCTCTGTCAAATAAATAAATAAAATCTTAAAAAAAAAAAAGGTTTATGTAAATATATAATTAAAGTTGATTTTAGAGAGTTCATTTAATATAATCCAAGATTCATAATCCATATACGTTTTTGACCTGGTCCTATTTAACATGTGCTGCTTAATTGTCTTTAAATTAATTGTGTGACTCAGGACTTGACAATAAATGTTACATAAACAGGCCTAAATAAAACCTGGTTTCATTTTGTCCTAGCTTTTGCACATTTTAAACTTACATTCTTTCTTAGTAATTTGATATTGGTTTACTTTATTAAGTGTTATCATCCCTCTAAGCCAAGAATGAATGATGCAGTCTTTTATTTTAGCTACCCCTTTCTGTGAGTTTTTACAACAATCTAGTATTTTAATCTATGTAGTTAATTTTGTGAGATGGTTAAAAGAATGAATCTGAATTAATTTTTCTCTGTATTATTCAGTTGTTCTAAGGCAATTTATATAAGAATATTACTCTTATCTATTATTTTAAAATATTTTATTGTGTTCTAATTTTTTCTATATTTCTTATCTATAATTTTTGGACTTTTTTTAAAAAAAGATTTTATTTATTTATTTGGGAGAGAGAGAATGAGAGTGAGCGAGCATGAGAGGAGGAAGGTCAGAGGGAGAAGCAGACCCCCTGCTGAGCAGGGACGCCCCCCCCCCCCCCCCCATGCGGACTATCCAGGGACTCTAGGATCCTGACCTGAGCTGAAGGCAGTTGCTCAACCAACTGAGCCACCCAGGTGCCCAGGAGTTTTTGACTAGAAGCTTATGGCTCTTAGAATCACTCCTTTTTTCTTATTTTCCCTTTTTTTAGTCTATAATTTCTCCATAGATTTGATACCGTCTACTTTCTATTATTTAGGAATTTCTTAACATTATTAGTCTACTGATGGCAGTCTTCTAGCATAATTCATTCAGCTAATTCCTATTGGCCACTTACTGTATGCTTGATAGTGTTGCAGCTGCTAGGCATGGTGCAGATTAATTGATTGATTATTATATATTTTTCCTGTCTTCAGTGATAATTCATCATCTTGAACCAATCTCCTTGATTCCTCTTTTCTCTCTACCTGTTAACTTTACACTGGCCCTTTATCTGGAATACATTATTAATTTGCTAATTGTTAATTTGGGGACATTCTTTGGCCTTTTTCCAAATCGAGAGGTTTTGTGGTCTCTGCTTGAATTGGCTCTGATTTTGTCAGCAAATATGGAGGCCCAGTCTTTTCTTTTGGCCTCTCCTCTTTAGCTTGTAAACCGTTTTAGCCTCTCATGGCCTTACTGTTCAAAGATCTTTTACAGTCTAATGTTCATAAATCCTCAAGATTCCAGGATTATTTCTACAAATGTACAAATCCTTCCTGAATGCATCTATGTTGTACGATCCTTAATGTTTACTTTAACTATGTCTTATCGGGCTTGCATGAAGCATACTCATGAGGCTAATGATTTTGTTTGATTATCCTATGTATCTTCTGTTGTTTTTTTATTAATATTTTAATTTTAATTTGAAAAATTTCATAGGAAGCCAATTAATCTGACATTATACTTTATATCATTCCAAATCACTTGTCAATGTTTGTATTTGGTGTATTGTGTAATTATAATTAGTGTGTACATATATTTTATATCCTTTTTACTTTAATAATTTATTCTGCGTACATAAATGTTCTGGTGCCAGGAAGAGTTGTCCAAGACTTGGAAATGGGCAGAAGAGATCCTGGGTGTTCTGTCAGTGGAGTCCTAGGCTTTGTGTAGAGGATTGTAGTGGTCATCTGATTTTGCAGGGGTGTGTACCTTTGCCTGATTTTCTGTTGACTTGGCTATTTTATATCTCTTTAGGGTTAAAGCTAACTTGTAGGAAAGTAAGAGCAATGAAAATGAGTTTGTCTGATAGAATTGATTTCTTTTCTATACAAAAGATAGCTATAAATAAATTATAAATAAAAAACATTTTATTATGTTGTCCCATAGGATACTATCCAGTTTTGCATCTATTAGCAAATTGATTTTAGCATTTCCAGTTATCTAAGTATATCTGTGTTATTCACATTCTTCTTTGACCTGGTCTTAACAAAAATTAAAACTAACTGGCTCTGCTGGTAAAGGATGTGTGGAACAGAAAGGAGCTGGGTACTCAGAGGGGAGCTGCAGTTAGCAAGCAGCTGCGATACTTACTGTAGGCTGACATAGAAAATGGGAGTTCTGGTGGTAGAGCGTGCAGTGAATACTTACAAGTGTCCACCAAGATACAAGCTACTGAGACACGTCACTCAACCAGATCCTGCCTATCTAGATCTACTTTCTAGATCCACTTGCTAAATCTACTGTCACCAGAGTCAGGAGGTGATAAAGAGAACCAGGAGGGACAAAAACTCTTTATTTTTATTTATTTATTTTTTCTCTGTTCTTCTCTCTTTTTATTTTTTTTTAATTTTTTAAAAATTTTTTTCCCCCAAGTACTTTTATTTTATTTTTTCAGTGTTACAAGATTCATTGTTTATGTACCACACCCAGGGCTCCATGCAATACGTGTCCTCCTCAATACCCACCACCAGTTCGCCCATCCCGCCACCCCCTCCCCTCCAAAATCCTCAGTCCCTTGCTCTGAGTTCACAGTCTCTCATGGTTAATATAATGATGAGTAGGGATTCAGAAAATGACCGGACATCTGGGAAAAGCCAACACCGTGAGAGGTACCAGACTCAATGAATTGCTCAGAATAAATAGACAAAGAAAAGATTTCAGAGAGATTTAAAAATATTTGCTCTAGCATTTCAGACATTTTTTGGCAGAGGAAATTAAGGATATCTTATTTTCAATATTGCCAGAAATGAAAGTTCTACAGTCATTCTGATTTTTAAAAAATCAAGTCCAGACAGTTTGTAGGATATTTTTACCAGACATCAAAGAATAGATAGCTTCAGTTTCATACAAATTTGTTCAGAGATTTGAAGATGGAACACTCACAGTTTTATGGGACTAATATAATCTTGATACTGAAAGTAGACAAGGATAGTATAAGAAAGGATCACTGTAGGCCATTCTTACTTGTGAATACTTGTGAATCAGAAAATAGTAAGCTGAATTCAGCCATGTATGCAAAAAATCATCATGAAAGAAAATTTTATTTCAGGTATGCAAGATTGGTTTCACATGAGAAAATCTATGGCTATAACTCATATTAGGAAAGTAAATGAGAAAAAAAAATCAATTGAGCACCTCTAAAGAGACACAAAACACATTTAGCAAAATCAATAAGCATTCATGATTAAAAAGCAAACTAAGAATTTGAGTGAACTTTCTTAACTTGATAACGGACATCTGCTCCGAGTCTGTAACTGGCGTTGTGCTTGACGGTGAGACGTAAACATCGGGATGCCGTCTGAAATCCCTTATTTCTAATGAGAACACTGTAATGGAGTCACCGTAGTACAGCTACACAAGACAAGGAAAAATGGAAAGATTAACAAAATCTTATTAACAGATTATATTGTCTATTGAAAAATCCCATAGAATCTAAGAATAAATTATTAATTCAAGTAAGAAAACTTATCAAGGAACCTGGATGTAAGATTAACATAGAAAAAATTAATATAGATTAAAATAGAAAATTAATATATAAAAATCAAGAAATAACAGCAACAAAGAAAATCTAATTAAAATTTTTTTATAGTAGCAAGATAGCCTAAAGTATTTTGAAATAAATCAGACAAATGATATGTAGAATATTTATGGAAATAATATATGGAAACAAAAAATCTCATTACCTGAGAATAGTAAACAAGAGGAGCAGTTGTGGTAGCGTAAGAAACCAAATCTAACACAACTCTTTTTTTCATGTGTTGAGAGTGCCTGGCGCACAGTATAAATTCTCTTCCCTTCCACACATAAATATTAAGCTGCTTAAAATGAATCTAGTTACCACCAGTCCTAAATGAACCTGTGCCTTTAATAAGCAATTTAAAACTACCTATGAGTATTTGGATACTTCTTCACACCCATTAGGATGGCTGCTAACAACTGCAAAAAACCCCAAAACAATAACAAGTTTGGTAAGGATGTAGAGAGAATGAGACTCTTGTACACTGTTGATGGGAGTGTAAGATTGTGTAGACGCTGTGGAAAACAAACAGTATGGTGGTTGCTCAAAAAATTAAAACAGAATTACTATAAATGATCCAGCAATTCCACTTCTGGGTATATACACAAAAGAATTGAAAGCAAGAACTCCACAGATATTCATTTATTAATTTATAAAAGTTTTTATTAAAATTCTAGTTAGTTAACAAACAGAGTAATGTTAGTTCCAGGTGTACAACATAGTGAAACACTTCCGTATACCAGCTGGTGCTCAACAAGTGCACTCCTTCATCCCCATCACCTGTTTCACCTATCCTCCCACCGACCTCCCCTCTGGTGACCAATGAGGCTAGGGTCCTCCTGCTCCACTGCCATCTTCCTGTCCTTCCTTCACAGATCTTTCTACGCTTATTTTCCTGGCAGCATTATTTATAATTGCCAAAAGATGGAAACAACCCAAGTGTCCCCCAGTGGATTAATAGATGAACAAAGTAGTATGCATCTACAATGGAATATTATTTCATCTTAAAAGTTAAAGAAATTCTGACACATGCTGCAACATGAGTGAGCCTTGAGAGCATTATGCTGAGTGAGGTAAGGCTGACACAACAAGGTAAATACTATGATACCACTTATATGAGATCTCTAGAATGATCAAATTCCTAGAGATAGAAAATAGGATGGTAAGTGCTAGGGGCTGGGGGCAGGAGCAAGAAGGAACGGGGAGTCATTCTTAATGGTCACAGAGTTTCAGTTGGAGAATGTGAAAAAGTTCTGGGGATGGATGGTGATGGTGATGGCAGAACAATGTGAATGAATGTATTTAATGCAATAGAACTGTACATTAAAAATGATCAAAATGGTAAACTTTATGTTATGTGTATGTTACCACAATCAAGAATAAAAGTAAATAAATGATGAACATGGCAGTTCAAATTAGTGGTTACATTTGGCCAGGTTGGTGTGGAAGTTTGGTGCTGTTGGGAGGGCCACATGGGTGCCAGTGGTTGTATGATGTTCCTTTAAGTTGGGTGGAATATCCACAAATATTTAATAGATATACAGAGCTAAACAGTATACTGTAATTATTTAAAAATAGGAAGGGACAAAAGGCTGTTTATTTCTTGGTGATGGGCTCACATTACCCAAATTGAAGCTGATATGTAAAACTAAAATGTCAATTTATTGGTTTTCAATGGAAAAACTATAAAATACACCTGCATGCACACCTATCCACCCAAAGCAGCTTTTATTGAGAGCTGGAGGGAATGTGGAAATGAGGGAGAGATGGGCCCAACTCAGGTAATGGAGTGAGGGCAGATAGCCCTAAGCTTTGTGTGGTATTTTGGAATTCTTAGTGCTCTTGTGTGAATGTACTCTTTGCCACATAAGTGATGAGATGCTACATCTAAATCATGTGGCAGGGGCACCTGGGTGGCTCAGTCGATAAGTGTCTGCCTTCACCTTAGGTCATGATCCCAGGGTCCTGGGATTGAGCCCCACATCGGGCTCCCTGCTCAGCGGAGAGCCTGCTTCTCCCTCTTGCGCTATCTGCCGCTCTGTCTACTTGTGCTCTCTCTCTCTCTCTCTGTCAAATAAATAAAATCTTAAAAAAAAAAAAATCATGTGGCAGTACTTTCTATTATATTCTGCACTTTAATATTTTGTACATTCTGCTGTAGTAATGTGATAAAAACCCTAATGATCTTTGTTTTGTTGTATCTATTGGAGTTTATGTGTGGGTGTTTTATGAAACAGATAGTAAGATATTGACTTCTATTGTATTAAAAGTTTCTTATGGGACTGAGGATTTGAGCTCAGCTTGAGTTTGCTATTATGGAATTGAAAATTAATATTCTAGTAAAAGAAGCTTTTATGTGTTTTGCTTTATTTCTTTTACTACCTTAGAGATTTGTCTTAAGTATGTTTTAAGCATTCTCCCCACCTCCCTGTTTCCACATCAGTTTGTCTTTGGTATCTTACTTGTACCGCGTGAGGAGGTGGAAAGCACAGGCTCTGAAAGCTGACAGAACTGAGTTTACAATGAGTGCTGGCAGGCCTTGAATGGGGTGACTGGAGGCAGATTATTTAACTCTTTGGGATGTGGGGTGACTGGAAACAGAATGTTTAACTTTTTGGGATGTGAGCTTCCTCATTTATTTATTTATTTATATATGTTTAAAGATTTTATTTATTTATTTGACAGAGAGATCACAAGTAGGCAGAGAGGCAGGCAGAGAGAGAGGGGGAAGCAGGCTCCCTGCTGAGCAGACAGCCCGATGCGGGGCTCGATCCCAGGACTCTGAGATCATGACCTGAGCTGAAGGCAGAGGCTTTAACCCACTGAGCCCCCCAGGCACCCCAAGCTTCTTCATTTCTAATACAATTTACCTTCTAATTTATTGTGAAGATTCAGGGAGCACATATAAAGCAACTGGTAGGAGCTTGGCAAATGTCAGTTACCATCTCTTCTGTTCTGTGAAATTGATAACTAAAGATTATTGGAAAAGAAGTAGAATGAAAGGTCTTTACTGGCTATTAAGTTATTCTGATAATCTGATGTAGTATAGTGAGAAATATTTTTTTTCCAAATTTAGAATTATGTTTTAAATTTTTAATATAAAGTCTTTGCAATTTTTTAATGGTTCATTTACTTGTTTCATTTACTTGCTGTATTGATTTATTTACTTGCAATCCTGAGGATTTTTTTTTTTAAGATTTTATTTATTCTTCAGAGGGAGAGCACAAGCAGGGGAGTGGCAGGCAGAGCAGGCAGAGGGAGAAGCAGGCATCCCGCCGAGCAAGGAGCCCAATGCGGAACTCGATCTCAGGACCCTGGGATCACGACCTGAGGCAAAGGCAGCCACTCAACCGGTCCTGATCTTGAGGATTTTTGTCTAACATCATAGGAAGTTTCTCATAAACTTGAATACAGTGAACATCTTAGTTAAATGAACTGGCAATGATAGTGCTTTTATTTTAACTTATCCTAAAATATATTCTCTTTGTCAAATTTTAATAACTTGAACATCTTGTAGTTTTAATTTTTCCATCTTAAATAGATTACATTAAGAACAGAAAATATTAATATTAAAAAATATTCACTGTAGCTTAACAAAGCTTTCTGTAAGGCTGTTTTCTTTGCCTTGGGACCAAAACTTTTTTTGTCCAAACGCTTAATGACTACCTTGGGAGCAAAGGGGGCAAATGTTTGACACTCTACTGATGCCTGTTGGTAGCTTTTTTCATGGTTTAAAATAATTAATACCTGCCTTTATTTTCTGTTCCTTATTAGTGTTTCTATCGATCTTCCCAGATGACGGCATATATGTTTGGTGCAGTCTTGATGGCATGCTGAGCAAACCTTATCTTAGTGTTACTAAGAGACTCTTTTTGTTAAATGAACAGTGGCTTGATATTTATTTTAAATGTTCTGTAAATGTAGAAAATTTTCCCAGGCTTTCCTGGTGGGTAGAGCCATAGTATATAATATGGTGTTTACATACCTTCTGAGAGGTCAAGATGTCCAGGCAAAATCTTGTTTAAATGTTCATCACCACAGAAACATGTCAGCTGATTGTTAGAGCTTTTGTATATACATTGTAATTGTCAATTCATTGATCTTCAGCACAAAGCAATTAAGTGTGCAATTGACAAGCACGAAAAGTTCAAAAAGCAATTATAACTATTTTAATGTTTTAAACTTTACCCATTCAGTGCTTATTTAAATCCAAAAAGAAGTCTGTCTACATGTATTTAGTCTTTACTAGCCTATATAATTTAACCTGTTATAATGTTGTGATAGTCGTAATTTTCAAAATAATACTGATGTGAAACTAGTGTAGTCATATAGCTTGCTTTTCTTAAAAAACAATATAGTGTTTCATTAGTGGAAAGAAAGTACTTAGTTTCAGTGCTGTTTTTAACTAGTACTTTGCTTATTGAACTCTGATTTTAATAAAAGGGTGGAGTTTCATTAAAGTAACTTAGGTTCATGGTTTTTGGGTGGGATTAAGAAAAGTATTCATATTGAGGATAAAAATATTGCAGAGTTCTTGAGATCTTAATAATGTATGACATAGTATAAGCATTTAAAAGTACTTGAAAGAAGTGCAACTGTTGATAAGCTCAAGTTCTTATAGTTTGTGATCTTATATTCAGGAGACTTTCCTTACTTTTTAAGATAAACAATGGAAACCTTTTTCCTCTCTGACAATATTCTGCCATTTTGTTATTTGCAGGGTATTTCAGTAAGTTACTCTGACATCTGCCACATCTTTTAGCTCAGCATATGCAAGAATAGAGTTGATAGGAACCTTCCCCTTGGGGCTTCCTAGCTCCTGATTCTGACTCTTAATGGAAAAATGAGCAGTAGGAATATTTTTTGCTTATATGCTGTCCTGCTAGTGATTAATGGTAGCGATAAAAGCTCTCTCGATGCTTTGATTACTTTACAGACATAATCACATACAAAAGTTTAAAAATCTCACACATTACATGCCACAAAGCCTGTACTTTTTAGCCTTTGTAATACTTTTATGATATTAAGAAAGGTGGTAACCATAGTTTATGTATTTTTGGCACTTGTAGGAGCCAGTCAATTCTGAATTAACAGATGAAGTCTCTGGTTATTTATAGCCCCATTACCCCTCTTTTCTCTGTCCTAAAGTTGTTGATGATAACAAAAAAAGGCTGCCACATTGCATTTAATGAAAGAATTTATGTTTTTCTATTGGTATTGCTAAAGCTCATAAATGTGACACTTCAGTGATTTCAAGTTGTGCTGATTTTTGTCTCATTTAATAAAAAAAAAAGAGAATGCAATTAAAAGGAGAGCCTAACGGTCCCGGCCTCCTAGTGGACTGAGTCAGAATGACAGTTATTTCTTCCTACAGCAGTTACCCTCAGTATTTCATCAACAGGCATAATCCTATCCAACAATTCTGATGACTTGTTCTGTGGCAGCCTTTTCTGTAAGTGTACTATTGCTAATTCACTCTTTTGTACTTAGATTGATAACTGAAAACGAGCAGATTTCTTTTTGTGAGTTATTTACTATTTTTCAAAAGAAATATTGATAGTAAATTTTGAACCATTTATATGATTTGACTATAGAGGTATTTTTTTGTTAAATGATTCTTATATGACTGCTTAAGCATGTGAGTATACATTTTAGACATTTCTTGATATTATTCAATATCTGTAATAGAAAAAAGCATCTTCTTGGAATTATATAGCTTGTTTCTTTTTAGAAAAACTTCACATATAATTTTTTTTTAACAAAAAGATATTTATTTGAGGACTTAATTTGTCAGTATATGGGAATAAGTGTTTGGGTCTTGAACCTTAGTATCACCGTCAGACAGGTCATACATAGGCTGCATTTTAAAAACTATTTTTCTTAATGAGAGAATGTAATTTTTCTTAATGTAAACAGAAGGGATGGTTTTTGAATTTAGTAGTAGATTACCTCATTTTGACATTAATGCTAATGAAAATATTAAATAGAGCAATAGCATATTAAAAAGGTTACTTTAACCAAGCTGTTTTTCAAATAATTTTATATCGAGGTTAAATTTAGAAGATAACCAGAAAATACTTGAGAGTACAGAGAGTACTTATATCAGATTTTGTTAGCAGCAGGCTGTTAATAATCTGCTTTGACCAATATGATAAACACTATCCATGTGTGGCTATATAAATTTAAAAGAACTAAAATTACATAAAATTAAAAATCACATTCACAGTTAAATTAAAAATTAAAAATCTTTATTCACAGTAACGACGTTCTAAGTGCTTCATAAACACATATGGCTAGTTGCTGTCTTCTTGGATAACAGAATAGAACATTTCCATCATCACAGAAGAGTCTGTTGAACAGCACTTTTGTATGCTATTAAATCATAAATAATTTGTTTCATCTATAATTATTTCGTACACTATCTGGACATCAGAAGAAAGAGTAAGACCCAACTTTAAGGATATATGTGTGTAGCACCTCATTTGCTTAGAAGAGGTGCTAATGAGATTTGATGTTTATTTGTTGTTGCATTAATGCACCTGTTTCCCTGTTGCTGGCCTATTCTTCTGTTAACAAGTTCTGACTAAGAGTGACATGATCAGAGTTGTGTTTTGCAAAGATTGCATTCTCACTGCAATGTAGGCAATACATCAGGCAGAGAGAGACAAGAGTTGGATATTGGACTACTAGCTAGCAAAGTTGGGAGTTGTCCAGGTGAGATGAATGTGGTGGCAGAAGGAGAAGTGGATAGAGTTAGTTGTAATGACACAATAGGTTCAGGAGGACTTGATGTTTGAATAGATCAGGGTCCAAGGTGTGTGTTCGTGTGTGTGTGTGTGTGAGAGAGAGAGAGAGAGAGAGAGAGAGAGAGAAAGGGTGCAGCAGGAGTGGGGGTGACAAGGATGTTTGCAGCATCTGGAAAAAACAACGCCGTGGATAATGGTGCCATCAGTTGGGGTGTGTAACACTGAAGGAGCAGGTTTAGGGGATAAAGTAGTGAGTTTGACCTTAGAATTAAGTACTTATGAGATACCTAGGGGAGGTGGCAGCTCAGATGTATGGATCTTGGTCTCAGTGGTGAGATTTGGACTAAAGATACAAACTTTAGAGTCGTTGGTCACATGAGGAGGCAAGATCACCTAGGGGAAGAACAGAGCACTCTCTCCGGTGTCTTCATCAGATGAACTATCTTCATCAGAATTAATTGAGGTGTCTTTGGGCTGGTTCGCAGGGATTGGCAAGCCCCGTGGTAATGCTGACATATGCCAAAGTTTGAGAAGCACTGATTCAGCATGTTGAAAGGATGAACATCTAAGCCTGACCCATGGGAGAAGAGAGATCTGAGGCATTTTCCTTTGTATAAAGAATGAAAGAAATAAGAACAGAGACAGAGAAACCAGAGGTAGGGGAAGGAAGCTGAGGGATGTGCAGTCTCCCCAGTTATATCCTACTAAGGAAGAGGTAAGGGCAGCTACAGTTTGCTAGAAAGTAGGGGATGAGATTTTGCTAGAAAGTAGGAGAATGGAAAACATTTAAAAAATCATTGAGGGAATCGTTAGTCAGCCAGAGATCAGCATAAGTAGTGCCAGGTAGCAACAAAGGCCCACTTTGGAATGTAGTAGCACATGTTTCTCAAGATTTTGTAAATTTCTTTCACAGGACTGAGAATTCAAGGAATGAGCCACCAGTAGAATTAAGGTAGTCTGGTAGAAATCAAAGGGACCAGGAACATTAGAATTATTATTGGTACTGGAGTATCATTAAAATACACAGTTCAACAGAGGGTGTAAGCAAGTGAAAATAAGACTGATTGGAGGAGTTGAGTAGACTGGAGGAGTGGAGGTTATAATGATGAAGACAGAGTGTAGGTCAGAGGACTGGAGGTATTGGAGATAAATATGGAGCAGTCTCACAGTCTTGAGTTCTTAGAGGTGGGTCTGAGAGACGAGGGAGTCAGGCTAGTGCATGTGCTGGGCTGTGGTAGCATGGAGGTTAAGTTCATTAGGAGCTTGTATGTTAATCATCATGGCAGGGGACGTGATAAGAAATGCTTACGTACCTGGTGTTCACATCATCAGGAAACTCAGGATTGTTTCTTATAGGTCTGTGAATGGTAGGTGACAGAGATGGGGGAAGAAGGTGATAAGCTGGCATTACGAGAAATAAATTTAATCCAGAAACACAAATGATAGGTGAACTCCAAAGCTTTGGACATTTTAAAAACAAAGGCAGTAATTTGAGCCATTACAGTTAACCCTTATATTGTGCTTACTAAGCACCCGGCCTAATGCTAAGCATGTTACTTATGTTAACTCATTTGATCCTTATAACGACCCCATAAAGTAGGGATAAACCTATTTTACAAATGCACAGAGAGGTTTAGAAGTTTGCCCAGTGTTACACGGTCAGAGATGGGACCAGGCTTTGAACCCAAGCAGTTTGCTGCTGGAGTTGGAGTCCTGAACTAGCTCGCTATACTGTCTCATAAACTAAGCTTGGATATTTTAAAAGTTATTTTTCTGGGTGCCAATCTCTTGGAAGTTAATTCTTTTAAGAAAAACATTAAAAATTAAAAACAACATTAATTTGTTCTCATATTACTTAAAGTCATGCACATTCACTCTTTGAAATTTGGAAAATACAGAAAAGGACAAAGTATACAAGAAAAATAGTTGCTTGTAATCATGGTCTTTTTAACTGGCCTTGTAGGGCTTGGCGTTACAGGAACATGATAATACCCTTCCTTTCTGGGAGAAGGGACTATGCCAAGCTCCCTCTGCAGCTCAGCCTCTGACAAGCATCAGCACATCAGGTCCGTGGGGGACCCTTACTCTCCCACCTGCCTACTGCTTGGGTAAGAGCATTCACTGCTAGATCTTGGGAGTCTTCTCATTGCCCTTAACCCAGCCTTGTGGGGCCCTTATTTGTTTTCTCTGGAAAGCTATGTTAGCTGCCTGCCCTTGTCACCCAAAGCTGCCAGAATTGTGGAGGGTCTGAGATTTTACTGTACTTGCAAGCTGACAGTTAGTCTGGGTTCCTGCATGGTTGTTGTAGACATGAGACTCCTGGATCAGAGACATGGGACTTGGTTACTCAGAATAGGCAAGCCATGAGCTTCCTGTTCCCCAGGACCACCCCCCTCCCACCAGCCTCATGGGGGCAGCGTGGCTCAGGGGAGGCTGCTCCTGCAGTGGGCTCAGGTCGGAGCTGAGGAATCTCAAACTTAGGGAAACCCACACATGGGCTTCAAGCAAACTTGCCTGCCCTTTGCTCTGTGGGAAACAGACCTACTTCTGCTTCAGAGAGATACCGTGTCTATTTTCCAAGACTGTTCGCTATCCAGATGTCCTTAAAAAGATAGTCCAGGGGCTCCTGGGTGGCTCAGTTGTTTAAGCATCCAGCTTGACTTCTGCTCAGGTCGTGATCTCAGGGTCATGTATCAGAGCGCCTATTCTTTTTATCCGTTATAAGCTTTTCACATAATATTTGATGTGTAATAAGATTCTTGCTTACAAAAAAAAGACTATTGCTCAGAAAGAGAGAAGGAAGATAAAAGAAATTACTATTGAAAGGTGGCTGCCTGGGGCACCTGGCTGGCTAACTTGATAGATAGAGCATGTGACTCTTCATCTCAGAGTTGTGAGTTCAAGCCCCACACTGGGTGGGTGTGGAGTCTACTTTAAAAAAAAAAAAAAAAAGGTGGCGGTCATGTTATGGTATCCTGAGTGGTTTGAAAGTTGTAAAGTGCAGGTTTGGAGAGTTCTTCAGGAAAGTCAGAGTGGGTTTTTTAGTAGCATGTTTGGGGACTCTTCATATTTCATCTCACTTGAGTCATAACTACTGTTAGATCTGATGTGTTAAATAAAATACAAGCATCATTCACTCTGGTCCACCGGCCTCCCTTCCTGTGAACACTTAAGGTGTGCTGACTCCACACTTGAGGACATCTTTTCACCCGCCCTGGGCAGCCCTGTGGTAAGACCGGGCTGTAAGAGCAGGCCCCTCCAACTCGGAATCATTGTGGAGGGCTGGGGCTGCGTCGCCAGGGTGCTGGGGCAGCCTCTCTCCTCTCCACCCGAGGACTGTGTGCTGTGATGGAAGTGCAGCCTACCCAATTAGCAAATAATATAGGGTGAAATTGAAATAAGTGTATGTTTTAGGTCTTTATCACACACCTTTAAACTATTTTTAATGTGGAAGGAAATATTACATGAGATGTTTATCAAGAGACATAGATTTACTTCTAATTTTGTGTGTTGTATTAGATGTACATTAGTGCATTAGGGTATAAAACATTAATATGAGTCTTTGAATTTAGGTACGGATTCAATCATTTGGTGACTTTTCAGGAATATAAGAAAGTTGTTTTTTATTCGTTTGTCTTGTCCAATAGGTTTCAGTGTTTCAAGTTTAGAAGCTTGACCTCTGGTTTGGCCCTGAGGTCAGAATTTGTTTTATATTTAAAACAAAATGGTGCATAAAGATGGTTTATTATATTCCAGGCACATGAAGTAATGACGGTTTTACCTAACGTGAAGAAAGTAGTACATAATTGATAGCCGGGTGCTGCGCCTGGCCTTGGTTTCTGCTGCGGGCTTTGCTTGGGGAGTCCCTGGGCTGCGGGGGGGAGAGGGGGTGCTGGCAGCTTTGAGGATGAAGGAGAAGGGGCGCTGGCAGCTGTGGGGGTGGGGGGGCAGGGGGGCCGCTGGCAGCTGCATTGGAGGCCGTGGGACCGGTGCGGTGCTGGTGGCTGGTGCCTTGCGACCGGGGCTGTGCGCGCTCTCCAGGTCTGGTGCTCCCATGGCTGCTTGGCCGCCAACCTTAGTCATCCTTGATGCCCTCACTTAGAACCACAGACAAAAATTCGTCAACCTGCGTTTTAAAACATGGTTCTGAAAAATGTTTTCACGAATTTTTTTTGATTCTTTAAAGCTTGATGGTATTCTACATAATTTGATAAAGCAAAGTCAGTCTAAACATGACACTGTAAAGCTGGTGGTTTTTGTCTTGCTAATAAATATGTTTCCTCCCTTTCCAAAGAATTTTTGTGCTTTCATATAGATAGAAACCTAATTAATCATGAGATGAAATAAAATACAATTAAATCTCCATTATCTTTTTCAGGGAATCCGAGCTCGCATCTTAGAAACTCTGGTCATGCTGGTGCTTCTGGCGCTCCTTATCCTCGGGATCGTGTGGGTAGCCTCTGCGCTCATTGACCAGGACGCGGCGAGCATGGAGTCTCTGTATGGTAAGCCGGCTTCTCGCCGGGACGCTGAACTGGGCGGATAATTACACATTCCCTTTCGTGAGTGTTTTAATAACTCTTTGTGTCGTTAGCCCTTGTTGTTAGTTTACAGAGTTAACAAGTCTTTAGACATGTTTAAGAAAAGAAATGAGTGTTCATGTGTTTACTGTATTCAGAACCAGCAAGCAGCTTTTAAGATTTTTTTTTCTTAGTTGGTTTCTGTTCTTAAAATTCCATGGAGACTTTTTTCTCCTCCAGACAGGTTTTGCAAAAGGGTTATTTCCTTTTCTTCTATTTTAGATCTTTTTATTGTACAGTCTAGAAGTTATATGGCTTAGACTCAAATAGACAATTATGATGTTTATCAAACTATAGTCAACCTATATCTTAATGTACAATATTTTGGATTTGCTAAAACATATTTGCGTTCCTTTACAGATCTCTGGGAGTTCTACCTACCGTATTTATATTCCTGTATATCTCTGATGGGATGTTTGTTACTTCTCTGTAAGTATTTTTCTGGCTTAATGTTGATGGGAAAATGGACTTCTTTGTTCTAGAAAATTATAGTAAGGTTTCCTGATGAAATGTTTTTAAAGTTGGCCCTTAACTTTTTTTATGTTAAGATACATTTTGATAAACTGAAGCCATGAAATAAAACACATGTGTTGTTCTTCAAGGAAAGTCTCTCTTATAGAGAGACGCACACACAGGCACACACTGAAGCATTAGACTCTACTTTTGAATGGTAACGTAGAATTCTGTGTGGTGAGTTTGTGGTCTTTATTTCACATGTGTGCAGTTTTACTTGCGGCATCACAACATGTCTCAGGGATATTGTAAGCAGATAAATGTAGTTATAAGAAGTTAAGATCATAGTTTGGTTCTCAACTCCATCAGCACTTGAAATTTAATCTGCTCTTTAGTTGGTTTTCTTTCATTTCTTTTAAGTGAAAATACTTATTATTCAACTGCTAGAGTCTTGCACATACTAAGCCTTCTTCAGTCTTCAGGTATCTTTCATCCTCCACCTGTCACCCCCCTGTAGCTTTTTTATTGATAAAGCGTCCTCTGACAAAACACTGAGAGAATCTAAATTTGAGGCAAGAGTTTTCTTAAAACGATAATCTTTGAGTCTGTTCTCTATTTTGCACTAGCAGTTTATCTGCCTCTTCCCTGTGATCTCTCCCTCAGTGTGTACCCCCGTTGGCCTTTCCCGCATGTTCACAGTGATGGGTCAGTTGCTGGTAAAGCCAACAGTAAGTATGTCATCTTGTTTGTTAAATAAATGTGTTTACATTTGAACATCTTTTAGGTTGTGAATTAGCAATCAGAAGCATTAGAATATTTCTGTGGGCTTGCGACCTCGTTATTGTTGCTTTTATTTTAATCTTTTTCATCTTTGGAAACCAAATTTGTTTTTGCTTTTAAAATACTAACTATAGACACTCAGGTAGAAATTCCTCTAGCAAATTTTAAGACAAAATTTACAAATACTTACAGGTATCTTAGGTGTCTGTTGTATCAGTAATAACTCTGTTCTGTTTCAAAATGTACCACATATATTCCTTGATTTACAAGGCAGTTATGTCTCTGAGAAGTTGTCTGCATGTTACATTTGGATTATACTTTTCACTTTAATCTCAGAGTTACCATATATTCATTTTTAAATCGTTTTCAGTTGGTAGTAATCATAATGATTTGTCCCTAATTTCTTTGGCCTCTAGCTATTTTGTCAAATATTTACTCACATGAAAATAATTCTTAGCTGCATTTAAGGAACTTGCCATTACATTATTTTCATGGGTCCTCACTACCTACAAACTCAGGTCTGAATGACTCACAACCTGTTCTCTAGTCCACTGACCTCCAGCCTCTGCTCCCGCCCTCTCGACTCTGATTCCACACTCACCAGCTGATGGGCTGTGCTCACAACGGGCTGTGTGCTGTCACTTCCAGGCATGTCTGGGGCTTTCTCCCCTCGGCGCACCCTGCCTGGTCCAGCCGCCTGACAGCCTCCTCAAGGCCCGGCTCTGATATCAGCTGCACTCACCGCCTATCTTTGAACCTTGCCTCATTTCTTCTTTTAAGTTGAAATAACCAAGCTTCTTTCTCGGCACCTCTCATATTCTTTGTTTGTATTTCATTAGTAGTACCTATTAAATTATTTTGGTTATATGTTTGTCTTTCCTATCGGGGTGATTAATCAAGGAAAAATTTGAGGAAATATTGCAGTAGAGATATTCTTTCAGTAATGCTTGCTTAATTTTGAGAGATTTAAAAAAAATAAATGACAAATAATTTCTTGATATCTTTTTTAAAAATAAAATTGGATTATTTAACTTGCTACATAAATGTATACACACTCAAATAAAACATGCTATCAAATCCTGAAATTCACTTTCCTCTTGAAGAGGTTTTATGACACTGCATTCTTAATTTCTTCCTGATTCTCTGGCGGAGCTTTTTTTTTTTTGGGGGGGGTCTTTTTTTCTGTTTGTATTTTCTGGCCCCCTAAAGATAGGCAAATGTTCTAAGTTCTGTCCTTGGTCTAAAGTGGCTCTGCTCCGTTCTCCTGACCACCTCTGCCACTTTCACAACACTTCTAAATGTGTAACTCTAGGGAGCAAAAGGCTCTGAAAACAAACTGCACCACATTATAAATACTGTCCCTGAATACCCCACGGAGCTGAGAGCTCAGGTTATAGAAAACCGAACTACTTACTTAGCGCCTTTCTCAAAGCTGATTTTTCTCCTTAACTTGTATCTTACTAACATTATTCTCAAAACCTTAGTTATCTTCATCTTTTTTTTTTTAAGGTTTTATTTATTTGACGAGAGAGACACAGCGAGAGAGAAAACACAAGCAGGGAGAGTGGGAGAGAGAGACGCAGGCTCCCCCTGAGCAGGGAGCCCGATGTGGGGCTCAATCCCAGGACCCTGGGATCATGACCTGAGTTGAAGGCAGACGCTTAATGACTGAGCCACCCAGGCGCCCCTTCATCTCTTTTCTTGTTCCTAACATCCACTATTAATGATATTCAGTCAGTCTAGGCTCTATGTTTGTGATAAGTATTATATTTTACACACATTTCATTTAATCCTGTTAACAAACCCGTAAGTTAGGTGGTGGTCTTATTTTATGGCTGAATTATCTGTAGTTCAGGGAGATTAATTCACTTGTACAAGATTTCAGATCAGTCTTGATGGGGCGGGATTTGAACTCAGAGACTGGTTTCAGACCCTGGACCACTGTTCTGTTCTGTCATAAGCTCCAGAGTACTTGAACCACTTTATTACTGAGTGTACTTCATACATATTCACTTTTGTGTTTTGCTTATAGTTTCTGATCCAAATGCCTTTCCCCTTTTTAATAAATTAAGCTATCAGCTAAGAGGCTACTATTATCAAAAACACTTGCCAAACCTTTTTTTCTTCCCACCTAGAAGTTGGGGGTCTTTCTTCCTCTGACCTTTTGTAACATTTTATTTTTGCTTCAGTTATGACAGTTATTTTAACCCTGTAATTATTTTTTTGAGTTCATCCTGTCTCTCCTGGACACTCGAATGTAAGCTGTTTGAGGTCAAGGACTGTGTTTGAGTCATATTTAGGTCCCTATCAGCTCAGAGTGGTTAAGAGTGTAGGCTTCAAAAGGCAGATAACTTTTCTTTGCCAAACCCTTGTTTCTTGGCATATTATAAGATGGGGAAGACAACAGTCTGTTTTTCATTAGATTGTTGTAGAATCAAGCGTTTAACACAAATATCTGCCACTCATTGTCACTCACTCGCATGAAGGCAGACCCATAGTGTAAGTCACTAATGGACAGTTTGCGTTGTAAGAGGAAATCTTTTTGTATGGGCTAGACCTTAAGAAAAGTAAAAACTGGATTGTGATCCAAACAGTAGAAATAGTGAGAACATTAATGGGAAAGAAACTTGTTATCATGACCCACAAAGGTATGGCCCCTGCCTGCCTTAGGCTCAGAGCCTGTCTTGGATTAACTCAGCTCTGTCCACTGCCTGCACCAGTGGTGTACATCTGCCCAGGCTTTCCCACTTAGGACTCGACAGTCGTCTCCTGGGGGAGGCCCTCACTGGTGGCAGCCCTCACCAGTGGCCTGCTGAAGTGGGTCAGCCCATCCTTTTCTCCTAGGTCTGTCAGCTTTTGTTCTTGTTTATTTGTGCATTATTATTTATTCTTATTTAACTGTTTTATTTTGCTATGAGTGCTAGGCCTGTTGATAATAAGGGATTATCCATATTTATTGAAATACTGGGAATTATTGGATTGCTCTAAATAAATTTTATAGAAGTTAGGCAGATTTGATACCTGATAGGAGTTGCATGCTTTGAGACTCCTTTTTATGAAAATACCTCATTGGGCAGTTGAAAGGCTATACATATATAGGGTTTCTACCTTTTGCTTTGTCCATCAACTTCTCACAGTTTATTGCTTTGCTGGGAATACGTAGTTTGGGTTTGAATGATATTAAATATGTCAGCTCTGGGCTTCTTTCAGATTTTCCCCAGAGCTAGGAAGATACTTAGGATCATCTCAAGATAGCTATGTTAACAAAGCTAGAATTAAACATATGTTAGGTTTTATCAGTTGTGAAGATAGTGTGGATAATATCCTATATAATGGGTGATTGATTGGTGGTTCTTGTTTTTTTACTAGTGTTGTATGGCATGGTAGTAGGTAGAGTATATACAAATAAAATACTTCTCTAGGGTTCTATCTACAGAATGGTGTTGTTAATACCAGTATTCATAATATGCAGAAGATTTTTAGTATACACAGATGATGTAAGTGGAAAGTATTGCATGGTGGTTACTGAGTTTATAGGTCTTCTTGTGTTAAATATTATGTAGGTAAATATAAATGAGAAACCAATGTTGGACGGAGTGATCTATTCCTTCTTGCTCTAAAATATTGGTTTGGGCTTAAGAGATGTTATTGTATTTAGCCTTTTGGATGTTGAGAATTCATACATTTGTTTGTGATTGAGAGAGCTGCAGTGTTCTTTAATCCTTTAAATTTAAATATATGTAGATTTTCTAATAGTCAACTTTTGATGTGCTTAGTTATATGCTAAAATATTTTCCTTAACTTATAAATAGAATAGTTGGAGTATTTTTTTTAAAAATTTCTAATGATTTTGAATGGTTATCTAAGTCGTAGACCAAATAGCCTAAATGTTCTCGTAAGCACTAGTTTTGTAATGTGATTTAGTCAATGGTTTGATCTTTGAATTTAGATTCTTGAAGACCTGGATGAACAAATTTATATTATTACCCTAGAGGAGGAAGCACTCCAGAGACGACTAAATGGTATGTATGTATTCTGTAGTTAGAGCTCAATAGAAAATTATTTAATTCAAAAAAAGCTCATTGAGGGGGAAAAAAATACAAGCGTCTTAGCACATTGTGCTAATGAATCAGATCAAGACTGAAGTGTAACATGTGAACGTCCCAGGTGAGGACAGTTTTACTAAAGACTAGTGGCACTGTGGTCAAGTACCTGTCTTTCCCTAGCTGTGATTAGCTCTAATTTAGCAAGGCCAGTTCAGTTCTGAGACACTGGCCACTAAGGTATACACCTCTACTGCTATGTATTTTAAATATGATGACTTGTTACTGAGGTTTTGCAAATTTGCGTGTCTTCTTAGTGACTTTAATATCCCTATTTCATTTCTTTCCTATTGAAATCTTTAAGGTCAGAAGTAGTCTGTCTCTTTGCTATAAGGTGCCAAATTTGACTGTCTTAGTTATGCTTAGGAGCTCTGTTGTTATTTGGGAATTCTGTTCATTATCAGCTGTGATAACCAAGTAAGTATGTCAAAGATCTTAAAGTTTAATTCTTATTTACTCATCCTTTTGGCTTCAAATGAAGAACCAGTGAAAAAAAAAAGTAATGACATAGTTTAACAAAGAAATGATATAGTTTGGGTAAATCTTCTATTTTACTTAAATGCTTTTCACGCTGCACTCTCTTCTCCTGCATAGTAGTAGTATTTTTCTTTAATGTTGAAAACCAACCCCCACATCAGATTATTAGTAGCTAACTGTATTTCAGGATCATAATTAAAGAGTAGGTATAAAATGGAAGGTTACTTTATGAAATAGGAAGAGATATACCTACTTTCTTCAGCTATAAATAGTGAATTTAAATCAACTCAAAAGTGTTGCTAACATTTAGACCTATTTTTAGATCAAAGAATTTCAGATTTTATCTATTTTAGAGAATTCTTGGCAATAATATTGTATCCTTTGGTACTAATAACTTTTAGACTAGAACTACATGTATCTTTTATTCTTTTTAATATTTAAGCCTATTTTATTTCAGAATTATAACTTTTCTCAATACTGTCAGCTTTATAAAATTTCATTGAAGTGTGAATATTCTAATAAATTTGTCTTACTTAGGTAATCGTGCTAATATGTGATAACTATGCCTGAATTGTCATGCTGCTGCCTGCGGTGTGCGGTTATGCTTCAGCCGGAAGTACACGGTCTTTCTGTCTTACAGATAAGGAGGCTGAGAGCTAGGAAGGGTAAAAGATAGTGCCCCTTAGGGGCACCTGGGTGGCTCAGTTGGTTAAGCGTTTGACTTTTGATCTCAGCTCAGGTCTTGATCTCAGGGTTGTGGGTTCGGGCCCCACATTGGGCTCCACGCTGGATGTGGAGCCTACTTAATTAAAAAAAATATATAGTGCCCCATCAATTAAAGAATTTGAGTTAAAACAAAACTAAACCAAAAATACAGCTTTTTCCCACTTTTTGCTTCAAGAAAAAGTCCCCCTAAAATCTTTCTAGATCCTTTGACTTCTCAAATGCAAAAATGGATCATTATAGCTAAAGAAATTGAAAAAGAAGTAGTTGCCAGAAGGCTAGATATATTACAAAATGAAGCCAAACCCAAGTGAACAGAATACTCTGACTAGCACAGAAATGTAATTTGGAGAGGGCTAAGCATTATGTGATAGCTAATGCTAAGTATAATTTTGTTTTCTACTATTTTGGTAAGCTATGCACCACTTCTAAGTCCTTTATTGGTAGGTTGTTAAATTCTTTCTACTGAAACGCTTTAATGATATGTTGGGATAGTTGCTGTAGCGTTGTTATTTTCTGCTTGTTAGCACTGTGGACTGTTTCAGGTGGAAAACAGCAGGCTTGTAACACAAATGGTTCTACAGTAAAGCATCACCACTTTTGATCTCAGTTCAGGTCTTGATCTCAGGGTCCTGAGTTCAAGCCCCATGTTGGGCTCCACACTGGGCATGGAACCTTCTTTAAAAAAAAGTATAGATCATAGAAGGTAAGTAGTAGGAATCATCCCCATGGGTTCTATTTAATCTAATATTATGCCAAGTGTATTTTGTTTTAACAGTTATTTTGCATTTTAAATTATTCTTAAAAAGTGAATTTAAAATATTTTTTATTCTGGGCTCTATTTTTTCTTAAAGATTTTATTTATTTATTAGAGAGAGAGAGCACGTGTGCACAAGCAGGGGAGGGAAGGGGTAGAGGGAGAGGGAGAAGCAGACTTCCCGCTGAGCAGGGAGCCCGACATGGGGCTCAATCCCAGGGCCCTGGGTTCGTGACCTGAGCCAAAGGCAGACGCTTAACTGACTGAGCCCCCCAGACATCCTATATTCTGGGCTATTGAAAAGAAATACAGAATAATAAGAGTAAAAGATTAAAAAAAATTTACAGCAGTGATTTACCCCAGAATTCATGGTGGTGGTTTGCTAGTGGCCCTTGAGTGTGCTTTTCTTGGTCTGCGTGGGGATGCGCAATGCATATCACAGTAATCTTTGGGACATTGGCATGGTTTGCTCTGAGCTCAGCTTCACAGTCATTGAAAAAACATAACACTTTTTTTTCCCTGGAAGATATATAACTTGTTGTGGTAGTCATTATATTATTGGAGTTGAATTTCCACACATGGTTTTTAAAATATCAGTATAGCTTTTTGATGAGATACTTGTCTGTGACTTCTCCATTGTTCTTGTTTATCACTGGTTAGTGCTAGTTTTGTTCTTACTAATATTAGTATTACTTGAGAAAATATGTTACTAAAATAAAGCTAACCTGTACACTATTATAATATAAATCACTGTTCTAAAGAAGCCATCCTGTTAGTGGTCTGCTTGGCTTTTTCTCCTCCCTTTCCGGTTTGCTGCTCATCTTCTAAGCACCAGACCTTGAGCAGATGAATTTAAATTCTGAGTCTCAAGATCATAGATGAGTTGGCTGAAGAAGAGAAAAACAAGGGTAAGGATCTATGAGATTTTATCCAGAACTAGAATACTTGAAAACAAGAGAAATAGATGGTGGGAATTGAGTTGTATGTATTCCTGGAGCAGGAGGGCGCCCCAGATCTTTAGCCATCTGGTGCAGACAGCCCTCCCTAGTGTCCATATCACCATGGCAGGAGTGAGATGTCTCAGGACTCAGCACTGTCCTTGTGAGGCTCCTGCTCCTCTAGTCCCCAGCACACAACCTTACTTTGCTGTCTGCCTTGAGGCCAGGAGGAGGAGTGCTTGCATTCTGCCCTTCCCCTTTCTGTAGCCAGCATAAGGAGCCCAGAATATCCAGGACCCTTGCATCTCACATTGACCCCCACATCTCTCTCTGTTGCAATTCTAACTTGATTTCCACTATCTCTGAGCTCCTGAAACTCTGCGTATACCATGCGGAACCATGTGGGTCTAAGAGCTGCTGGCTCACGGCGGCAGAGCCACCTAGATCCTCAGTCTTCTTCCTCTTCCTCTCGCCAGAAGAAACCTGGCTCTCCTAGCCAGACTGCTTCGCAGTCCCTCCAGCTGGTAGCTCTGTTCTTTCCCACATCCCTCACTTCACTCCTCCAGGAGTTGGGACACGCATCCTCTCATTCTCTCGTGCTGCTTTCACACACTTTGAATCTCATGTCATTAGATTGTGACCCGATTACTTCTCCCTTTTCCCTTCAGTCCTCTCCTTCCAGACGGTTCCTCTTCCATCCTTAAGGTTTTAGTTCCTTGTTCATGATCATTTTTTCTGCCACTCTTCCTGTCACAAATGGTGATTTCAGTGTCTGCATGGATGACCTTTCCAGGCTGCTTGGCCATCCATAGACCTCTCTCTTAATGGTCTTCCTCAGCCACTTGCTGCCTGGGGCCACAGTGCAGGCCTGTCACTAGCGGTGACAAGTTCTTGTGGGGTCTCACCGTCAGTCCCCCGCTTTCCAGCTCGCTGCCTGAGGTGTGCCGTGCTCTGTGGTTCTTCATGCCACCTGTCCGTCTTGATAACTGTTTACTGCCTTTTCTCCCTCGCTTCCTTCAGACCCTTGATGCCTCACACAGTTTAAATTCCTGGGCCATTGTTTGACTCAGTGCCCTCCTCTCTCAGTTCCCTGTCCGTCTCTCTACTTGGCCGAACTCTGGCCTCGGTCAGAGCCAGCTCTTCTTGTTCTCGGCACACACGCCTGTTCAGCTGCCTGTTCAGCTGCCCTCCTGGCCTGTCCTTAAATGGGTGACTAGTGTATTAAACGTACTTTACGTTCTCCTGGAGCTATTCTGTATCTTCTCTTTCCTCAAGACTCCTTCATCATCACTCTCAGCTGATGACCTCGCTTCCTTGTTTCTTGAGAAAACAGAAGCGAGCATGCCGAAATGTTGACACACTTTTTCCTTCATACTGATTCATCCACCCGCAACTCCCCCCACACATGCTGCCTTTTCTGCTGATGGTGTGACCGGACTGTCCGTGCTTCTGGCGAAGTCCAGCCCTCCGCTCATGCACTGGATCCAGTCCCTTCTCCCTGATTCAAGGACACGCCTATGGCCATTCTACTATCTCTCTGACATAGTCAGTCTTTCTCCAACTGGATCATTTCCTTCAGCATAGAGATACGCTATAATTTTTCTCAATAGAATGAACAAATGGAAGGAAGGAAAGAAGGAAGGAAAAGGAAGAAAAGAAGGTAAGAAGGTAGAAGAAGAAGAAAAGAAGGTAAGAAGGAAATGAAATCAATCTGTCTTGAACTCCTACCCCTTCTGGCTCACCATCACATTGCTCGTCTTTATAGCAGAACTTGTGGGGTTGTACCCTCATCAGTTTCATTTCCGTGTTCCACATTGGGTTTGGGGCCACTCTTGCCTCCACTGCTGTACTGGCATGCTGTTGTCAAGTTGGCTAGTGACCTCGGAGTCCTCAGCCACACTCCTCGTTCCACTTGGTTTTCAGTTCACTACACTTTCCTTGTTCTTTTGCTTAAGGAGCTACTGCTTCTCCAAAAACTGCTGGTTTTTCTCTGTGTCTGTAGCTTCTTCACACTGGAACGCCTCATACCTCAGTCCTTAAACTCTTCTTTTGTTTGTTTACCTGCACTCCTTTGGTTATCTTATCAGGCCTCATGGCTTTAAATGCCATCTATATGTTGCTGCCGCCTCCTTTGACCTCTCCATCCATCTAATAGACATTTCTACTTGGATGCCTGATAGGCATCTCAAACATATCTTGTCCAAAATCAGCTAAAGATCTCATTCCCCATTTCTGCTTCTGTTACAGCGGACCTGTCTCTATAGGTGGCAAATCCATTCTTTTAGGTGCTGAGGCCAATTGCTTAGAGTAGTCTCTTTCTCTTAATTCCCGTATGGCTTCCTTTAGCAAAGCTGTTGGCTCTAGCTTCAAAGTATCTGCTTGCATGTCACCACCTTGGTTTGAATGACAGTCACCTCTTGATTAGATTGTTGCACTAGTTTTCTCATTAGCCTCCATGTGTCTGTCTTTGGCCTTATAAGTCAGAAAAAGTGCTTGAGATGTAAGTTAGATCTTCTCATGTATTTGCTCAAAGTTCTCCAGTGGCCTCCTTTTTCAATCTGAATAAAAACCAGTTTTTGCAGTGGTTCCCTTCCTGCGCGCCCCATGTGCTCTCTGACTTCCTTCCCTGCAGTCTCCTTGCTGTTCTTCCCTGGCCCGTCACCTCCTGTCCCAGGGCGTTGTGTTTCCCTTTTTCCTCCTGTCTTTCCTGTCTTTACCTAAAGATGCCCTTCTTGGTGGGCTTTCCCACATTGGAGCCTTGTGGATGTGATTAATATTGCCAGGTTCTACCTCTGCCCTGGCACTTCTTTCCCTCTGTCCTGCCTTGTTTTCCTGTAACACTTTCCACTTTCTCACATACTATTTTTTTATATATTGCCAGTTTCTCCATAGTAGAACAAGAGCTGCACAGGAGCAGGGAGTTTTGTTCCTCTTCTTTCTGTACTCCTGATCCCATGATATCCCCAGTCACATAGTGGGTTGGTGGTAAATACTTGTTGCACGAGTCAATGAAGAGATGAAAGACATGCATGATGGAGATGTCATTTTACCATAAGGAAGTGAAGAAGGCAGAAGAAATAAAATTTGGTGATAGGATAAAAGAATTACATGGAGACAGTATTTAGGAAGGCCCATGGTACAGACCTCTGAAGACAAGCCAAGATTGTGGGGCTGGAGGACTTTATGCCCGGGGGTGTTAGTAGAGAAGCAGAGAGAAGGTGATTTCCCCTAGTGTGAAGCCCTGAAATACGAGCAATCAAGATCCATTTCTACTCCAAGACCCCAGAAGAGTAGCCCAACAGAAAGTCCCATTACAGTAATTGTGGTAGAAAATCTTTTATAATTCCTACTTAGGATTAAGAGGATGCATATATCATTAGCATGTTTAAATGTTTAAGTAATGCAACAGCGTTAATTGAAATAATTAGCTTTCGTTTGTATATAGCCTATGGGTGTACTGGGTAACTTTAGAAGTACCATAATGAATAGGAATTATTTTTTATTGTTTAAGTTCAAAACCTCGACAGTTCTTTTAATGTAATTTATTTAAAAATATTGTAGACTTTGAACTTAATGATTCAATTCAATTTTTTTAGGTACTATTTTCATCTTCATGATAAAAAGTTAGTATATCACTTTTGGTAGCAATTACTTTCCTGCTTGATTTTGATCTTCTTTTAAAAGCCTTTTTCACTGAAGCTTGTATTAATTCTTTTTTTGTGGAGTGTCAAGTTGCAGTACCTTTGTATTCTGAAAAATAGAAGACTGAAAAAAAATAACTCAGTCGATCTTTTCATGGAACATAGTTACCTGTCAGAAGCAATTGGTCACCATCAGTCTTAGAATCTTGCTTATTTATCACTAAGTTGAATTTGCCAGGCAGTTTTATGATGATGCCAAGGTTTACAGTGGTATTTATACTTGGTTTAGAGTAATTGCATCCTGTCAGAGGCATTTTTTTATCATCACCGTCAGTACAGTTTGCTGATTTGATCATTACTTATCTGAAGCCTTTCAGGTAACACCCTTAATGTTGTAAGGAAGCTCGTATCACATCTTAGGTTCTCTACATACCTTCATCTTGACTTTCTTTAACAATTCTTCCATAGTCTAGCAACGGTTATTCTAGAAATACGATTTATTGTTGGTCATATCACTGAAGTTGAGAATCTCTCAAATGTCTCAGACCCTGGGCCACTTCGAGCAATGATGGGCTTGGACTGGCTGAAGGTAATCAAATATCAGCTCTCATCAACGACATACATAGCAAAAATTGCTGACACTCGATGACCCCCCCTTTTTGGCAATACTGTGATAGAATAAAGTGTCTATTAATATCTCGACTTCCTGAGCTAATAGGAAAGTATATTAACTCTGCTGGTGAAGCTAATTAAATGGTTTCTTTTTAATAAGATTACCAACATTTAGGTCCAAATGTCTGAAACAATGAGAGATGCCTTGTTAACAGTTTATTCAGCTTCTTGAGCCATATAATCACTTTCTTGACCATAAATTGTGGCCCAAACAAATGATTTGTTCCAAGATGAAATGAGGTGACTGAAGAGATGTAAGATTAGATATAATATCAGTAGGTGAGGAATAGTTTGGAGTAACAAACTGTTGAATAACTTAAGAGTCAAGTTTCATATATCCTCTGAAATTTAGAGGGAGATTGCTATATATAAATGATCTATATTTGTTAGCAGAAGATAAAATTTAATATACACAAGCTGCTTGTTCAACCACAACCTATTTGGATGATAGTATTCCTGATAGTACCATATATAAATATGAAGTTTAAAAAATAATCTTAATACCTTATCTAGTTTAAGATCTACCAATAACTTATATCTAAGGTAAACAAACAAACAACCCAAACAACTACTTTAACTGTATATAGCTTTTTTTAAAAAAAGATTTTATATATTTGAGAGAGAGAGAGAGAGAGAAAGAAGAAAGCACGAATGGGGTGAGGCGCAGGAGGGACAAGCCACCTCCCTGCAGAGCCTGGTGCAGGGCTCAATCCTAGGACCCCAGGATCCCGACCTGAACCGAAGCCCTGAGGTGCGCCAGTATATAGCTTTTTATAATGTTCTTAAAGCTGATCATTTAATATTTTCTGTCTTGCTGTGGTTGTTTATAATGAAAGTGTCTTTTAATTTTCATATTGTGTTAGATATTAAATGTCTTACATTACTTGATTCTGTACTTAGCCATATTTTCGTGGATATGTCACAAGTAAATAGAAACTAATATTTTAACAAATAACAAATATTGCAACTAGCGTTGCAAATGAAATAGAAATAGAGTTGTTTGAGCATATCGATTGTCCATCTCTTTTATAGATAATAACAGAGTTTGTTGATGCGGAGATAGATGTTTTAGAGATTTAAATGTCCAGGCTTCAGTTTTCAAAAACTTTTCGGGGTCTGCCTCATCAGCAGTGGCTCTGTGCTGAACAGGAATTGGTGTTTGCTTAGAGGATGGAGACTGTTCACCCTATGAAGTTTTAGGGGTCTTGGGCTTTGAACAACAAAATTATCTGTCTAAGTGATTAGAAATAATTAAAAAGTACTTGAGGGACCTCACAATCTGGTGATAGAGATCACATTGGCCAATTTAATGTATTAAGTATAATCAAAATTTTAAAGAGTTACTTAGGCAACAGATTTTCTAATCAACTTTTTTGGGTTATATGCTAAATTAAAAAATGAAGAACTAACCTGTTTATACTAGGGGTGTCTATTTCTAAATAGTATTCATTAGAAACTGAGTTTAGGACACTAAATTATTTAGGGAGATTTATTGCTTCACGTTATTTGAATTGTTTATATACCATTTTTAGAGATTTACATTTATTTTTAAAAATGCATTACATATTTTAAATTAAATAGTATCTGCTGTTTAACATACGGACGTCAGTTAAAGCTGTCTTATGTATTAAGGCTTAGTTATTGAAGAAATGCTGGGCTTTGGGAAATTTTGTTAACTTGGACGCAAAATATTTTCAATACCACACTAGTTTTTCAGCTTAAGAATAAAGCCGGGAAAAGTTGCCTTCAGCTATTAGTTTTCCTGAATCCAAAGAGACGGGTGGGGCAGGATCAAAAATACTTACTTGATCAAAGTTATTGGCTCTGAAGGTATTCTTACCTGTGTAAGGAAGATGAAAGGTGTTGTTTTTATTGCACGCTAGTAACAGTGTAATTTTGAACTAATTGGTGTTGAACTGCCAATCACCTAGGGGAATGCAAATAGATACTCTTCTAATTTCCTTTGAGGTAGTGAAATCTTATGTCGAGGCTGGAAGAAAAACAGAATAATACCGTTAAATTGACCTTAAATGAGCTGCTTTGTGGTTTTCTTGGAGAATCCCTTTTTATTTTTCATGACTAGTCCAGACAGGTTTTGTCTACCAATTCGACTTATTGACTAGACGATGCTGACATGGAACATGTTAGATTCATTTTGAAATAAAGTAAGGATAATACAATTGTTCAGGATATTTTGATGATTATTTTTTAGTGCAACTTAAATTCCCGTCACATTCCAGTGTGTGTTTGTAGTGTGTCTTGATTCCTTACAATAGCCGTCATTCCTTTCGGTCATTTGTAATGGAAGATTCTGCCTAAACGAGCTTGCTCTTCTCACTAAGGTAATGATACATATATAGCAAAGGATGGTAATGTCTTTGAAAATTGTGTTATGCCAGGTGAATCTAATCATTTAATGGAAGAATGCTTTGTTTGAAGATAATGAGAATGTATTCTTAATTTTTGTGTGCAAGTCAGTCAGTAGTTATTAATTGTTGTGTGCCTAGCATTATGTCACCTAAAAATAAAAACATAGCATTTCAGAAATACTACTTTGTTTTTCCTTTGAAAAATATAGTAATTGGTCTAGATATTTGTATTGAGCTTCGTAGATATCACACCCACAAAGTAGGCATTTGTATCTTTTCATGTAACTTAAAATTGGCAGCAGGAATACTGTTTCTTCTGATACCTATTCCCTTTCAAAATTCTGAATAATCATCAGATTATTTTTCTCTATACTGAACTGGTTACTGGAATAATGCTTCTTCTTCTTCTTTTTTAACTCCTCTATTTTATTTATTTATTTTTATTATGTTATGTTAGTCACCATACAGTACGTCATTAGTTTTTGATGTAACATTGCACGATTCATTGTTTGCATATAATACCCAGTGCTCCATGCAATCCGTGCCCTCCTTAATACCCGTCACTGGGCCAACCCACCTCCCCACCCTCCTCCTCTCTAAAACCCTCAGTTTGTTTCCCAGAGTCCATAGTCTCTCATGGTTAATCTCCCCCTCCGATTTTCCTCCTTCATTTTTCCCTTCCTTCTCATAATGTTCTCCATGCTATTCCTTATGTTCCACAAATAAGTGAAACCATATGAAATTGACTTTCTTTGCTTGACTTATTTCACTCAGCATAATCTCCTCCAGTCTCATCCATGTTGATGCAAAAGTTAGGTATTCATCATTTCTGATGGCTGAGTAATATTCCATTGTATATATGGACCACATCTTCTTTATCCATTCGTCTGTTGAAGGGCATCTCAGCTCTTTCAGTTTGGCGATTGTGGACATTGCTGCTATGAACAATTGGGGTGCATGTTCTCCTTCTTTTCACTACATCTGTATCTTTGGGGGTAACTACCCAGTAGTGCAATTGCTGGGTCATAGTGTAGCTCTATTTTTAATTTTTTGAGGAGCCTCCACACTGTTTTCCAAAGTGCCTGTGCCAACTTGCATTCCCACCAACAGTGTAAGAAGTTTCCCCTTTCTCCTCATCCTTTCCAACATTTGTTGTTTCTTGCCTTGTCAATTTTTGCTATTCTAACTGGTATAAGGTGGTATCTCAGTGTGGTTTTGATTTGAAATTCCCTGATGGCTAATGATGATGAACACTTTTTCATGTGTTCATTAGCCATTTGTATGTCTTCTTTTGAGAATTGTCTGTTCATGTCTTCTGCCCATTTTTTGACTTGATTATTTGTTTTTTTGGGTATTGAGTTGAGAAGTTCTTTATAGATCTTGGGTATCAGTCCTTTGTCTGTAGTGTCACTTGTAAATATCTTTTCCCATTCCATGGGTTACCTCTTTCTTGACCTTTTCTTTTGCTGTGCAGAAGTTTTTATCTCGATGAAGTCCCAAAAGTTCATTTTTGCTTTTGTTTCCCTTGTCTTTGGAGATGTTTCTTAAAAGAAGTTGCTGCGGCTGATGTCGAAGAGGTTACTGCCTATGTTCTCCTCTAGAATTTTGATGGATTCCATTCTCACATTGAGGTCTTTCATCCATTTTGAGTTTATCTTTGTGTATGGTGTAAGAGAATGATCGAGTTTCATTCTTCTGTATATAGCTGCCCAATTTTCCCAGCACCATTTATTGAAGAGACTATCTTTTTTCCATTGGATATATTTTCCTGCTTTGTCAAAGATTATTTGACCATAGAGTTGAGGGTTCATATCTGGGCTCTCTATTCTATTGCATTGGTCTACGTGTCTGTTTTTGTGCCAGTACCATGCTGTCTTGGTGATCACAGCTTTGTAATATAGCTTGAAATCAGGCAACATGATGCCTTTACCTTTGTTTTTCTTTTTCGACATTTCGTTGATGATTTGGGGTCTTTTCTGGCTCCATACAAATTTTAGGATTATTTGTTCCAGTACTTTGAAAAATGCCATTGGTATTTTGATCAGGACGGTATTGAAAGTATAGATTGCTCTGGGCAGCATAGACATTTTAACAATGTTTTGTCTTCCGATCCATGAGCATGGAATGTTTTTCTGTCTTTTTATGTCTTCTTCGATTTCTTTCATGAGTGTTCTGTAGCTCCTAGAGTATAGACCCTTTACCTCTTTGGTTAGGTTTATTCCAAGGTATCTTACGGGTTTTGGTGCTATTGTAAATGGAATCGATTCTCTACTTTCTCCTTCTATAGTTATATTGTTAGTGTATAAGAAAGCAACTGATTTCTGTGTATTGATTTTGTATCCTGCCACATTACTGAATTGCTGTATAAGTTGTAGTAATTTGGGGGTGGGGTCTTTTGGGTTTTCCACATAGAGTATCATGTCATCTGAGAAGAGAGTTTGACTTCTTCTTTGCCAATTTGAATACTTTCTATTTATTTTGTTGTCTGATTGCTGTTGCTAGGACTTGTACTACTCTGTTGAACAATAGTGGTGAGAGCGGGCATCCTTGTCGTGTTCCTGATCTTAAGGGAAAGGCTGTCAGCTTTTCCCCATTGAGAATGATATTCGCTGTGGGTTTTTCATAGATGGATTTTATGAAATCGAGATATGTTCCTTCTATTCCTGTACTCTGAAGAGTTTTAATCAGGAAAGGATGCTGTATTTTGTCAAATGCTTTTTCTGCATCAGTTGAGAGGACCATGTGGTTCTTCTCTCTCTTCTTATTCATGTGTTCTATCACATTGATTGATTTGCAAATGTCGAACCACTCTTGCATCCCAGGGATAAATCCCACCTGGTTGCGGTGGATAATCCTTTTAATGTACTGTTGGATCCTCTGAGCTAGCATCTTGTTGAGAATTTTGGCATCCATATTCATCAGGGATATTGGTCCGAAATTCTCCTTTTTGATGGAGTCTTTGTTTGGTTTTGGGATCAAGGTAATGCTGGCCTCACAGAAAGAGTCTGGAAGTTTTCCTTCTGTTTCTATTTTTTGTAACAGCTTCAGGAGAATAGGTATTATTTCTTCTTTGAATGTTTGGTAGGATGCCCCAGGGAATTCATCGGTTCCTGGACTCTTGTTTTTTGGGAGGTTTTGATCACTGCTTCAATCTCATTACTGGTTATTGGGCTATTTAGGTTGTCAGTTTCTTTCTGTTTCAGTCTTAGTAGTTTATAGGTTTCCAGGAATGCATCCATTTCTTCCAGGTTGCTTAACTTATTGGCATATAGCTGTTGATGATAATTTCTGATGATCGTTTCTATTTCCTTGGTGTTAGTCGTGATCTCTCTGCTTCCATTCATAATTTTATTAATTTGGATCCTTTCTCTTTTCTTTTGGATAAGTCTGGCCAGTGGTTTATCGATCTTACTAATCTTTCAAAGAACCAGCTTCTAGCTTTGTTGATATGGTCTGCTGTATTTCTGGTTTCTAATTCATTGATCTCTGCTCTAATCTTAATTATTTCCTTCTCGTGCGTGGGTTAGGCTTAATTTGTTGTTGATTCTCCAGTTGTTTAAGGTGTAAAGATAGTTTGTGTATTCGGGATTTTTCTGTTTTTTTGAGTGAGGCTTGGATGGCTACATATTTCTCCCTTAGGACTGCCTTTGCCATATCCCATAGCTTTTGGACCGATGTGTCTTCATTCTCATTGCTTTCCACGAATTGTTTAAGTTCTTTGATTTCCTGGTTGTCCCAAACATTCCTGAGCAGGATGGTCTTTAGCTTCCAAGTGTTTGAATTCCTTCCAAACTTTTTCTTGTGATTGAGTTCCAGTTTCAAAGCATTGTGGTCTGAGAATATGCTGGGAATAATCTCAGTCTTTTGGTATTGGTTGAGACCTGATTTCTGACCCAGTATGTGGTCTATTCTGGAAAAAGTTCCATGTGTGCTCAAGAAGAATGAGTATTCTGTTGTTTTAGGGTGGAATGTTCTGTATATATCTATGAGGTCTATCTGGCCCAGTGTGTCATTCAAAGCTCTTGTTTCTTTGTTGATTTTCTGCTTAGATGATCTCTCTATTGCTGAGAGTGGAGTGTTGAGGTCCCCCACAATTAATGTATTCTCATCAATATGTGTCTTCATTTTGGTTAATAGTTGGCTTATGTAGTTGGCTGGTCCCATGTTGGGGGCACAGATATTTACAATTGTTAGATCTTCTTATTGTATAGACCCTTTAAGAATGATACAGTGTCCTTCTGTATCTCTGACTACATTCTTTAGCTTAAAGTTTAATTTGTCTGATATGAAAATTGCTACCCAGCTTTCTTTTGTCCCGTTGGCATGAAAGATGTTTCTTCATCCCTTCACTTTCAGTCTGGATATATCTTTAGGTTCAAAATGAGTCTCTCGTGAAAAGCATATGGATGGGTCCTGTCTTTTTATCCAATCTGCAACCCTGTTCCGTTTTATGGGAGCATTTAGGCCGTTCATGTTGAGAGTGATTATTGAAAGATACGATTTTATTGTCATCATGTGGCCTGTGAAGTCCTTGTTTCTATAGATTGTCTTTGTAAATTTCTGTTCTATATCACTCTTTGGGTCTTTCTCCTTTTATAGAACCCCCCGTTAATATTTCTTTCAGGGGTGGCTTAGTGGTCACATATTCTTTCAGTTTCTGCTGGTCCTGGAAGCTCTTTATCTCTCCATCCATTCTAAATGATAGCCTTGCCAGATAAAGTATTCTTGGCTGCATGTTCTTCTCATTTAGTATCCTGAATATGTCTTGTTAGCCCTTTCTGGCTTGCCAGCCCTTTCTGGCTTGCCAGGTCTCTGTGGACAGGTCTGACGTTATTCTGATGTTCTTCCCTCTGTACATAAGGAATCTCTTCCCCCTAACTGCCCTTAAGATGGTTTCCTTGGTTCTAAGGTTTGTGAATTTTATTATTACATGCCAGGGCTTTGGTCTGTTCTCCTTGATCTTGGGAGGGGTCCTCTCTGCCTCAGGGACACGAATACTTGTTTCATTCCTCAGATTAGGGAAGTTCTCAGCTACAATTTGCTCAAATATATCTTCTAGTCCTCTCTCTCCAGCCCCTCAGGGATCCCAATGATTCTGACATTGGAACTTTTCATGGCATCATTTATTTCTCTAATTCTGTTTTCATGGATTTTAAGCTGTTTGTTCCAGGCCTCTTCCTGTTCCTTCTTTTCTATCAGTTTGTCTTCTAGATCACTAATTCATTCTTCTGCCTCATTTACCCTAGCTGTTAAGAGTATGTAGATTAAATTGGATCTCATTGATGGCATTTTTAAGTTCTGCCAGATCAGCTCTCATTTCTGCCCTTAGAAAATCTGTGTTGCCATTAATGGTTTTCTTCATCTTAGCTATTGTCTGCATAGCTGTTACCCTGAAGTCTGTTTCCAACATCTTGCTTATATCCATATCCATTAGTTCTGTGGCAGAGGCCACAGTCTCTGAATTTTTCCTGTGTTGGGGATTCCTCCTCTTAGTCATTTTGTGGAGGGGTGGTTGAGGGAATGTACAGAGTCTGAATTATTGGCCACAATTCAAGCAAGATGC
The DNA here is from genome assembly GCA_028534135.1 of Potos flavus. NCBI lineage: Eukaryota > Metazoa > Chordata > Mammalia > Carnivora > Procyonidae > Potos > Potos flavus. The sequence goes on along the minus strand of CM052887.1, from coordinate 92,056,178 downwards.
ATCTGTTTTATAGGGACCTTAGGGTTGTCAGCCTCTTGTTCTTCCAGCCTGTCTTCTGGGGGAGCGGCCTGCTGCGCTGTTACTCAGGCAACCCTGTTTGGGCAGAGTTGCCCTGCCCCCTGCGGGGCGAGGATGGGCTCAGTGAAAACTGTTTTCGGAGGCTTTTGTTCTCTGGCGGCTTTCCCTGGTGGCTTCCCGCATCTCTTCCAAGAGTCATGGCAGAAGTGACTGTATCTAAACTTCTGTCTCAGAACAGAGAGATTGCAGTCTGTTCTCCGGTGAGCTGTCCAGGCCACACTGTCTCCATTTTTGTCTGTGCTGCTAAAAACTGCAGCATCGTGGGTTGTGTGCCCCGCAGCACACAGCACTCCCAGCTCTCGCTTCCACATCCAGGCACATCTCTGCCAGCTGCCCCCAGTTCGCACACGTGCCCCTGCAGCTCCAGGTTTCAGTCTGGGGGTCTAAAGTCCTTTCCCTGTTGCTACCAGTCTGTGAGTCTGTGCCCAGTTCCCAGCACGGGAGGCATAGGATCCCAGAGGCTCCCTCCCCTTTTTGTTTATCTTCCGATATTACCCGCAGAATCATGGCTCCCTGCTTTATACCTCGAAACCAAGTGCTGGAGATATTCTGTTTGTAGAGATCCAGATATATCTTCTTACATCTCAGGCTGATTTCGTGATTGTTCAGAGTAGTCTGGTGTAGATATCCAGCTCAATTCAGGGGACCAGTTGAAATAGGGTTCCCTACTCCTCCACCATCTTTTTTCCTCCCCCCTGGAATAATGCTTCTTTATAAATATAGGAATGAAGTGTAGTTTGGAATTGTATTTGTAATTAATCAGATAGAGAAGTTAAATGAGCATTAACTACAGATACACACCATAAATTTATGAAGAAATGGGCTAAAAAGCAAAAGGTATTGCTAAGACTGTTATGTAGTCTAAACTTTGATTCAAAGACACTTGCAAACCTTATAATACTATGCCATCTTACTGTAAGTCTCCTTCTTATATGGAGATATTCATTGATTCCATGATTTAATTGTCTCCCTTTGGCTTCGGTTATCAGAAACTCTATAAACTACATTCATAGTCAAAGTTTAGTAGTTTTGGGCTGGACTTCCTGAATATCTCTGTCTTTAACCCTGTTCTCCTATAAATGTCAATTATATATTGACTAGTAAAATGATTAAACTCAGGAGCTCTGGAAATACCGTAGAACAGTTTAGTGCATTCAAGACCTCAGGCTCTCCAAAAGAGAAGGCATTGAATTTCTCTCTCTTCAGTGATAGACATAAGTGAGGAAGCAGATTCAGAGGGCATAGTACTTACTTTCCTAAAAACCCAGGGGAAGACTAGAGTTTTGTGATTCTCTAAGAGGGCTTAGAAAAAGAGCCTCTGAATTCCCCTAGGGCATTAGTACCTGTGCCATCTTGCACTTTGGGCCTGAATCCTCTGTTTTCTTTCTCCCTTTGAGAAAGGAGAGCTGGTGCAGAGAGAAACCCCAGAGCACTGACACTTCTTCCTGCATCGTTGTTTCTGGCCAGTTCATCCCCAGGCCCCCAAAACAGAAATTGCTGGGCCCTCAAAGTAGTTTGTCATTGTTTGAAGGATTGTTTGACTTGATTTCAGTGTGAAGGGAACAGTAGCAGTGCATAAAGAAAAATGATCACTCATTTAAGACCGAGTGATGAAGGTTAAGATGAGTATCTAGTACAGTAAGTCCCACTGAAATTGAAAGTTAATGTAGAGACAAATAAGAATTTGTACTTAGTCCCCAAAAGTAATATGGACTTTTAAGGAGATATCGTTAGAGCAAAACAAAAGACCACCTAGAATATGAAAAAAAAAATTAAAAATTCAGTACACAAAAGATGAAGTAGTCCTTATGATAGGCAGAATAGTGACCCTGCAGAAGTATCGAAGTCCTAACCATACTGATCCTGTAAATATGTCCCCTACATGGCAAAAGGGACTTTGTAAGGTAATTAGGTGAAGGATCTCAAGATTATCCCAGATGATCTGCTGGGCCCAGTGTCCTCACAGCATTGTTATAAGTGAGGGTTCGAGAAGATGTGACAGTGGAAGTAAATGTAGAGTGACCTGAAGAAGGGACCGTGATCCAAGGAGTGCAGGTGCCTCTAGAAGCTGGAAAACACAAGGGAACAGATTCTCTCCTAGAGTCTCCAGAAGGAACACAGTCCTGCTGACCCCCAGATTTCAGACTTCTGACTTCTAGAACTGTAAAATAAAAGGTTTGTAGTGTTTAAGCCATTAAGTTCATGGTTCTTCGTTATAGCAGCAATAGGGAATGAGTGTAGTCTTTCTGAAAATTGAATTAATTATCTGGTAGAATCAAGTGGGAGAACTATTTCATGTCACAAACCAAAAATACAAAGAGAGGGAAACACCAGTGAAATGACAGACACAGACTGTAGAACTAAGCTACTTAATCTAAATAGTAAGCGTCTAGGAGGAAAAAGAACAAGTGGAAAACAATTAAGTAAACAGATAACAGGAGAAAATGTCAATGAGCTGAAGAAAGATTTTAGTGCAGATTAAAAGACCACAGAGTCCTAGACAAGATTATTAAACAGGACATTTAAAAGATCTAGATTTATTGTGTAACATTATTGAATTCCAAGAATAGTGGTAATAAGACACCTTCAAGCTTTCGTATAGAAAAATCACTTATAAAGGAGTGAGAAATCAACATCAAACTTCCCATTTGTAACCTGCTAAGGATTATTGAATAATATTGTTAGTTTTAAGTGTGGGGGGACAGATTGCAATGAAAAACTCATATATTTATACGTATGTCATATGTATATTAGGGCCCAAAAAGACATTCATTTGTTCCTTCATTTCATATCTGTATGTCGAGTATCTAATTTGTTCTAGATACTATTCTAGGCATTAAGGATATGGCAACTTTTATACTGAAAGAAAAATTTAATAATAACCTTACACTAAAAATTTAATTGATTAATTAATTAATTTGAGGGGGTCAGCAGAGGGGTAGAGGGAAAGGGAGAGTCTTAAGCAGGCTCTATGCCCAGCGTGGAGCCTGTCTCAGGGTTTGAGCTCATGATCCTAGATCATGACCTGAGCCAAAATCAAGAGTCAGACACTTAACCGACTGAGCCGCACAAGCGCCCAGTATACTAATTATTTTTAAAGCAATCTCAGCAAAATCCAGGATTTAGGAGGAGTGGGTGGGAAGCAATGAAAGAACAGATAAAAGTATCATGAAAGCTTCACCTTGGTGCAAGAAGGTTATTCAGTAAAGCACCACTATGGGGTTGTAACTATGTTATATTGGAAAAAAAAGTACAAGTCTACGTGTATTAACAGTGAGAAACACTGAAGGGCCAAATTAACATGGGGAAAAAGAATAAACAGAAGTTCTACTAGCTGGGAAAAGAAGAAATAAAGAGCAAAATAAACAGAAATTATGAAATTACATGAAAGGAGAAAGAGCAACCAGTTTTCATAATAAGCCAACTTGTAGATGACAGCACTCAGTCCCTGGATGTCACTATTGAGCTGTGGGAAAAAACCCACTTTGAAGCCCACTGTGTGTCTAAACTTCTAATTTCATGAAATTATTTTCTTTTTTTAAAGCTACTTTGAATTGAGGTTTTTGATTCAGTGGAAAACATTCTAATAAATGCACCTCATTTCACATGTGAAAACACTGGGGTTCAGAGAATGAGAACTTGAGAAAACCCCAATAAAATTTTGGAATTTAGCAGACCTGAGAAAACCTTAGAAGTAACCAGTTTAGCAGACCCAAGGAAGCTAAATCCTAAGTCATCTGTGCTTGATTTATATCTTGGAATCCCCCAAAGTCTCAAGAGGTGGCACCACCAGATACGGAAGTGGAGATGAAATGGAGTAAGTTTAAAGATAAGGAGGGTTGGTTGAAGATCCTGTTGATGAAGCAATTTGATCTCCACATTTTTTCCCTCCATCCAAGGTACCAGGCACTGCCTCTTTCCTGCTAGGAGAAGAGGGAGGGTTGTTCTCTAGAGAGTGAAACAGAGGCTGTGGCCTGGACACAGTGTGAAGTAGAGGATGGGACGAGTGCTCACAGGCTCCCATCTCCCTTCACTTGGACAGCTTAATACCCCAAGGATATCAGAAGAGTCTTATCTGGGGAGTCTGTCTAGCCCAGGAGGAAAGTCCCACAGATGCCAACAGTAGAGTGTCCTCCATGAAAGACCTGGCTAGATTACCCAGTACGAAGTTGTCAGCCACCACACACACAGTCTTGAGTTTCACATTAGCATGTTTAGTGCTTCATTCTTTTTTTTTTTCAAAGATTTTATTTATTTGGGAGAGACAGAGAGGATGTGTAAATGTGGGGGGAGGGTAGCAGAGGCACAAACAGACTTCATGCTGAGTGTGGAGCCCCATGTGGGGCATGATCTCACAACCCTGAGATCATGACCTGAATTGAAACCAAAAGTTGGAAGCTTAACCAACTGGTGTCCCAGTGCTTTATTCTTAAATATGAACAGATAACTGAGGCTCACCAGACTTCTGAGCCACATGAAAGGAGAGGCCAAAACAAATAAGAAAGACCACTGAGGGAGACAGAATATACACTAGAGAAAAATACTTAAAAATAAAGCTGTTGTTAATATCCTGAGAGTTACCAAGATTGCAGTCTTGAGAAAGACCAGGATTTCATAAAAACGGAGTATCTAGTGAACAGAAAGGGACTCTTGATAATTAGAAATAATGACTTATCTAAAAGACTCAAAGATAAAGAACTTTTTATAGAAGGTAGATCAAAATGACAAACACAGGAGAAGAGTTTAGAATATCAGAGAATCAGTTTAGGATATCTAACATCCAACTAAAAGGAATTCCAGATGGGGAGAAGAGAGAAAATTTCCCAGATCCGAAGGATGTAAATTTGGAGATTGGAAGGGCTCACTAGTGCCCTGCATAGTACATGATAAGAGACTCACTGCAAGAACACTGGGAACAAAGATCCCACACATGTCACAGGATGAAAGGCAGTGCACACTCAAGGGGACAGGAAGAAGAACTTCATACTTCTCGGAAGCAGCACTAGAAACGGGAAAACAATGGAACAATGACTTAATAATTCTGAAGGATAGTTTTGACCTAGATTTCCATATTTAACCAAACTATAAGAGCAAAAATATGGAGTCTCAAAAATACTACCTTCATTCACCTTTTCTTTGCAAGCTGCTGGAGAGGCCATGTGCCACCTAAATAAGGCAGTGAAGCACTGAGAAAGGCTAAGTTGGAAATAAGAGATGTGCCATAGGAGAGGAGACAACAGGGCCTGGGATGTCAGTGTGCAGCAGCCCTAGAGAGCAGCCTGGCCAGGCCAGGGCAGGTCTCATGACTCCAGGAGAAGTTGATCCTGGGTAATGCAATGAATGGGATAACAGGAATTTAAACACCAAGAGAAAGAGACATTTGGGAGGAGAGGGTGGTTTTGAGACAGTGATAAGTACATAGAAGACTAAGCAAATGGGAAAAATGACTACTTCTCGGGGTGGGAAGAGTACTATATGGAAGAAGGGAAAGCTAATCATAGTTTATTATGTGGGTAAGCAGTGGACGGCATTTCTTTTGTAATGATGTAGACATTGAATACTAATGTAACCGAAGTGTCTAATAATCCACGCTGGGAGAGGGAGGATATCAAGGGGTGTGGTTTGGTAGGAAGGCCATAGTTAATACTTAGAGCTGGAAAATCAAGACCCAGCAAGGGAAGCTGTGTATTTAGTGCTAGGAAGACAAATACTGAAAGAATCAGCTAAACAACTTGAAGTGGCTGTCTGGGTAGGTGGAAGTGAGAGGAAGGCAGCATGTATGTATGTGCCTTGTGCAAGTATGTGGTACTTGGAATTGTGTGCACATTTCATTTTGATAAAGATAAAATTAAAAAAAAAACACTTCAAAAGTAAAGACATAGTATGGAAGGTATAAAATCAAGTTTATCAGCTGTTATAAAGATTATACTGAAGGCACAGACTTTTACTAAATGCAAATGGGCTGAATTCCACTGTTAAAGAACAGAGCCTGTCAGGTTGGGTTATTCAGCCATTTTGCTATAAGCACCTATTGCCCTTTATTCTAGTAAAGCATCTGATGGGCTTTGTTGTTTCTCCTATTTGATCACATCTGTGGAACCACTTGTCAAAGTTCTCTGCCTCCCCTACTCAAGAAATTAACATGCGACTCTGAGTTAGGCCATTAGGACACTGGAAATTTATTTTTGATCCTAGCAACATAAAGACTGAAAATTTTATTCTTGATCATTGCAACATAAAGACTGAAAATAGTTGGGACTAATCCAATCCAGGTGTAATACTATGAGGAGATAGTCCATCTGTTCCTGCCACCTGGAGCCCCCCGCTGCCTGGTTCCTCTCCTTTCAAAGAAAACTGGAAGTTTTCCTGCTGGTTCTCTCTGTCCCATGAATTCTTTTCTATTTTAACCAGTCAGTCAATTTCAGTTACTTACAACCAATGAACTCTAACTGATAAGGTTAAACCTCAAATAAGATTCAGCTAATATACACATACAGATGTGTATATACCTTTAATTTTAGTCTTTCTTTCTTTGTCTCTTATATGTGAGTCTGTAATAAATGAGTAAGTAAGACAGGTAAAAGCAAAAAAAAAAGTAGAACTTGAGTTCCACAAAACAGAATTTAAGTGGAAAAACATTAAAGACAAAGCGGGTCATTATCTAAAGATAAAAGGTGTGATTCATAAGCTGGATATAACAGTCTTATAGGAAACCAAAAAACTTAGCAGACAAATACAAATATATAATGAAAAAACTCTTAAAAACTGAGAAGATGTAATCAATAAAAGTACATTTGTAGTGGGGGATTTTAATTTATCCATTTCAGGATTTAATGGATAAAATAGAAAGAATATGGAGATATATAAGTCATTATAGAAATAAGTAGAAAATGTGAATAGGGAAAATCCATGTGATAAATAAACATCTGAAAAGATGCTCAGCCACATTTAGGGAAATGCATGTTAAAGTAACAATCAGAAAACATTTTTTATCCATCATACTGGCCAAAATTCAAGAATTACAACATCCAGTGCTAGGGTAAATACAGGAAGAAAATAGGTACTTTCAAAAGCTATAAATGGAAATTAAATTATTACAATAATTTCTTTTCTTCCCTTTCTTTGAGAGAGAATGTGTGTGTGCACACATGTGCAAGCATGGAAGTAAGGGCAGAGGGAGAGGGAGAGAGAGAATCTGAATCAGGCTCCATGCCCAATGCAGAGCTTGTTGTGGGGCTTGATCTCACGATCCTGAAATCATGACCTGAGCTGGAATCAAGAGTCCAATGCTTAACTGACTGAGCCACCCAGGTGTCCTTATTTTTTAAAATTATTACAGTATATAAACCATTACAGTAAATTATAATATTTGGAAGGAATTAATGTTTAAATATCTCTTAACTGTAAATGCTTATCTTCTTTGACTCAGCAATTGAAATTTTGGGAATCTGTCCTGTAGAAACAATAGAATTAGAATATACTGGATATGCATACAGAAATTTTTGTTCAACATTTTGTGTAGTTGCAAAAAACCCGGAAAACCTGACTAGTCATAAGTGGAATAATTCTGAATAAAATTGAAATGCATCCATACTGTAGAATGTTATTCATTTGTTAAGGGTGTTGGCACTATGTGTAAACATGGATGTACCATTGGCTAGGAAAGCAAGTGGTAAAATAACATGTCCGTGCTAACCCATTCCTATAAGATATATAATAGAAACCATGTGTGTGGTATATATATATGAATATTTATATGATCATGAAGAAAGGTGTGGAAGTATCAACCAGGCTATTACCAATTGTCACTTTAGGGAGGTGGGTTAGAGAATGAGATTGTGAATTTCTTCCACTTTCTATAGCCATATGATACTTTTGTTATTATTGAAAAATTAACAACAGATCAGGTAAAAATTTTATCAAAGTCAGGCATTTTCTAGGAAACATGTAGTATTTAATCAATAAGAACTTAGAAGTCTTAAGTGGCGAAGAAATGGATATATTTTCCTGTGAATCACAACAGCATTTGTTTTTATTCTCTGTGATCAGGATTTGTAGTGTGTTATCTTATATTTTAATTTGAGGGCTACCCATTCTACGCTGTTAAGGTTCTGTTGTTACACTTCTAAAATATTTTTGCTTTTGACAGGACTGTCTTCATCAGTGGAATACAATATAATGGAGTTGGAACAAGAACTTGAAAATGTGAAGACTCTTAAGACAAAATTAGGTACTGTACATTTTTGTTCTTGACTCATGTACTGGTCTTGGATTCTTTCCAAAGACTTTCCTGTAGTCTGAAATAGTCAAGAAAATTATGAAATCTTTAGTGTATGTTACAGGCTTCCAATCTGTCCAAAGCTATTGATACAGACTGTTTTTTAGTTTGGGGAGAGGATAAACATGTATGTACTCCCATTTTTTTGTTTTGTTTTGTACATGCATGAAATGATGCTGAAACATGCATTTCAGATGCTGATGTTCAGAGATGTCAGTCTATTGTCTCTTCACTTGCATTATTTCTGACAAGTAATCTTCTGTCATCCTCATCTTTTGAGTCGTCTTTTTTCTCTGCTTTTAAGATGTCCTCTTTGTCATTGACTTTGAACAGTTTGATTCACAGTAGAGTAGTTTTCTTTATGCTTCTTATTCATTGGGTTCATTGAGTCTCTTGGATCTGGGAATTTATAGTTTTCCTCTAATTTCGAACAGTTTTGGCCATTGGTTTTCCTTTTTTTTTTTTCTTTTCCTCTCTGTGCCCCTCTTTCAGGGACTCCAGTTACATGTACACTGGCTCCCTAGAAGTTGCCCCCCAAACTCATGGATTGTCCTTTATTGTTCAGATTTTTTTTCTGTGTGTTTCATTTTGGATAGTTCCTATTACTATATCTTCATGTTCACTACTCTTTTCTTTTGAGTGTCTAATCTGCATTTAATCCCATATTGTATTCTTTTCAAATCCTGCAGTTTTTTTTTTTATTGTTTTTAAATAGGGTCCACGCCCAGCGTGGAGCCAGTGCAGGGCCTGAGACCATGACCCTGAGATCAAGGCCTGAGCTGAGACTGAGTCAGATGCTCAACCGACTTAACCCAGGCATCCTCAGACACTACAGTTTTTATATTTAGACGTTCTGTTTAGAATTTAGTCTGTGTCCTCCACTTTTTAAAAAATATGGACTACATTATAGTAACACTTAATAATGTTTTTATCTGCTAATTCTAACTTTTGTATTAGTTCTTGATAGATTTTGATTGATTGACTTTTCTTCTCATCATTGGGTGTATTTTTGTGCTTTTATGCATGGCAATTTTTGATTGGATAGTGGACACTGAGAATTTTATTCCTGGTTGCTCATATTTTTGTATTTCTATAAGTGTGGAACTTGATTCTGGTTACTTGTTACTTGTTACTGGTTACAAGTTAAGTTACTTGGAAGCAGTCTGATATTCTTGGGTTTTGCTCTGAAGCCTTGTCAGGCAGGCCTAGAGCAGCATTTCCTCTAGGGCCAGTCGTTCCACACTAAGGCAACTATGCTCATGATTTATGAGGTCTTGTTCCTATCTTGTGGGAACAGGCCCTATTCTTGGCCCTTTATAATAGTTGGTTACTGCTGCTCCATCTAATCTTTTTGGGTGGTTCTTTCTTCAGCTGTGGGTTGTTTGTTCATGTAAGTGAGCTGATCTTTACCCAACTGAAGATTCAAGGATGACCCTTTGAAGATCCGTGGAGTTCTTTCTCTGGGGACTTTTGTCTGTGGTACTTTGCTCTGTACAGTGCAGCTAACTTGGTCTCTCCACGCTCCTGTTTTATGTCTTCAACTCAATGAATGAGTAGGGCTTTGCTTGGGTTTCTGTACCCTCTCCTGTGGCCAGCAAGCTGTCGTCAGACAGTAAGCAAGGGCAGACCCACGGCTTGCCTTCTTTGCTTCCTGTCTCTCAGAGATCATTGTCTTTCTGTGACCACACATTTGGGGTCTTGAAACTGTTTCATAGGCATGTATTTTTTGTTTCCTGATTCCTTCAGCCTGGATGGAAAATTGGTCCCTATTATTACTCTGTCCTCAGAAATTAAGTGTTTTGTTGTTGAAAATTTATTCATTTTTATTTTTCTTTTTTATTGAAGTGTAATTACCATGTGGTGTTATATTATTTTCAGGTGTACAATATAGTGATTCAACAATTCCATATATTTCTCAGTGCTAACCATGATATTTAACCCATCCTCCACCCACTTCCCCTCTGCTAGTCACCAGTTTGTTCTCTGTATTTAAGGGTCTGGTTTTTTGGTTTGTTTTTCTTTTTCTTTTTTTTTTTTTTTTAACTTTGTTTTGTTTCTTAAATTCCACATCCGAGTGAAATTATATGGTATTTGTCTTCCTCTGACTTACTTCACTTAGCATAGTATGCTCTAGCTCTATCCATGTTGTTGCACATGGCAAGATTTCATTCTTTTTTTTGTGGCTGAGTAATATTCCTGTGTGTGTGTGTGTGTGTGTGTGTGTGCGTGTGTGTGTAAATATGTATATATCACATCTTTATCCATTCATGTATGGATGAACACTTGGGTTGTTTCCATGTCTTGGCTGCAATAAACATTGGGATGCATATATCTTTTTGAATTAGTTTTTTTGTTTTCTTTGGGTACCCAGTATTGGAATTACTGGATTGGTAATTCTATTTTTAATTTTTTGAGGAACCTCCATAGTGTTTTCCATGGTGACTGCACCAGGTTGTATTCCCAGCAACAGTGCCTGAGAGTTTTACTCTCTCTACATCTTTGCCAACACTTGTTATTTCTTGTGTTCTTTGATTTTAGTTATTCTGACAGGTATAAGGTGATATCTTACTGTGGTTTTTATTTGCATTTTCTTGATGGTGAATGATGTTGAGCATCTTTTCATGTGTTCGTTGGACATCTGGATGTCTTCTTTGGAAAAATGTCTATTCAAGTCCTCTTTTCATTTTTTAATTTGGTGCTGGGTTGTATAAGTTCTTTACAGATTTTGGATATTAACTCTTTAGTGGATATATCATTTGCAAATACCTTCTCCCATTCTGTAGATTGCTCTCCTTTTCATTTTTGTAAACAACATCATATTGCCTAAAGTTACTTTATTCATTCTACTGTTGATGGATATTTGATGTGTTTATCTTTTGTTACGAATAATATTGGTATAAACATTGTTCTCCATATCTCTTGGTACATATGTTTTTTCAGGGTATGTACCTGGAAGTGGAATCATAGGCTCATTGAGTATATGGATATACAGCTTTTTAAAATAATGCCAAGTCATTTTCCCAGGTAGTTGTATTATTTTGCATTTGTTTTAAGCATGAGTAAAACATGTTGCTCCACATCTCTGTCAACAATTGAGTGTTGGACTCTACGTCTTTACCAAATTAGTGGTTGTGAAGTGGTTTTCACTGGTGTTTTAATTTGTATGTCCCTGATTTGTGTTTTCAGTGTTCATTTAGCTTCTGCCTGAAAAACACCTACTAGCATTTCATTAGTGCTAGTTTATTGGCAATGAATTCTCTCAATTTTTGTTTCCTGGAAACATTTTTACTTGCCTTCTCATCGGTAGGACATTTTTACAGAATTTAGAATTCTTATTTGGTAGTTTTCAACATTGAAAAGGTGTCTTTCTAGTGTCTTCTAGTTTCTGGTTAAAAGTTGTATTAAAAGTGAAATTATATAGTATTTGTCCTTTTGTTGCCTTTTTGAAAGCTTTAAGATTTTCTTTTCGTCTTTGTTTAGTAGTTCTACTCTGATGTGCTCAGGTTTGGTTTTCTTTGTGTTTCTTCTTCTGAGATCTGTGGTACTTTGTCAGTGTGTGGCCTAATGTCTTTTATCTATTTGGGTACTTTTTGGCCATCGTCTCATCAAATACTGCTTCTGCTCCTTTTCTTTTAGTTCCTTCAACCCTAGCTGCATATGTGCTAGACCTTTTCACTCCTATATTATTTTGTGAGTTTCCCCTCCTTTATCATATTCTTTGATCTGTAATATTTTCTATTGATGTGTCTTCCATTTCACTGTCTTTTCAGCTGTGTCATAACTATTGCTATATTATCTCTTGAAGTCTTAGTTTTAGTTACAGTATTTTTCAGTTCTAGAATTTTTGGTCAGTTATTTTCCTAGATTCAAATTATGACATTTGCCATCTTGTCACTTATCTTATTGACCATATTAATCAGTTATTTTAAGGCCTCTTTCTGATAAGCTCAATATCTGGATAAAGTGAAAGTCCATTTCTGTTATCTTTTTTCTTTGTCCTGTCTCCAGGGAACATTTGATTGAGTGTCAAGCATTTCTTATACAAAATTAAAACTCTGGATAATGTTTTCTTCTTGAGTGGATTTACTTTTTCTTCTGGTAGGCAGTTAGAGTAGGGACAAATCCTTTCATCTGTCTGGGCCGGTGATCGTTCCAGAGTGGGTTTTGGTCTTCACGAGGGCTAGTTGATTTGCAGTTTGGCCTTGCTTCTAGTGTATAGCTTTCCTAAGTGAAGGACTGGGTGTTTTGTTGTTGACTGTGATACCATCTTATGCATGAACCCTGAACTTTAGTTTTCATCTCAAGAAACATGAGCCTGACAGAAGCTTTGCTCCTTCTCTTTGCTGTACGTTCCATCATTCTCTCAGCCTGCTGGCCACTGGTGCCTTGAAGGGCAAGCGGCTGAATGTTAGGCTCTCTTCTTTTTCCTTTCCTTTTCTCTGTGATTATAGCCTCTCAAATTTTGGCTGCCTTGGTAGCCCCACACTCCAATTTTTGTGTTCCTGATGCTGTTGAGTTTGCTGAAAGCATTGCTTTAACATCATTTTCTTTTACCCACTGATACTTGTTTGATTTCTCAGCTTCGTGGGGCCATGTCATTTATATGTTGGAAAATTCTGTTGAGGGAGATAGTGCAAATGTGAGGGCTCAACATCAATCCCTTACACAGTATTGACCTCACAGTTTTGTCATAGTAGCTCTGTGATTCCTTCATGTAGACTTTTTTTCTCAGTTAAGTTTGTTTTTACCAGTTGTTCATAGCATGAGGATTGGTGTGCTATCAGGTAGATCACTGTAGCCAGAAGTTTGCTTCCACCTTTGGAAAACTGGAGGTTTTTATCTTTGGATCGGAGGGGATTTTTACTCATGTTACTATATTCACTAAAATCTATATCAATATGTAAATCTACATCAAATACAAATATTTCTATCTTTTCATAGTAAGCTGTGTATTGTAACAGTACATTTCGTTAGCAACTGAAATGTCTTTACAGAGCTAAAATGTAAGCATCATAGGATTGAACTATCCAATGTAGCAAAGTGATTTTAAAGCTCTGATTTTTATAGTTTATGGAGGAAAATTAATAATAATTTATGTTTGTGAAAAAGAAATCATATAAAATAATACATCCTGGTTATAGCAGTAAGGAATGAAAACGTGCGTCTGGAGAGAATTTTTGGAAATCTTTGTTGTATTTTGTTTTTTTTCCTAATAGAGAGGCGAAAAAAAGCTTCAGCATGGGAAAGAAATTTGGTGTATCCTGCTGTTATGGTTCTCCTTCTTATTGAGACAGTAAGAATTTATTTGCCTAGTTAAATAAAGCAAATTATTTTTTATTTACTTTGGTATTTGAATATGGTAACTCCCTCAGCTAAATGGTTTCAAGTAAACTGGTTTTCTGTCAACAGGATTAAAATCCATCTATACTTTTATTTGTAAAAACTCATAGAGCAAAAATGGAAATTAATGGCAATTTTTAAAAAGTCCTCAAGATTAACTATTTTCTCATGAAAACAGGACATTTATTCTTTTGTGCCATTTAGAATTAAGAGATGAGGTATTGCAGATATCTTGCTTCAGACTCTATGATGGGATGTGAAAATTATATTATTAAATTAGGTGTGATAACTATTTTTTTTTTTTTTTTTTTTTTAGTTCCAATAGCTATTAACCATTTTTTAAATCTGTGGAGTTGTGGGTTTCCAATTGGTGGAATCAGTCAGTAACTGGATCTATATTATTAACTTTAGTCACAAGCTGTGAAATTGTAATAATTTGCAGAAGCTTTTAGAGTGTATTCTGGAGTTTTTGCAGATAGTTTGATTACTTTCGGTTTGCTTGTGTATAGAATTTTGGTCTTCTCCATTGTTCTGAAGCATATATTTGGTTGATAGCTTAGATTTTAATACATGTGTACTCACAAAATATCTGAAATTCAGAACTGATGATCATTTTTTATGTTGTAGTCCATCTCGGTCCTCTTGGTGGCTTGTAATATTCTTTGCCTGTTGGTTGATGAGACAGCCATGCCAAAGGGAACAAGGGTAAACTGCTTTAAATGTCTTTCTTTTGCAAAAATGTTCTGTATATATACCCTGAGTGTTTCAAATAAGTAATTTAAAACATCACCTTTCTGCACCTATGTTTCAGGTTGTATGAATTTATTTGTGTGAAGAGCCTTTGTAAACAGTGTTTGTGAACTATGACTTTTGTTTCTAATTTCTTACTTTCAGTTGGCTAGCCCTTTTATCAGATATCAGAGATTCCTTTTAGACTGTATCACAGTTTATTTTTGTTTTACTAAAGTTCATATTTGTAATTCTTTGAGAAAATGTATACTCTGAAATAGTGATGTGGAAGGAGTTTATTAGATGGATTCATGGTGTTTGCAAAAGATGCTGATATATGGTTGGTAGGGACTTTTATATTCCAAGAGAGTCACACATTTTATGAAACTGAGTCAAATGTTTAGTTACTGGAGGAGAGTCAAATGTACATCTTTTCATGAATTAACTTTGTTTTCTCTCTTGTTTAAAAGTTGATGATTCTATTAAATTCTTTTAGCCTATTTAAATATATTCTCCATATAGAATGTAGTTATCACTAAAGATTCATATTTAGCATCCTTCTAGGAGTCTCTGTAAACTTTTGATTACTTAAAGTAGCATTTACATTCTAACGTTTTCATATATTTTTCTAAGTCAGTAGCTTTCTTATTCCCCATAGAAAGGACTTCAAAACTCTTCCAGACTTTTAGTGCCACTTTTCTCTCTAAATCAGAAGATGTATACCTTTCCTCTCATAGAAACAAGCCAACATCAACCTAAATTTCTTCCCATCAGTCCAAGATGGAGATATACCCTCTTCTTTCAAAGCTAATTTTTTTTTTTCCCAGCCATTTCTCCAGTTAGATCCTGCCTTCCTCTAACTTTTGCTGGACCTTATGCCTTCTGTTACTGCCTATTATATAGCCTTCCAACATGCTTTCCAGGCGCCTCATTCCACAAGCAAACAACACTAAACGGTACTTCATCTGCAACCTGGTCTTTGTCTTTTATTTAGAGCCAAATTCATTGATAGAGCAGGAAGTTATCTACTGTGTTGGCTTCTGTTCACTTTGTAACCCTCTTTTATACATTGCACACTGCCTAAGTCCCATGCCACCATGGTACATTTTTGAACCATCCCCTTAGTGTATCATAGAGAGGGACTTATACCTGGTAGGGCCCATGCCTGATTGTGTAAATAAATCAGATCATCCTAATCCTGCCTGGAGGACTTCTCTCGAGACAGGGAATATATCCAAAATGTTTTTCACCCAGCCAATAAGCTATTAGCATTATTCATTTCTTTGTCAAAAGAGTGACAAAAATTTGATAGTTCTTTGACTTGTTTATATATATGAAATTTCCATGAATATTCTTACTTCTTTATGCCAAAATCAGAATGTGTATATGATATGTATGATATTATTTATTGGTTTATTTTTTATTAACCTGACTATACATATTAATTTTCCTGGTATTTTTGTTTGATATAATTAAAGCTAATAGTAGAACAGTAGTTCATATTTGAATACTTCCTTTAATTGGTAAGCTTTGAAAATATTCTTCCTACTTTAGTAAGAAATTATTTTTTTGCCTGTTTGGTCTCATTAATAAATATTAGTTTTTCTGCTTGATTTATTAAGTTCTAGATAAAGATAGGTTTCGACAATAGGTATAATGTTTTGGAAAAATGTGTAGTGTTACTTTAAAAAAATCTGTTGATTAAGTTATGTCTTTTAGAAACGTCTGAATTCCCAAGGAGGATTTGGGGAAACAAAACTTTCAACTGTAGAAATAGGATATGCACATTCACTTTCTTTCTATGCTTAGCCTACTTTGATATATTTTAATTGTATAATTTTTTTATGTTGTCGTAGGGTTTATTTAAATAACTATTCTATTCCTGTGGTACTGTTTTAAAAAAATTTCTTCCAATAATATTCAGGGCTCTTAACAATAAGCATAATATCATTTTGATAAGTAAATTACATTTTAGAAAGATCAGAGACGTTTTGAACTTGTTGAAATTATTAACACGTGCTTGCATTAGTTGATGAACGCAGTCTAATGTCACGTTTTATTTTTAGAAAATCTAGATGTTATTTTAGGGTATTAAATATTCCTAATTCCTGTGTTTAAGAAACAGTTTTAGGGAAAGCAAATGTATATTTGCTTGTCATTGAATTCTGAAAAATGATTTTTCCCCCCCAGGGTCCTGGAATAGGAAATGCTTCTCTTTCTGCTTTTGGTTTTGTGGGAGCTGCACTTGAAATCATTTTGATTTTGTATCCTTTCTTTAACTAAACATTGTTTAACAAATTTTCTGTTTAGTTTTCTGGGACAGTGGTAATTTACTAAGACACTTGTCTGGAAGGGAAAAACAAGTCAGTCTTCCTCAAGCACGCCAAATGGCTTTTTGTTTTGTTTCTCCTTTGGACCTTAAGAGTTTCTGGAGACTACTGAGAACTTAAGGAAACTTGCGTTCTTTGGAGAGTTTTTTCCTTGATTCTCACAGCTATCTTATGGTATCCTCTGTAGTCGGTTTCTATAGCCTCCGATTTTTTGGAAATTTTATTCCCAAGAAGGATGACACAACTATGACAAAGGTAAGGCAAAGTCTTAGGTAGCTGTGCCTCCCTTTTGCATTCCAAGGCAAATGAACTGTTTTATTTTGTAATTGCCCTGAATGGTTCATTTGAGGTGATAGGTATTTGTTTGTAAATTGCATAAACACAAACTGAAAGATTTTCAAAATGCTGAATGAGTGGGAAAAGGATGTGCTGCTCTGTTTAATTTGGATGACATCCATTCACTTGTAAATGCATAGAACTGCAGAGCTTGTTAACCAGCTACAGAGGGCTACTGAAAGGGCTCTTTCTCCTCTAAAGAAAACGTATTGCTAATGAGTAACTTTGATTGTGCAAACTGTACTTCAGGGAGCTTGTTTGAAATCTGAAGAACTTAGTTGCTGCAAGTAGTAGAGACAAAGTATTTCAAATTTGAATAATTAAAGCAAGACGGAAGAGTTCTATTCAGAAACATTTTGTAGTCTGAGGCTAATTTGACTTCCTACAATGTGTCATTGGCTTTGGAATGACAAAGACTGTTACCTTATATAGTGACTACATCTTTTAAAAATATTCCCACAGGCTGACCATGAAGAATAAGTAATAAGAGCTGCTGGTTTCTTTTCTTTTTATTATATATCACATATTTTCAGCCTATCTTAAAAAGGAAAAGTTATTTTATGTACTTTATTTACCTCACTATATAATGGTATGACTTGTTGAGATACTTAGCATCTAGTGTAAGTGCTCATCAGCATTAATCAGTATTTTCAGCTCCTTTTATTTAATATGAAAGAATAAGCATAGGACACATTGGAAATGAGTTATTAGAATTTAGGGGTTTTAGATTTCTAGCATTTTGGTATTAAACTTTATAATAGTTGAACGTATTAGAAGTAGATATTACATATCTTGAGCAGTAGTCTGGCTTTAAAAATATAGTCAGAAGTATTAAATGTATTCATTCTATTCTACTTGACAGGCAGTCCTTTTTAAAATTGGCGACCTCAATCAATAATGTAAAATGCATTGTCTGAAGTGTAGTTTAAGTGTCCTATAACTTTATATTTGTGCCAACTACTGTAAATATCTTTTAGAACTTTACAGATGTAACTTTAAATGTTTGTAGAAAATGTTTCTTATTCTCTTTAAATTCTATATTGAATAATATCATTAAGAAGTTAGCAAAGTACAGTACAATAGTACAAGGTAAGTAGGATGTGCAGTAAGTTCCCAGAATGTGAGTAGATTGATTGCATTCATCATTCTGCTGTCTGACTGCCCAATATTCTTTGTGATCCCCACACAGATCATTGGGAATTGTGTGTCCATCTTGGTCTTGAGCTCTGCACTGCCTGTGATGTCAAGAACACTGGGTAGGTTTACGGGAAAAATGTCCATTTGAAGTCCATACCTTGTTAACTATCTTTCTTAAACTTCTGCCTTAACTTTTAGTTTCTTCACTTTTTCAAAAAGATCATCCTTTGAAATATAATATTTCCTTTCACATTATTTTATAACTTCTGTACTTAGGTTATGTAAGAACCATACTAAAACAAGTACTTTTATCGAATAAAAGACCATTTATTTTTTTAAATACTTAAAAATGTTCGTTCTTCAAACAATGGACAGTTTTTTCCACTGACTAGTTAAGCTTTTTGAGTTCTCTGGTGAGAAAACTGATATTAAAAAAATGTTTAATGTCTAGAGAGTATAAAACTAATTTTTCTTATATGAAATGTTTTTTAAAACTTTTAGCATGTGGTTTAAAAAATTGAAAATGTGTAAAACTTATTTTAAGCTGCTTTGTGTCCATGAAATAGACTTGAAAACAGTGAGATTTTTCAAGGGCATCCTTTAGTTGTTTAATTTTTTTCTTGCCTGTCATTTATATAGTTTTCTTAATTTTTTAGTTTATAGGAAGGAACTTTGATCATCTTTTAAAAGTAATAACATTTCTACGTTGTCATTAAAATAATTGAACAAATCTTCACTTGGCCTTCTTATCTTTTATAAAGCACGTTGCAGGCCGTGATCTCATTTCTTGGCTAAGTATTATTTCAGACAAAAGTTTCCGTTAGGCAGTTCTGTTTGGTTTTCTGGACTTAGGTTTCCACTTAAGAGTGTTCACAAATGATTAGAAGAATCCCATCATTCAACCTCGGCAACTTGCTCATAACAAAAATTACTAGTCACTTTGAGTTGCTTTTGTTTACCTCTTCTGTTGCCTCTGTTGTTGATTCAAGACTCCTGGGCAGCAGAGAGGCGGGCTGCAAGAGGGAAATAGAGGCTTTATGGTTATCTGTGCAACGCGTACCGTGCAACGCGTACCGAGAATTTCATGTTTTAGTAAGAAGTGAAATCTAAGTATTAAATGTAAAGGGACCACTGTTCCACAGACTAATACAAAGCTTATTTACTTAGTGGTCTTACCTCTTTTGTGTTTGCTTTGTAGGACTTGTTATTGTTTTGACATCTGCTTATGGTGCGCTAATCTTGAAAATGCCAAAAGTATGCATGTTAGTAACTTCATTTGTAACTAAGTGATATCATTTGTATTATGACAGTCCAACAATAATTTCTATGATATTATAGCCACCCTACCATTTAGTCATTTATAAAACTTACTTACTGTGATCTCTTACTTAAGATTGTTTAATAGTGATATATACTGATTTTATGGAAGAAAATTGCATGATAGGTACACTTTTAATACAAAGAAAACAAATTAATGGCAAAATTTGCTTTTTGAAGATCAACAAATTAAATTCCTGACTAGTTTGCCATAGAGATAACTAAAAAGAAGAAAAAGAAAGATGAGACAATTAGAATGCAGCTAACAAACGCCTGGACCCAGCTGTCCAAACAGGATTAATGGAGCGCATTAGGGTACAGTGAGTCATGTGGCGCTTTGCAAAATATCAACACGCACTGCATTACAGGTTATGCCCAGTGGCACTGAATAGATGAAAAGAAGTAAATACGTTAAACAGATTCATGGAGGCTTTTCACAGTATTAAAAAAGCAAATTTCTGGACTAAAAGAAAGAGCTTTATTTTAGTATTATGGGAAATGCAAACTAGAGAGTTACTTTGTAATTCCTCTATTAACCCTTTAGGACTGAGCCTTTGATTTTTAAGAAGATAAAATGTGGAGAATTGTCATGAATGTTATCCTGGTGTATAACAGGGTTTTGATTTACCAGCTGAAAAGCTTATAAGCCTAGAATAGAGGATGTGTTTCACAGCCACATTCGAAGCTGTGAAAGTTTTCACTCTCGTTGCCTCTCCCAAGGAAAGCCTGCCTCTTAGGATACTCTCATCTGCCCTGGGAATCCCACCAGCAGCACCCATCACTTACAGTGAAATGAGAATTGCAATAGCAAGGAAAATCCAACATTACCTGTATTGAGCAGCTTTTCTCTTATTTCAGCAGTTTATCAGTGATAGCTTTCACTTTAATTGTAAATTGAAAATACATTAAATCCTATATAAAATAATTTGGTGATATTTTTGCCTCAAAACTGAAAGTGTTATATGAGTTTTTTGGTTTTTGGTTTTTTAATTTGCGTATTTTAATTTGCTAGCTGGTGGTGGTTGTGCAATGGAGGCATCATTAAACTCTAGCTTTAGACATCAGTGCCTGGTGTGATAGGACATATTCATTAAAGAATTCCTTTGGTCAGCTTCTTATATTTGAATATGGAAGAATTTGTACTAATTGAAAAATTGCCACAGAGTAGATTTTATAAGCATATCACTTGACAACTAAGAATTAAGTTGTGAGGACGATTTTGACCATGTATTTTAAGCTAAATATGATTAATGTAAATGATGGTTTTATTGTCTGTAGGAAACAAAGAGAATCTGAGCTTAACATTTCTTATTCAAACTCTTTAAAGGCCTTTAAAAGTAATGCTATATCAGTGCATATGATTTCCAAAACATTGCTTTGCTGCCTATTTAGACTTTAGTTTTGAAGAATCCAACATTTTGGACGACTTGATGTCCGTTTGTGCAGTGAACAGTTTACTATTTACTGACTAGAGGAGGTGGCTGGCGAACAAGGTGGAAATAGAACAGGACCAAGCCTAAGGAACTCTCTATAGCTGTCCAAACTTTTCTGCAATAAGATATTTTCGAAGCAGCAATGAATTCTGTAAGAACAGATTTTGTAGGATTGCTGATATGCTCCTTATTATGCTTAATCAGGAAAGTACTGAGAGATGGACTTTATTTTGCATTCCTATTTGCAGTCTCCTTTAACAGGGAAAATTTTTCTCAAATGTAACCAACAGAATTTGCAATAGTGTTACTAATTTCTTTTTTAAAATTATTTTTATAGTTATTCTGTTGTCCTGAAGCTCTTTCTGTAACTTGTAAGTTATACAAGGCCCAAATGCAGAGTTTTAAAAGAAAATATACTTAGGATATTAAAACAAGAACACTTAAATCACCTCGAATTTATTTTTTAGTATTTCCATGTATTTCTCATCTGGGTTCCATCTAGATGAGACCTCATCTTGCAGGAGATAAAGTGGATTACTCTTTCATTCCTTGATGAAGGGAACCTGTTTAAAAACTGGTCCGTGTTGGAGAGGTCTTGATTTAGGGTTTCATAAATATACTATTAATCTTTACCATGGGCCGATTCTCTCCAATTCTTGGTGTAAAACAAAAGTGAATGATGCTTAGAAATGACAAGTGCAAAATAGAAGTATAAATCATCATATGTATTCCTAACTATAACTTTGATGTAAAAATAATTTTAAACTCCTTCTTGAAGGGGCACCTGTGTGGCTCAGTCGTTAATCGTCTGCCTTCAGCTCAGGTCATGATCCCAGGGTCCTGGGATCGAGCCCTACATTGGGCTCTCTGCTCCACAGGAAGCCTTCTTCTCTCTCTCCCTCTCCCCCTGCTTGTGTTCCCTTTCTCACTGTTTCTCTCTCTCTCTGTCAAATAAATAAATAAAATCTTAAAAAAAAAAAAAAAATTCTCAGCAAAAAATTTGTATATGATTTACTTACATTTAGTTATATTGCAGAGAGAGTGGCCCTAATTGACTTTTGGTTGATTACTATTGTTCTTTTTTTTTTTAGATTTTATTTATTTACTTGACAGAGAGAGAGAGAGATCACAAGGAGGCAGAGAGGCAGGCAGAGAGAGAGAGGGGGAAGCAGGCTCCCTGCTGAGCAGAGAGCCCGATGCGGGGCTCGATCCCAGGACCCTGAGACCATGACCTGAGCCGAAGGCAGAGGCTTTAACCCACTGAGCCACCCAGGCACCCCGATTACTATTGTTCTTATATCTGAACAATAAATTTATATATCTAGTTATAATTTTTAATAATAAAGAGAAAGTTATTCTGTGTCAGATGTCCAAAAGAGTTAAGAGACTAGCTAATGCTCAATCCCTAAATTCTCTTTATTCCCAGTATCTACTTGTTATATTCTTAGGATGCCACTCTTGTTCCAGGGAACATAGTCCTGTCTGAGAAAATGTCATGTTGACCACACATTATCTAAATAATTTAGCCATCTGTTGACATACATTCAAATATTTTAAATTTTAGTTTGTTATAAAATATTTTTAAAGGAATATAATTCTAGTTAGGATAAGTTAGCTAGGAGGAGGTTTAAGATGTAATCCTTAAAATGTTATAATTAAAAGTCAGACAGTAAGCTCTAATAAGGGTCTACTTTGTACTAAGAAAAAAGGCCTCTAGTCTGGCCAAGAATTCTTCATCACACACTTGCACACGGTCAGTTCTGAGACCAGTGAATATATTAGGTCCTTATTTCTAGGAGATTTTATTTTAAAATTAATTTTAACCAATTATATAAGCATAGACATGAATAAATTCTCCTTATCAAGAATACTAAAAATTAGAGATCAGGCTACAAGTCCTTGTGACCACCAGTTTTACTCCCAGTCCCCTCTTCAGAGTGTCCAGGTCTTCAGGTCTTCTTCTGAAGGCACATAGACGTACCTGGTGCCTCTGCAGGCAATGGGAAACCCTCACCTGGGGTTACCGGGATGCCGACTCTGGTCATCGTTCTCGTTCCTTCTGTTGACTCCTGACCTCAGCGTGCTGTCCAGTAGGAATTGAAATCATTTCGTCTACTGGAACTCAGTCATCTGAAAATGAATTTCAAACCCCAAACACTTAAATATCTCTTTCCCTTCAAGTCACCAGTGACCTCTTAATTGTCCGATCCTGTGGATTCTGTTTTTGTCTTAATTGCTCCATGGCATTTGCTGTTTGTAATCCCACTTCCCCTATCTTTTCTTTCTTTATTTCTGGTCCCCACTTACCTGTTTCTTTCTTCTCCTTTGGCCATTCCTTAGTTATCTCTTTTACTGCTCCTCAGCTTTACCCATACCCTCGTCCCCAAACCCAAACTTCCAACCCAGCATGCACCCCTGCGCGAAGAACAGATAATCCCAACTCTGTACTCCATGTGAGTGCCATCCCACACTGGTCATTTCTACAGCGGGACCCACACTTGTGTGTGTGTCTCTCTCTGTCCCTCCCTCCTTCCTTCCCACCCGCTGCCCCTTCTCTTCCCTCCCTCCCTCCCTCCTCTGTATTTCCCTTCAGTCCTTGGCCACTTTCTCTCTAACAGGCTAAAGCAGAAACCAAAGAGTTATGCTAGATGTCTCTACTTTTCACGCTGACACGTAATGGTCATACTCCTTTTCCTCTTGTGAACATTTCTCATAGTTGCTTCTTCTTCCCATTTCCCTTACAAAAAAGTGAAAAGAATCAGACTCCTGTAAACATCCAAGCAGAGAGTTGAGTATATGATTTTATTTTTAATACTTTATTGTTGTGGAATGTTCATGAAGTAGATTCTAAACAGGTGTCCTTTGAGGAGAATAGAATAAGAAGTGAAACCAAAGCAAATGAACTGAAGAAGTATTTACTTTTCCAAGTCAGGAAGTATTATTGAGGAACATTGTGGAGGCTCCGTCTCTGGATGTTTTCTTCAGGAAGAGAGTAGACAATTCCTGTTCAGTTTAGGGGACACTTAAACGCTCACCTGTTTGAGAATCAGCACTTAGGTGCTTCTTGGATGGTGATTTTCATTCCCATTCACTGGCTTTTAATTTGTTAAAATTTACATAGTCTAGTTCATCTGGCCTACTAATTAAGTTACCTTCATATTAGGACAAAATGAATTTGTAGCATGTAAATAATTGTGACTAAAATTGGTTTGATATTTGCAAACACAATTGCCCTCTCTGAGCTTTGGTTCATATTGCTCCAATCTCTCTCCTCACCTGTCTACCTGCCTGGTTCCTCCCCATCCTCCAAGGCCAGGTCACAGGCTGGTCACACATGAAGCTCTTAGATTCTGACGCATTCAGCCTTGTGATGTACTTACCTGCATCGGTTGGCTTTCTCAAGAAGCTTTACATCCCTTAAAGGACAAGACCATATTTTATGCATCTTTTTATCCCTTCCAGCATCTAGGTAATACATATTTGTGATGTCAGTGGGTGCCCCGGCATCGAATATGGACTATGGTTTGAAATAGATGAACTAAGAAATTGGGTGTGTTACTTCCATCCTGATTGTCTTTATTTCCATGTTTCAAGCGAGTTTGACCAGGTATTTTAGTTTTATTATTTTAAAAGACCCTTATAATAATAACTGAAAGGTAGAAACAACCTAAGAGTTCATTGACAGATAAATGCATAAACAAATTGTGGTTCAGTACATACAGGGGAATTTTACTCAGCCATAAAAAGGAGTGAAGTCTAAGTGAAATGAGCCAGTCACAAAAAAACAAATACCATGTGATTTCTCCTTACACGAGGTCCCTACGTTTGTCTAAATCATAGAGACCGAAGGGGTAATGGTGGTTGCCAGGCTCTGGCGGGGAAGAGGAAAATGGGGAGTTGTTCTTTAATGGGTACAGTTTCAGTTTTGCAAGATGAAAGTTCTGGAGGTTAGTTGTACGATAGCGTGAATGTACTTTACTATACACTTAAAAATGGTTCAGAGGTAAATTCTGTGTTGTGTGTATTTTACCACAATTAAATAAAAAAGGGAAAAGAATGATGTACTGAAACATGGATGAACTTTGAAAACATGATCCTAAGTGAAATAAGTCAGGCACAAAAAGCCACACGTTGAGTTTCCCATTTTCCTGAGTAGGGAACTCGACAGGGAGAGAAAGTAGGTTAGTGGTTGCCGAAGACTGGGGGGAGGGGTGATGGGGAGAAACTGCTTAATGGGTCTGGGGTTTCACTTTGGGGTGATGAAGTGTTTTGGAACTAGATAGATTTACACAACATCGAATGTACTCAGTGCACTGGATTGTTTACTTTAAAATGGTTAATTTTATGATATGTGAATTTCATCTTAATAAACTATTATTTTTTTAAAGACCCTTACATAGTAGAACAGTAGACAGTAAATATTTGCTTTTTCCTTGATGTGGTAATCTAAGTAATCCTGAGGTCTACCTATTTTTAATGATTGTGAGTCAGCCTTTGAGTGTTCTCTGTTTGTTACCCTGGTGTTAGGCACTTGATAGAGGAAGGGGGAGCAGACAGCAGGGGCCTTTACAGGATAGGTAGAACCTAACCAGGAGCACTCTCCACTTCCCTCCTCTCCATGCAAAGTCTTCTCATGATTTAATGGCTAGTAAGCTCTCCACCCCCTCCTCTTGCAGTGAAAATGTGATCTGCCACTCCCCTGCTCTCTATACTTCAAAGACTTTTGTCATTAGAATAAGGTTCTGTCTCGTTAAGGTGGCACAGGAGGTCCTTTAAACCTACCCCCTGCTTGTACGTCCAGCTTCATTTCTTGGCACTCCGAGCCCCACCCGCTTGGAACCATGATTAATAATAGCAGTGTTCTTCGGGTGTACCAAGTGGGAACGAAGTACTGCTCTACTTCGAGTGCCTTTGAACATGTGACTTCATCTGACATGAGTGATTTTGTTCACCCCATTCCCTGGCACACCTAACATGTCATTCAAGGCTTGGCTTAGCCGTTAACTCCACAGAGAAAGTTGTCTCTGAGTCTCCGCCCTTCAGGCATCCCTCCCGTGTGCTCTCCCATCACCCTTCTTCGTTCTCCACACATCTGCCTTGTCACTGAGCGTGTTGTATTCCAAATGCTCACTTTTCTCTTCCCTCCAGAAAACTGTGCGCTCCTGGAGGAAAGGGGCAGTCTGCACACAGCTTTCCCACATCTGTGGGAACTAATGCTGCTGAGCTTCCCATTTTACTTAACTGCACAGACATGTACTTGTGCTGGAAATATATATGAAAATATGAACTATATTATGGAAAGTCTTCAGTTCTTAGGATGTGAAGACAATTCCATGAAGGGAATAAATATCTTACATACTTACTTTGTAACTCCTGCAGTACCTGTATAGTGTTGGGAATAGGATAAGGACTGAAACATGCTATAAAAATTTAACTTATAACACAGAAGCAAATACAGAAATACAGAATTTCTGATTAAATCTAATTGCCACAGCCATAAACCAATATAGGCATGCATGTCATGGGGTGTATATAGTCTGAAGCCTAATAAATGTATTTAACAGCTTTACGGAGGTATAATTGACATACCGTAATCTGTACAATTTAAAGTACAGTTGACAAGTCTTGTTTTTTTTTATAAGTTTTGACTTATTTGTACACCTGCGAAACCATCACCATAATCAAGATAGTGAACATACCTGTCACGTCAGAATGTTTCCTTTTAGCCGTATGTAGTTCCTCCCTCTCCCACTGTATCACACCCCCACCCTGTATCCCCAGGCAATCACTGACCTGCTTTTTATAACTATAGATTAGTTCATGTTTCCTGGAGTTTTATATAAATAAAATCATACAGTATGTACTGTTTTTGTCTGGCTTTTTTCACTCTGTATTTATCTTAAGATTCACCCAGATTGTTGCATGTATCAGTAGTTCATTTCTTATTGTTGACTAGTGTTTCATTTTTTGTGTGGACCACAGTTTGTTTATCCTGTCACCCACTGAAGGACGTTTGAGGTATTTATGCCTTTTGGCTATTGTAAGTAAAGTTGCTGTGAACATTCACATCGAAGTCTCTGTATGGGCATGTGCTTTCATTTCTCTTGGGTAGTAACTAGGAAATGGAAAGCCTGGTATATGCTTCATTTTTTAAGAAACTGCCAAACTGTTCCATAGTGATTATCCATTTTGCATTGTCAGCACAAGTGTATGGGAATCCTGGTTCCTCTCCATCTTCACCAGCACCGGTATAGTCCATCAGTTAATGTTCGGTGTTCTAATAGGCATGTAGCAGTATGTCTCTGTGGACTTACCTTGAATTTCCCGGATGACTAGAGTGCTCATTTGCTGTCTATATATCTCTGGTGAAGTATCTGTTCAGATCTTTGGCTCACTTTAAAAATTGGGATTGTTTTCTCGTTATTGAGTTTTGGGTGCTGTTTACATATTCTGGATAAAAGTTTCTTATCAAGATATGTGATTTGCAAATATTTTTCCCCTTTGGTGGCTTGTCTTTTTATTCTTTTAACAATATATTTCAAAGGACAGACATCCTTAATTTTGATGAAGTCAAATTTACCAAGTTTTCTTTTTGGATTGTACTTTTGGTGTTGTATCAGCATACTGAATCTTTCTCTAACCCCAAATCACTTAGATTATCTCCTGTGTTTTCTTCTAGAAGTTTTATACTTTTAGGTTTTAGATTTTGTACTTAGATCCAGAAATTAACTCCGTTTTGAGTTAATTTCTGTATATAGTATGAGGTATGAATTAAGATACATTTTTTTTTTTTTTTTGCATATGGGTAGGCAATTATTCTAGCATCACGGCTTGAAAAGCCTATTCATTTTCCCACTGAATGGCCTTGAAAACTTCATGGAAAATCAGTTGTCCATGTACGTGTGGGTGTGGGTTTATTTCTGGACTCTATTTTGTTCCATTGATGTCTCTGTTTGTCTTTACATCAATACTGCACTGTCTGGGCTGCTGTAGATTGATCGTAAGACTTGAGATCAGGCAGTGAAGTCTGTTCTTTTTGAGAGTGGTTTTAGTTATTCTAAGTCCTTTGCATTCCCTGTGGCTTTTTAAATTAGCTTGTCATTTTCTACACAAATGTCTGTGAGGGTTTTGGATTGTGTTGAATCTGTAGAACAAACTGGAGAGGATTAAGATCTTTACAATATTGAGTCTTTCAGTCCCTGAGCACTGTATACTTATTTAGTTCTTTAATTTGTCTCTGCAAAGTTTGCATTTTTTTGTTTAGGTCTTGCACATTTGATGCTATTGTAATGGTATTTCTTTAAAAGTATAATTTCTTGTAATAGTTCATGGCTGGTACATAGAGATATAGTTGATTTGTATATATTGGTCTTTTATTCTGCAACCTTGCTAAACTCACTTATTAGTAATAGTATCTGTTTTGCAGATTTTGTTGAATTTTTGTTGATGATGATGATGTCCATGAATAAAAATAGTTGTACTTCTTCCTTTCCAATATGGATGCTTTAATTTATTTTTCTTGTCTGTTGTACTATCTGGAGCTTTGAGTACAATGTTAAAGAGAAGTAGTGAGAGCAGACATTCTTGACTTGTTTCTCACCATAGCAAGAAAGCATTCTGTCCTTTACTGTTAACTGATAATAGCTGTAGTGTTTTTTTGTTTGTTTATTTTGGTAATTGCCTTTCACCACGTTGAGGAGGTTTCCTTCTTTTCTCCATTGCTGGAGTTTTTATTGGGAACGGATGTTGGATTTTGTTGAATGCTTTTTCTGCATCTATTGACATAATCATGTGGCTTTCTTTTTTAAACTAAATCAGTGCTGAATTACACTGATGCTTGATTGTTAAACCAATCTTGCATTCCTGGGATATCCCCCACTTGGTCATGACATAGTATCTTTTTTTTTTTTTTTTTTATTGTTGGGTTTAATGTGATAAAATTTTGCTTAGGATTTTTGTATCTGTATTTATGAGTGCATAGATCTGTAGTTCATTTTTCTTGTTAATTACTTTTTTCAGGCTTTGATTATGTGAGTAATGCTATGTTGATTGAAAGTATCCAGAGGTATTTCCTCCTCTTCAGTTTGCTGGATGAATGCTATACACTGAATGTTTGTGTCCCCCCCTCTCTCCCAAATTCGTATGTTGAAACTTAATCCCCAGTGTGATGGTATTAGGAGGATGGGGCCTGTAGGAGTTGATAGGTCATGAAGCTCCACCTTCATGGATGGGATTAGTGCCCTTATGAAAGAGGCCCCAGAGAGCTCTCTTGCCCTTTTCTGCCATGTGAGGTTACAGTGAAAAGATAGCTGTCTGTGAACCAGGGAGTGGACCCTCACCAGACACCAAGTCTGCTGGAGCCTTGATCTTGGCCTTCTAGCCTACAGAACTGTGAGAAATAAATGTCTGTTGTTTATAAGCCACCCAAGTCTATGACATTCTGTTACAGCAGTGCTAATGGACTAAGACAGTGAGTTTTTTTTTTTTTTTTTTTTAAGATTTTATTTATTTATTTGTCAGAGAGAGAGTGAGAGAGAGAGATCACAAGTAGGCAGAGAGGCAGGCAGAGGCAGAGGCAGAAGGAGAAGCAGGCTCCCCGCCGAGCAAGGAGCCCGATGCGGGACTCGATCCCAGCACCCTGGGATCATGACCTGAGCCGAAGGCAGCTGCTTAACCAACTGAGCCACCCAGGCGTCCCAAGACAGTGAGTTTTTATAGAATTTTTTTTTTTCCCCCTTCAGCGTTTGATATAGTTCATCAGTGAAGCCATCTGGGCCTGGAATTTACTTTGTGGAAAGGTTTTAACAACAAATTCAATTTATTTTATGGATAGAGGACTACTCAGCCTATTTATTTCTTCTTGAGTGAGTTTGTTAATGTGTTTTAAGGAATTTGTTTATTTCATTTATGTTGTCAAGTTTTCTGGCATAAAGTTCCTTTGTTATCCCTTTAGTATAGATGCCCTGCAGTGCTAATTGCCTACTCATAGCTGATACTGGTAATTTGTGTCTTTTCTTTCTTTAATAGTATTGCTTTAATAGGTATATTGATTTTTTTTTAAGATTTATTTTATTAGAGAGAGACCACACACACGTGTGCATGCATGAGTCGGGGGAGAGGCAAAGGAAGAGGGAGAGAGAGCATCTCAGGCAGACTCCCCACTGAGCTCAGAGCCCAATGCAGGGCTCGATCCCACAACCCTGGGATCATGACCTCAGGCGAAATCAAGAGTCAGATGCTTAACTGACTGAGCCACCCAGGTGCCCCAGTCTTGTTGTTTTGTCAGAGAACATTTAACTTATAAATTTATCTTTTATGGGGCGCCTGAGTGGCTCAGTGTTAAAGCCTCTGCCTTTGGTTCAGGTCATGATCTCAGGGTCCTGGGATCGAGCCCCGCATCAGGCTCTCTGCTCAGCGGGGAGCCTGATCCCCCCCCCTCTCTCTCTCTGCCTATTTGTGATCTCTCTCTCTGTGTCAAATAAATAAATAAAATCTTTAAAAAAATTTTATCTTTTATGACAAGGCGTGTGTGTTCTTTTTGGTAATCTTCCATTAAAGCCATGGATATGTCAGCCATTTGTGTGAGATGCCAACACATATGGTGTATTGGTGAAGTTACTTTAATGATTGCTTCAGTGTGTCAGGCTTTATAAACTCATTCTCTATTTCTTCTTGATAGTAAGGAACAGGAGTATGCTTACTAGAAATCAGAGTCAACTCAGGGGGGCTAGTGAAGGTAAATGCTCGTGATTCATATTGTTGATGGAGTATCCAGCTCTTTCCTGAAATAAGGTTTTGTACCTTGGTTCCTGTATAGGTATGAATAGAAAAAGATTTGTATTCAAGGAGTTATGCATAAAACATTTTCAGCTGCATCATAGTGCATTTTATTCACAGATAATCCAGATAATATGGCCTATTAAGTTACTGCTTGAGTAACTAGGCTTTTTACCTTGTGTATATTTTACTTATCTTTTAAAGAAATGACTTTGGGATGGGAGTGAGCATTTCAGTATTTGATTAGGAGAGTTAAATAACAGTATTTGATAATTGAATTTATTTAGTTAATAGTATTTTATTTTACTTTATTTTTTTTAATTTTTTTTTTTTTTAAGATTTTATTTATTTATTTGACAGAGAGAGATCACAAGTAGGCAGAGAGGCAGGCAGAGGGAGAGGAGGAAGCAGGCTCCCCGCTGAGCAGAGAGCCCGATGTGGGGCTCGATCCCAGGACCCTGAGATCATGATCTGAGCTGAAGGCAGAGGCTTTAACCCACTGAGCCACCCAGGCGCCCCTAGTTAATAGTATTTTAAAATATACTGCCTTTATACCCTTTTATATCGCCTCCAGAAATAGAGATTTTGAAATATTATACATTTGTACAGTAAGTGTTAAGTTAAAATTTTAAGTATTGTTACTTTTTCTTAAGTGTTGGTGCTTTTAACGAAAAAGTATATTTTACAGTTTAATTATTGCTGTGACATAAACCTCTCAGATGGAAGTTTAGGGAAGTGATTGTTTAAAGTTTCTTGCTGTTCATTCTTACAGAAGATTTTCATAATTGAAGAGCTGAATGGGTTGTCCAGAGTGATCTTTTAATCAGACAATGTTAGTTAAATATTTAAACTCAACTTGAAACAACAGCATCTTTAGAACTAATCTAATACTTTGTTTAGTGCTTTGGTGCACTGTAGCAACAGGATCCTGGGTTTCTGTCTATGAGGTCAGCCTGAGATGTCCTGGGGACCAAATGTAATGAGGAGACTGCTCTCTGTCTTGGGTTTCATATGAAGTCTTGGCCTTGACTTTCAGGATACCAAGTTGAATCCACTAAGAAGTCCTAGTGAAACACTTTCCATTATTCATAACTTACCTTCCATTGTCCCTGTGCTAAGTGCACCCTGCTCCTCACTGCGCTCAGTGTATGGCACTTCTGCCCCAGTGTGGTACATAGGCCAGGTTCAGGGTGGCAGCTGAGTTACCAGTTAGCATGTTCCAGTGCTGTCCAAAGTGGTTCGTCCCCCCAGCATTCACAGAGTAGGTCACTGGGCTGTTCGAAGAAACTGTGAGAACTTCTATTTACCTTTATTGTTATTATTTTTTTAAAAGTCTGTCCTTTGTGTATAATGTAAAAGCCAGTGAGTAGTACATATATAGTTTTAAAATAATTAAATACACATATATTGGGTATATGTGTTCTAATTTTATTTTTGCTAATGGTGGTGTATGATTAAAAATGTCTTGAGACCAGGTAAAACTTTTCTGGAGCATCTGGACAAGGGTTTTTATTTAGTGATCTATCAGTTTCTGCATAAATCAGCTTCATCATATGAAAGATTTTGTGTGTGTATGTGTGTATGTGTATCTGTTTTTCTTGCAAAAAGATCTATGGCTCTCACCAAATTATCAAAGGAGTCTTTGATCCTAAAGATCAAATAAACTACTTATCTGGGATCCTTGGGCTGAAATCACTGAAATTTGTTTTGGAAGGACTGTATCCTGTCTATAGATAACTTCCTAGGTTAAATTAAATGGTACTTTGTTTGAAAAATACAATGTATAATTAGATCTGTATTCCTTTTGACAAAGTAAATTTTTTTGTTGATTTTTTTTTTGGAGATTTTATTTATTTATTTGAGAGATAGCATTAGGTGGTGGGGGCAGAGGGAGAGGCAGACTCCCCACCGAGCAGGGAGCCTGACGTGGGGCTCATGGAGCTCGATCCCAGGACCCCGAGATCATGACTTGAGCCGAAGGCAGACACTTCATCAACTGAGCCACCCAGGCACCCCAGACAAAGTGAAGTTTTATTAAGGCTTTTATCTGAGAAACTGCAGTCATGATTGTTGCCATGACTCATGATGTGTGGTCTACATGGCCTATTCTCCTGGGGTCTGGGTCCCTTTACCTTCTTTAAAAAGATATTTTATTGTATGTTTTCATTAATCTTCTATTTTTTTTTTTTTTTTTTAGTTTTTATTTATTTATGTGACAGAGAGAGAGACCTCAAGTAGGCAGAGAGGCAGGCAGAGAGAGAGGGGCAAGCAGGCTCCCCGCTGAGCAGAGAGCCTGATGCGGGGCTCGATCCCAGAACCCTGAGATCATGACCTGAGCCGAAGGCAGAGGCTTTAACCCATTGAGCCACCCAGGCGCCCTCATTAATCTTCTCTTTAAAATATTATGGTAGATTATTGTCTCTCAAGTTCAAATACATTGGCCCTGTGTAAATGTGGCCATAAAAGAATTACTTCTTAGGACACCTGGGTGACTGAGTTGGTTAAGTGTCTGCCTTTAGCTTATGTCATGATCCCAGCGTCCTGGAATTGAGTCCCACGTTGGGCTTCTTGCTCAGCAGGGGCCTGCTTCTCCCTCTGTTGCTCCCTCTGCTTGTTGCTCCCCCTGCTTGTGCTCTCTCTGACAAATAAATAAAATCTAAAAAAAAAAAAAAAAACTACTTCTTGAAACCTCCTACTTTTGTGATACTTTTGGATGTGAAGGTTTTTCTGTTGTCTCTATGCACTGCTTTTGTGGAGTCTGTCCTTATAACAGATGATGGGATTGCTTTTGTGGGGTTGAGAGCTAAGTTCAAAAGTCAGCTGATAGAGTGAAATGAAGTTTGGTTACTCTTGAAATCCTTAGACCACTCAAAAAATAAAGATGTACAGGATTTTGTTTATACAGTCGTTATGGTTAAAATTTTATATGGCCCCAAGTAACACTTCAGTTTCTTCCTTGAAGCTTGTCAACAGTCCCATCATCTGTCACTTGACTACCTGAATGCTGTTTACTTATTTATTTACCAGTGGTCAGAAAAATCCTAACAGTCGCGTATTCTTCCCAATAAATATTTGGCCTAGGGCACATTATTACTAAATAGGATGACTATTTGAATTATTCTTTCGAATAAAAAGACTTGTTTTTTAAAATGTGTATAAGTGGATTTAAGTAACTTCAATGTATATATGAGATAACTGCCTTTCTAGGTTTGCCATTTTACTCTACAAGCCTGTAGTGTCCAGCTCAGATTAATAATGTGTTTATTCCCACTGCCCCCCACCCCACTAACCCAGAAAGGAATCACCCTAGTTGTTGATTCGTTTATGTAATAACTATTACATATGTACAAGCATTGCTCCGGGCATTAGGATTATAGGAGTGAAAAAAACAAAGTCCCTTTTCTCATGTACATACTAGTGGGGAAAGTTGGCAAAAAATAAACCAGAAAGGAAAAGAAGTATTTCAAGTAGCCTGTCTTACAAAGACGTGTAATTAGGTTAGATGGCCATGGAGGGTCCAGCTGTTTTATGTAGAGGAAACAGTTGCCCTCTCCAAGGAGGTGATGTTTGACCTGAGATCTGCATGGAGAGAAGGGACCAAGCAGCAGGGAGGTGGGAGCTATAAGGGTCCGTCAGGTGTCTTCTCCATCAGGACTCATTTTCCTTTTTCAGTTAAGCAACTGTGCCCAGTCTCTCCATGAGCAGCACAGTGGATTTCTTGTCAATGTAAGTGGAGTGAGTGACAAGGGACATTCACTCCAGCCTCATCACTTCCAAGAGACTGTGACATATGGAGAAAGTAGGTTAGGACTGGCTGAGGTTGTTCCACGAGATAACGATTACATATTCTGACTAGGATTCCCACTAACAAATGAGAAAGGCCACGGAATTTTACCTGACTTGTACTTTATTTTGTAATGTATTTAAATATATTGTACCTGTTTTTATTAAGGATTATTTTATTTATTTTTAACAGGAATCACTAGATTTGATCTACTTGGAGACTTTGGAAGGTTTAATTGGCTGGGAAATTTCTATATTGTACTATCCTACAATTTGCTTTTTGCTATTGTGACAACATTGTGTCTGGTCAGAAAATTCACCTCTGCTGTACGAGAAGAACTTTTCAAGGCCCTAGGTAATCCTCAGGTTTATGGGTATTTTTCTCTCTTTCTACTAATTTTTAATTTTGTCATTTGAATTAATTTTAAATCTTCATCTGTTCATTTTTCCTACTATGTAAAACCATAGAGATTCCATTTCTGACCCACTACTTACTGGTTGTGCTCTTGTGTGAAATTACCTCATTAAGCCTCAGCTTCGTCATCTGTAAAATGATGACAGTATCTTCTTTTCTTGAGGACTGTTGTGAATATTAAGTGGAATATTTCTTGTAAGGGCCTGAGCAGAGTCCCGGCACATCATAAGAGCTCAATAAAATTAGCTCTTTTATTGTTATGATGGTGGTCGAGGCGAGGCGAAGCTAATAATGGGCTAGAGACTTATTTTTTGGTAATGATACCTCTTATAATTTTTTAGTTACAGATTTCTTTTGATTACTTGGACTTTACAAGTATCAGGCTGATCCATAATTCTCTTCAGTAAGCCAAATAACTCAGGATAAAAATATTAATATTCTTGTCATTAATAGGAGGGGCTTTCATTATCATGTATTCCATAAGTCACATGCATTGTGACAGTATTAAAAACTTTCGGTTTGGCTAAGATATAAAGGGTATAAATGTAACGTATGAATAAGTTTTTCATGCCCACTTCAACATTAGCACTAAACATTTTATTTTTTTTCAATTTTATATTTGTATTGCTTTTATTTTATATTGTAGGAATACCAGGGTAATATAAACTATCTTGCTATATAAACCCTCTTGGGTTTGGAGTAATTTTAGCATAAAAGATGGGAAAGGCAGTGATTTATTTTAGAAAATCCTAACATTAGGGTCATTTACCTAACTTGACATAATTTGAATGCTTATACTCTGTAGTCCATTGTGGCTTTTAGCTATTGCAAAAGGCTACATAGTGATCGATTCATTAAGGTCCAGATAACTTCAACCTTCTGAGCAACAATACAGCTTCTCACCCCACCAAGTTCTTCCAACCCCTGTGATTGAAGGGATGACCTTTGGGAAGGAAAAAAGATTTCAAATTATCTATTCATCCATATTTTACTAAATTCACCCTGTGAGGGGATGGCTGGTACTATAGTGCCTGGAAGTGAAAGTGACATCTCATTTCAGCTGAAGCACCAGATAATTTATGGATTTTCGTGCCTAGGTTTCATAATGCTGGCCAGGTTAAAATCTTCAAGGTGAGATGGGAATAAGCAGCTCTGTCATCCAAATGTCTAAAGTTAGAACTTCATTTTTAAGGCCGTGGTAGCATCAGTGAGATTAGTTAGCCATCATGTCAGATCAGTTCCCACTTACCAGTTACTAACATGGGATGGTTGTAGATGAAGTGCAGTACATTTAGTTTTGAGTTAAGTATTCTGGATATCATCTTTCGAAGGAAGTCTTTATTAGGGTGAAGTCATGTATGTTGTGTCGGCTCTGACCATAACAGGCAGTAGAATTATCAAGACTTGTATAAAACTAATAGATGGATTTGCTTTTTTGCCCAAATGTTTTCCGTTACTCTTTGGAATGCTTGAAGGAAGAAATGCATTATACATAGAAAAAGATCCTCATTAAGTGTATGTAATAATGTGTGATCTGAGATCTTAAATCTGATTTCACTCGGAATCATAATTTGATTACAAAATTTAATTATCTCCTCCCCTTTGTTTTGTAGTCTTTTTTCTTCTGCTGCTGTGTCCATTGATAATGATAGTATTTGTCTCATAGAGTATCTGGTACATAGTGGATAAAAATCTCATGGTGGTGGAGGTGATTGTTTCTGCAGAGAGAGACATTATAGTTTTTTTTAAAGATGTGTACCCTGTGCTGCACCCAAGTTTTAGAAGTAATAACGGAAATAATCTATCCTCAAAGGGGATATTGTTTTTATTAAGGGTTCACTTTGGGCATTGATTACCCTGCTGGTTCTCTCTCCGCCTACTTCCCTCTCTAGCAGGCCCTGTTTATTTTTTTATTTTATTTATTTATTTGTCAGAGAGAGAGTGAGAGAGAGATCACAAGTAGGCAGAGAGGCAGGCCGAGGCAGAGGGAGAAGCAGGCTCCCCTCCGAGCAAGGAGCCCGATGTGGGACTCGATCCCAGGACCCTGGGATCATGACCTGAGCCGAAGGCAGCCGCTTAACCAACTGAGCCACCCAGGCGTCCCTAGCAGGCCCTGTTTAAAGGTGCTTCCCCACACCCAGCAGCTGTGGGTTCCTGTTGGCACTCAGTGGTTTCGCTCTTCCTGGGGCCACAACTGTCACTTGTATTGGATCGATTTCTTTTTTTCCTTCCCATTCATCCATCATAGATGGGCTCAATTTTACCTTTTGTTTCATTAAGATATGCAGGTGGTAGAAACTTTAAAATTCAGAGTACTGACTTAAGAGCGATATAAAATTGCTTAACTGCCAGGTAGATAGACTTCTGGAATCTTAGGGCAATAGAACTTTATCCAAGTGTGTTTTTAATGTGTCACAAAGGCTGAGCCTCATAAAGATGTTTCCTCAAAATCTTTTCCATAGATGTGCTGGTTCTGTGTTCTTGAGTAGCTTTGGTGCTTTGTTTCGTTCATAAGTGCTGAGAGCCTTGGTGCCACATAAACTCTTACACTTTCTTCTACTTGTTATCCCTGTTGAGTTGCACAATATTGTTTTATGTATCAGGTACGTTATGTAAATGATGGGTGATACAGAGGGAAACTAATGTAACTTTCAAAGATAGTGATAATTTTTTGTTCTGTGAAGTATCTTTGAATAATGAAATATTTATGTTCAACTTATTCTTTTGCCATTTCTTCTCCTTTTCTTTTTGGCCATGTTTTCTACTGTTTTTCCTCTTTATTACATGCTTCATATTTTGGTATGTCTTTCTGTATGTCTTCCTGTATGTCTACTTGCATGTGTGTATTTTAAAACAAAAATGGGATCATATTTGTCTCAGGTTAGTTCCCCTGGGAAGCGCACTTCGGGGCTGAGACAAGCTTGGAGGAGGTGTATGAGAGGGTGCTTTTGGGATTGGTATGGAGGGCAGGAGGTGGAGAAGGAACTAACTGTGCAGAGAGAAGAAACCAGAAGCTTCCTTGGGCCCCAGAGCTGCACAGAGTTGAGGAGAAGGCATGGTTTCCTAAGAGACAACTGTCTTCTGCTTAGGCCCCCAGGGAGCCTCCAGTGGGGACAAGAGATCTTTCACCCTAAAGGGGGTCTGGCCAGCACATCACAGCTTTCTCAGTAACACTTGACACTCCGCCTTGTTAGCCCTCTGCCCACCCACGCCACAGTACATCATTTCTCACCATTTTCTTAATTTTTCTGCAGGGCTTCATAAGCTTCACTTATCAAATACTTCAAGGGATTCAGAAACATCAAAGCCGTCTGCAAACGGGCATCACAAAGCACTGTGAGACACGCAGCAGCACTCTGCGATCAAGGACCCGGGAGCCCCACACTCCCGACATCCCCGTCAGTGAGAAATGACGCGCACTGACGGGGCTTCATATTTAGGGCCGGGGCCTGGCATTGCCGTTTCTTTCATAATCCCCTAAGAACTTGGCTGCCACAGGCCTTCTCATTTAACTGTGTGATGGACCCCAGTTTCCAGCCAAATGCAGGCTCCTTAGGGCAGCACATTCTTCTGTGGACACATTTGCTTGCATCAGTTGATACAATCACCCATATGAGAATGTTAGAAAAGGCAAACTTTGGGGCTTTCTAAGAATTCAGTTAAATCCCATTATATATTTTATTCAAAATGGAGAAGCCATCGTGAAAGGCATCCTTGGTACTTGGATGTGAAGTGAAGGCCCTGCAAAAATGCAGGTTTATGGATGCCGTTATTGCAGTGGGCACATTGGAATGGTAGTGTGCAAAGACGTTCACTTTCTTAAAGAAAAAGACAAACGCGTAGTTCTGGTTTATATTTCAGAATGATATTGATTAGACTTTGAGTCAAGGGAAAAATACAAAATTCTTTCGAAAACCTGATCCATGGTAGAACACCATGGGAATACCTTCCACTGTACAGAGTGTAGTAAGCTACTTAGGAAGTATTGTGTAATCATAGTTCTCCGACATCTTATGTGTATAGAATTAAGTATTACCTCTCATATCATAGTTGCAGTGTCGAATACACTTGTAACTTAGATTTTGCCTTATAGGCTATATGTACACTCAATTTTTTTAAGCTTTTTTTCTAAAGTCCCTCAGTTCCTTGTTCTTCTGTGTCCATTATGAAACTACAGATGCTCTGTGGTAGAAACCCCTTCCGTTAACACATTCTTCAGGCTTTGGTTACTTTTGTATATACCAGTTTAAACCTCAGATTTATAAAAGTTACCAGTTTGACACCCAGATGCACAGTGTCAGCATTCATGATGTGAGAACAGTTTTTCAGTGTTTCATGATCTGATAATCATTCAGTTACTAAATTGTAAATAATTCTGGGGATGGCTTCTTGACTTTTAAGTCCACTGAATAAAAACTATAAAATTGTACTCTGTGTTACCATCCACTAGGATAGAGTACTGAAAATTGTGCATGCAGAAATAAGAGATGAGCCCCTTTGCACACACTTCGTAGTTATGCAGTCTCTATAAATATGTATGTTCACATGCACTATGTGTATGGCAACAGATTGTCTGTGTTCAGACAAAAGTAAAAGAACATTTTTCTCAAATTGTTGAGTTTAAAGGTTTTTTTTTTTTGGAGAAATTTATGAAAATCAGGCTGTATATACTTGACATAAAAAATTTCTGCTTAGAGCCAAAATAATAAGAAAATTTTGTGTGTATTCCTAAGTTCCATTGAGTATACCTCTCCTTTATTTATACCTTTGCATTTCTTTCTGAGCTTCTCTGCTCATTAAATGCAGTCCAGTTTTAAAATAAAAGAACGTTTTGTGATTCTAAACAACACTCCATAAATACCGCCAGTCTAGTATTGGTGAATCTGTCCACATGGGATCTGCATACTGAGAAAATTAATAGAAGTTGGCTGTTTCCTAATTTCACTGGTAATTACACCTATTTAAACATTAATGGCAAGCTATGATTTTTCCTGAAACTTGCTTGCAATCCATATTTTGAGCAGACTAGGTCAAGGGGAGAAGGAAAAGAAAGTTCTTTACATAGAAGAACCTCGCTTGTAACTTACACTGGTTTCCGGGCACATCCATAGGAAGTTCTTGGGTATTTGTAAGATGTCTGAAAATTTCTGAGTAAAATATTAAACTTTTCAATGTCTCTATCAGTTCTTTGTTCATTTGAAAGTTTCTTTCCATCGGAAAACTTAGGCCAGGTTTGGATGAGTAAGCAGTGAAATGTATTATAAATTCCTGCAGCTGTTCCTGAGTGCGTCCTCATTGCTTTTGAGGCAGGATCCGCCTCACGTGGAGGGACGGTTTTGAACCTTGGGTCTCAGATGCCTTCTATGGGGACAAGTGCAGGTGGTTATATACTGTTTGCTGTGTGAGAACAGCCACTTGGGGTTCTACAAAGAGTTTATTCCTGGTTACGTAACAGGAGTCTTCCTCTCGAGTGAGAGACTTAGTCTGAACGCAGGTGCTTCTCCTGGACACACACTGGAGGCTGGCTGCGTGAGGCCACGACAGAAATGGGTGGCAGCACGCTGAGGGCCAAGCACTTGAAGTCTGGTAAGGACAGGCGCGCCTCAGGTCTTTCATTTGTTGCAGTAGTTGTGCTAGTGACGGAGGCGGCAGCTGGCCCGATGCCAAAGCACCCTGTGCCTGCGGTGAGAGCGGCCCCGGGGATGGCCATTGTGTTCTCGTTGGGTGCGGGGGATCTAGGGGACTGTGTGAAGTCAGACCCTCTGTTGACTCTTTCTCACCTTAGGAGCAACTTTAAAGGGGCATTAGACGCTGTAGTTAAACAGTTTCTGGAGGAGACTTAGCAATTCGAAATATTAATTGGTTCTGCAACACTTATTTTAAAATTATAAATTTTATAGATTATAACATTTGTAATTTTTACCGACTTTTCCAAGATATTTCTTAGATTCAGTATTTACTTAGCTTTACATATATTCTTTATAAAAATAGACCTGCTCTAAAAGAAGAGACTGTGTGAAAATCGCACACACATGCACGCGCACACGTGCACATGTACAGGTTAGCTCCTTCAGTGCCACACTGCGAGGTTGATTGATTAGTGGATGAGAATGAAATCTGCATGGTTTGACTCTTGCATGTATTCGAGGCGTGTACTGTGTACCCCTGTTCTTAGGGGCATGGACATCGGCCTTGCTTTGCTGGAGCACCGTAGACGTCCTGTGCATCCATAACCACTTAAGCTGCCTACAGCACAGGCTTACATCCTTTGAAAACCCTATGTGGTTTTCTTTGTTAGCATAGTATTTAATGTATAGTATTGTTAGCACAGTATTTAATGTATAAAGGCAGAGTTCTTAAAATAATTTTTTTTAAATATGAGCATATATGCAGTACTGACTTGAAAAAACTGGTATGTTACTTTTAAAATAATGTTTAGATGCACTGGTATATTACTTTTGTTTACGGAGTGTTTTGTTTACAAATTGTCTGTTGGCCTTGTTTGTTTCTATGAGATACTTTTAGTGTGTCTTTTTAAATGTCTTAGAAATAAAATTTTACAGAAAGTGATTTCATGTTTTGGTTTATAAACATTCAAATGTGTTTTTGTTTTTGTTTTAAATCTTAAAAACCATCGTGGCTAAAACTTAAGGGTGTATATAGGTTACTTCCATGTCAGTTTTATAAAGGGCGGTAATGGTTCTGGTGAGATGTTTGGATTGAGGAAGAAGTGAACATTTTCTCTCTCCTTTTGTTGTGGAGTTAATTGGTAGATGAATTTCTTCCAACCATTTGCAGCTAAAATGTAGCATCAGCAATTGAAATCACGTATGTCATCTAATTGTTTGAGTTACTAAGATATATTTGATTCTTCTAATCTTTTCCACAAAAGGACTGAGCCACGCCTACTTGTGGTCTGGGCAGCTTAATCCAGAGCTCTCAGAAGAGTAAATGGCATTGGCATCTGGTAAATTCACTGACAGAAGCCTTTACAGCAATAGCCCTCCAGCTCTGACCACAGAAGAAATACTTTTTACATTCTCTCTCTCTCATACACACACACACACACACACTTCTATACATGTAAACAAATATTTAACAAAGTAGTACCTACTTTTACTGTATGTGATGTTTGCTGGCATTTTCTGTTCTATTTTTTAGAATACTAGACACAAACCACAGTAATACTAATAAATGGTCAGCTTTAGTTTGAAAAACATGACTTCCA
Organism: Potos flavus; assembly: GCA_028534135.1. NCBI lineage: Eukaryota > Metazoa > Chordata > Mammalia > Carnivora > Procyonidae > Potos > Potos flavus. Next base: position 92,013,997 of record CM052887.1, on the reverse strand, counting down.
GGATCTAGGTGAAAGATGAATGAACACAAAAACTTTTTTTGGCTTTTGAATATTAGGTAAAATTCATCATTGCAAGTACTACTGAAACAAAAGTATTATCTATGCAGATTACTTGTCTCACTGTAAAAAATGTAATTAAAATCAATAGAAATTGCTGAAACTCCAAAAAATGGATTTTAAAATTTCAAAACTAGGTGATTGATCCATATTTCTTAGAGAGGAGTAGAGCTGGGACCTAGTTGTGAAGGGAAGTTATTTAATTTCCTATTCTGTGTAATTCAATTAGCTAAAAGTGTTTTCAAGTTCAAATGTGATCAAATAGGAAATTTGGACAAAACCCAGTTATTCTCGAATGTGATTTTGGTGTTATGTTCTTCCTAAACATCCTGGAGAAATCAAGTTCAGAAGCATCGGTTATGAAAAGTAGGGTAGCAGCACCCGATGGATATTATTTCTGAGGATCAATGTGGACAGATAGATCTTTTTTTTTTTTTTAAGATTTTATTTATTTATTTGAGTGAGACAGAGTGAGAGAGAACATAAGAGGGGAGGAGATCAGATGGAGAAGCAGACTCCCCGTGGAGCTGGGAGCCTGATGCGGGACTCGATCCCAGGACTCCGGGATCATGACCTGAGCCGAAGGCAGTCGATTAACCAACCGAGCCACCCAGGTGCCCTAGAAAGATCTTTAGTGTCTGAATGTGAGGAGGTAGAGATTTAAATGTGAATCTGAGGAAGAGAGTTTTGTCAGTTATTGAAAATCCTATGTGAATGGTTTAATGTCTTCTTTCTCGAAAAGCTCTTATTGAAAGGTAGACTGTTGACCAATGGTGGCCTCTAAGAACCCAGGACATGCTCTAGTCCTGAGTGGCCGAGCTGTTCTGTCAGGCCATGTAGCTGGGGTAGCATAGGGAATGGCCCTAAGTACTGACAAATAGCTTTTTACATATATCTCTTAGCACATTGTTCTATTATTGCTTTAGAAATTAGTGGTGAAAACTTCTCTTTTTCTGTATTCTCAATACTTCACTTTTAGCCACCAAATGTGTGTGGGGTTTTTCTACACCAAGCTCTTCTCCCAGTTCTCTGTGCATACCACATCAGTGTCCTACAGTTTGATTTAATTCTGGCACCATCTATGTGAAGCTAGTACAGACCCTACAGGTTTAGGGCTCAGTCCCATAAGACTGGTTCCCCACTCCCACTTCAGATGCCAGTCCCAAGTCCAGGCTGTCCCATGTGCTTTGACCAGCCAGCTCTAAACCAGGGGTTCCCACCACGCCCTCTGGTTCAGTGATGTGCTAGAGCAGCTCCCAGGACTCTGGGACACAGTTCACTTACGAGATGACCTATTTATTACAGAGGCTACACCTCAGGAGCCCCAGATGGAGGAGAGGCACGGGGCCAGGGATTGGGGTGTGCACAGAGCTTCCGTGCCCTCTCCAGGTGCACCAGCCTCCTGGCACCCCCACTTCCCCCCGACCCGGAAGCTCTCTGAATCCTTTCAGTTAAGTGCTTTTTGTTTTTGTTTTTGTGGAAGGTTCACTACTTAGACATGGTTGATTAAAGGATTGACCATTAGGGATTAGCTCAACCTCCAGCCCTTCCCCACTCCCCAGACGTCAGGGGGGACCGGAAGTAGTTGGTTCCACTGGCCATCATTAGGGGCTTTCCAAAAGACAACACATTAGCATAAGCTCAGGTGTGGTTGAAAGGGACTTCTTATGAATATCAAAAGACACCTTGATCTTCTTATCACTTAGGAAATTCCACAGGTTTTAGCTCTGTGCCAGGAATAGGGAGGAAGACCAAATACATATTTCTTATTCTGAATTAGTTGGAGGGGTTCAGTTTGGAGCAGTGGCTTGCATCAGGCGACCCGGTACCACTATTTACTAGGTACTAAAGTCTTGGCTCAAAGACAGTGCACATTTTCAAACTACTTCCAGAAATACCCTATCAGTATATACTCTCGTCAACAGCATGTGAAGATGTGTTTTGCTAACACTGGATTTTGCCAGTCTTTTATATTAGCGCCAACCTGAGAGGCAAATATTTCATTGTTTTTCTTTGCATTTTTAATAACTATTGGGAATTTAAGTTTTTATCAGCTATTTGTATTTCGACTTTTGTAAATTATCATTAAATATACTTAGCCTATTTTTCTTCTGGTATTTCATAATATCTTTTTTGTTTTATAAAAACTCAGTATGTTATGGATTAAATGTTTGTCTTTCTGATGTGTGAATTTCCTATAATTTTTTGGTGTCATACTCAGACCTTCCCTACTCTAAGACTTTTAAAAATATTTCTCAATATTTTCCTTATGTACTTGAGATATAATTCTCATATTATAAAATTTACTCTTAAAGCACATGATTGCTTGATGCGTAGTATATTCCTGGGGTTGTGCAACCATCCTCACCATGTGATCCCACATCATTTTAATCACCCCAAACCTAACTACTTTTATGTCTGTTTTTTTTCATAATTCATCAACACTTTTTCTGGATTTATTTTGTTGAAGGGGATGAGATAATGGCTGTGCAGAGGTGTCAGTGGCCACACAGCAACCCATCTGTGGCAGGCAGCCCAGCCCCAGTTCTATTCGGGGTGGCAGTGTGCCCACTGCTCGTGCAGGTAGGCGTGGCCACGGGGCTGGGATCTGACCTGGGTGTTCATGCAGCCTGTCCTATGGGACCTCCGGAAAGATGACTTGCAAGCAGCCAGCCGGCCACAGGAAGCACCATCCCACCTCCCCTGTTCCCTCCTGCCCACGGTGCCGTGGATGGGACCGGATGGGACCGGATGGGACCGGATGGGACAGCTGGGACTCCCAGGAGCCACTTCAGATGGTGAACTGCCTGTGAAGACCGCTGGGAGAGTTTGGATGCCCACGGAATGCTCCGCTGCCCTGCCGCCCTGCTCGGCTTCTGCGGAGACGGTGGCGCCTCGTGTATCCAGACTGCCGCGTTCAGGTCTGATAGGAGCGCCCGAACGCAATTCTGATCTGCCCTCGACTAGTTCTATTGTTTCCCCAAATGACAGGCTGGTGTGACAGAACCATATATTAAACAGAATGTGTGATTTGAGTGCTGTTTTCATGAACTAAATGTCCATAAAAATTGAGCTTTTTTCCCTGAGTTTTATATCCCATATCCTCTAATTAATATATCTCATAAACTGATTTTGAAGAATGTTCTCCTCTGTTAATGTACGAAACAAGCACTAATCTTGCATATTGAATTACTAATACTTAAATTTACTCTTGACTTACATAGTTCTGGTCAGTGACTCATTCTCCTGTCTGGAAACCTCTAGTTAATATGGTGACTTTACCATATACACTTGAATTATAATTTGGAAGATGTATTCTTTTAGACACATTAGCACTTACGTTGGCAAAGAAAATTCTTATTCACAAAACATCCCAGAGACAGTTGACAAAATTTGAATAAAATGTGTAGATTAGTTAACACTTTTGTATCATTGTCAATTTCTGGTTGAGATAATTTTACTATGGTGTGTTAACATGAGGGGAAGCTGGTGAAGGGTATATGGGAATTCTATTTTTGCAACTCTTTAATCATTTGCAACAATTTAAAGTATTTAAAAATCCCAGAGATACTGCATAAGAAAGAATTGTGCTGTAAAATAATTATGCTCGGTTCAGAAACATGTACCTAAAAATTTTAACTCCTCTGCAAGGTGCCCTCAAGGATGGAAGCCATGTACTTGGGGAGGGTGAAACGGCAAGAAGTGTGTGGTCTCAAGGGCACAAATGTCTGTGGTCCCTGACCGGCCCACCTCAGTCCTGTAAACGGGATCTAGCAAGGCTGTACCCAGAGATGATCATGTATTCTCGAAAGACCTCACCCACCCCAGTACAGGCTTGTCCGGGCCTTCTTTTGGTATTGTATACCAGCTATTTCCTTGACAAGCTGTAGTGTGTGTGTTTCCACATATAGACCCGAGAACCTTGCAATTTTTCAACAAAGCTCATGGAAAATCTGCCAAGGACAGCGCAATCTTTGATCTTAGGTCTTTCCCTCTCTGGGCAGAAATAGGTCATGACTTAGGCTTATGAATTTAATATTTCTCCTGATTATTGGGGCTTATAAAGAACTTTATTCCATAACACTATTGTGAGATCCAGAGATAAAATTTTAAAATTCTCACACCATTTTAGTGAAGTTAGATGTACGTCTACACCCCTGCAGAAAGCAAACATGGGATTGGGTTCAGGACACATTACTCTCACATGAGGCTCATTGGCATATTGAATATTTTAAGCCGAAGGACTTTGAAGTTTTCCCTTCTTCCCTAAAGTAGATCCAAGACCCTCTTGTGGGAGATGTCGTCCCTGTACCCAGAGGAAAGGAGCACCGTACCTCAAAGAACCCTAACAGGCCTTGCTGAGTTCCTCAGTTTACACACTTACCTCACACTTCTTAACCTGTTGTGTTTCCCACAGCTGCCTACTCTTCATCAGATGCAGTGAAGTAGGTCTGTGTCTTTGGGTCTTCATTTCTTTATGAAGCCTCCTGTGGCAGGTAAAACTTGTACTGAATATATTTGTGTTAAGCAGTCTTTGTCAGTTTAATTTTTAGACCCAGGCAGGGATCCAAGAGGGTCAAGGAAGACTTTTCTTCCCCTCTGCTGTCTATTTTAATACAGTTCATATTTTTGTCTTGATCCAAGGTGGATCCAAACAACTGCTCTTGCTACCAGTTGTTGGCTACTGATGAGCTCTGCTAAGATTAAGTTATCTGGAGTGGGTATTTCCCAACTTTTCATAGTCACATCCACCAAGTTACTTTGGATTATCTGAGTGAATGGTTTTAGAAAACTAGATTAAGAAATAGCATTATTCAAAGCCGGTTATGCTATGGATGCTTTACTAGGATGTCACTGTGGTAATCCATCTAAAAGAAAACTTTCCAAGCCCAGAATGTCTTGGTTATAAAGTAGGGTGTTGATCTTCATGGCCTCCTTCCCCAGTGTGTCAGTGTAAAACATAGATGGCAAACAAGTGGCGTGGGGGCTGTGCTCAATTCAAAACATGATTTTGCCAGTTAAGCATTTTAAAAATTTAGTCAACATTAACAAATCACAGAAATTCCACAATACCATAGCTGTTTTGGCTTATAGCTATAACCTCAGTGTCTTTTTTTAATTGAAATATAATTGTCATGTAACGTTCTGTTAGTTTCAGGTGTATAACATAATGATTTAACATACATATATATATATAGTGAAATGATGACCACCACACAGTTACACATCTTTTCTTCTTGTGATGAGAACTTTCAGGATTTACTCTCAGCAGCTCCCAAATACGCAGTACGGTATTGTTAACTGTCTTCCCGTGCTGTACGTGACATCGGCAGGACTCCTTTTATAACTGGGAGTTTGTACCTGTGATCACTTTCACCCATGTCACCCACTCCCCACTCCCCACTCCCCACTTTCGGCAACCACCAATCTGTGCTCTCTGTATCTATGAATTTGGTTTGTTGTTGTTTTTTAGAGTCTACATATAAGAAAGATCATACGGTATTTGTCTTTCTCTGACTTACTTCATTTAGTACGATGCCTTTAAGATCCATCCACGTCCCAAATGGCAGGATTTCCCTTTTATGTAGCTGCATAGTATTCCAGTGTGTATGGATACCACATTTTTTTATCCATCTATTGATGGACACTTGGGTTGTTTCTATATCTTGGCTGCTGTGAATAATGCTGCAGTGAACACAGGGGTGCTAATATCTTTTTGAATTAGTGTTTTCATTTTCTTTGGATAAATACATAAATGTGGAATTGCAAAATCATATGGTAGTTCTATTTTTAATTTTTTGAGGAACTTCCATACTGTTTTCCACAGTGTCTGCATCAGTTTGCTTTCCCACCAACAGTGCATCTTTTCATGTGCCTATTGGCCAGCTGTATGTCTTTGGGAAGATGTCTATTCAGATATGCCCATTTTTAAATTGGATTGTTTATTTTGCTATTAGGTTGTATGAGTCCTTTATATATTTGGATATTACCCCTGTAGCAGATATATGGTGTGCAAACATTTTCTCCTATTCAGTAGGTTGCCTTTTCATTTTGTTGTTTGTGGAGTTTTTTTTGTTTTTTATTTTTTGGGGTTTGTTTTTGTTTTGTTTTTGTTTTTGTTTGCTGTGCAGAAGGTTTTTTGTTTGATACAGTCCCACTTGTTTATTTTTGCTTTTGTTGCCTTTGCTGTTGTTGTCAAATCCAAAAAGTCATTGCCAAGACTGATGTCAGAGAGCTTACCACCTGTGTGTTCTTATAGGAATTTTATGGTTTCAGGTCTTAGGTTCAAGTCTTTAATCCATTTTGAGTTGATTTGTGTGTATGGTAAGATAGTGGTCCAGTTTCATTCTTCTGCACATAGCTGTCCAGTTTCCCAGCAGCATTTGTTGAAGAGAATGTTCTTTCCCCATTGCATATTCTTGGCTTCTTTGTCATAAATTAATTGACCGTATATGTATGGGTTTGTTTCTGGATTGTTTCACTGATCTATTTTTATGCCAATATGATATTGCTGTCAGTGTCAAAAGATTAAACATTTTTTGATTGAGAGATATTCTTTTGAAGTATTAGAGAATCTGGCAACATTAAGTTCCATGTTTTGGAATCATGGCAATAACAACTGCTTTCTTCACTAATCTGTTACCTGCTTGGCTGCAGAAGGCATTTGAATTTGCTTAGTTTGCTAGAATAAGAAATCAGATCCACCTATTGTTTGTTTGTTTGTTTGTATTTTTGTTAACGTTTTTTTGGGTGCGGTTGACACAGAGCGTTACCTTAGTTTCAGGTACACAACGTTAGCTACCATCTGTCACCATCATATCATTGACTGTATTCCCTATGCTGTATTATTTATTGAATTTAAATGGAAATTCTGGTGCTGCTAGTGGCTCACCTCAGAGAAGAGTCAGGACAGCTCTTCATGGGTGCCCTTCATAGGCTTTCAGCTTTTCCAGAAAGTAGTTACCTATATTTAACATGCTGTTGTCTATTACAATATGCTGTTGTATATTTATATGCACATTGTCTTATATGAAAGAAGCGAATAGTCCTGGTACAGTATAGGGAGTAAATTTGAATCTTAGCCAGTATTTATCAAAACAGCACTAGAAATGATTTCCCATCAGAATTACGTGGAGCGCACACAGTCGGTACTCCCTTATGGAAATTCTGGACAAGCCAGCCAGATGCTGCACAGAGAGCATCCCCAGTAGACTGCACCAGAGCGAGCTTCACAGAAACTGCTACCGTCGGCTATGGTGTGGCCAGCACGCTGGGGAACGTTTTACAAGATCTGTCCCATGAAACTCACCACTGCATATCTGAAGGGACGCCAAAGTGAGCACCATTTAATTGTGTCATATAATTTTGTCTTTATGGTAGAAGCCATGTCTGAGGACGAGCAGTGGTTGTCCATGAGGTGGGAATATGTACCTGTGAGAATGGCGTGCTCCCCTGTAGCAGGGTCTGGCCCCCCGTGGTGCTAAGGGGCAGCCTGGAAGCATATGGCCTTGGCATGAGCACTCAGGCAGAGCCGAAGGGGCAGTGGCAGGAGGATGGGGATAAAAATAAAATATGCCATAAAAATGGGCGTATCTGAATAGACATCTTCCCAAAGACATACAGATGGCCAGTAGGCACATGAAAAGATGCGCTGTTGGTGGGAAAGCAAACAGTTTCTTACTGTCAGCTCACTAACTCCTCACAGTCGTGAAATGAGTCGTGAAACTCCTCCTCGTGAAATGAGATCTGTAGGCCTCTCCTCCATGGCCACCCCAATTACCCATTCAAAGAACAGGAGAGAGGAGACACTTCTCAAAAAAAAAAAAAAAAAAAAAGAGTAGTCATTCTTTTCTGAACACTTGCCTTATTTTTAACTCATGGACATGATGCATTGTAACAGACATGAGTGCCCCTTTCGGTCCACTACTAGGAAGCTCAGAACCGAACGGGCATTGCTCCCAAAGCAAGTGCGCGTGGGTGTTTGTGACGTGTAGCTCAGCCTCCTTCCTTCCCCTTTTTTCCCCACTCTTATTGCTTTCTCTTCTTTGGTTCCATCTGAGTTTGTGCTTTTTTGTATTCATCAGAACTCTTTGGTTGCAGGTACCAGAAACCAAATTCACAAAGCTCAGGGAACATATCTGGATCTAACTCACAGTTTGGAGCCAAGCCCAGCTGAGCCCACTGCAGAGCAGCCAACCCCCATCCAACAAACAGGAAATAAGTGCTTGTCGTTACAAGCACTGTTACAGCGACAGGACTGATAAATCCTATTCCCTGATCCTAGGATACTAATCAGAATGGTCAGAAACCAAGTACCCAACCACTGGGAATGTAAACATGATTACGATGATGGATTTAAATAGAATCACAGAATTTTCCTTTCCACGTCCTCCGCTGATGCCCCACTTCTTGGGGCCCCAACTTTTTTTTGGTCAGTGACCCAGTTTTTATACAAGAGACCTGAGGCTGTGCTATAATCGTACGGAAGTCTGCATGGTTTTTGTGACTTGACCTGATAATGTGTCATCATCGTCAAACTGTCCAGAGAAGCAGCTACTCCACTCAAGTCCTTGTTGATTATTCTGTGGTCGAGACTTGGGTCTCCCCAAGCCTTTAATGGGAATGCCATTCCAGAAGGTTTTTCGAAAAGAAAATGACCTGATTTGACATTGTCACAGCTGCCTGAGACTCATCCCTGAGCACTCATGAGATTTTCACAGCCCTCATCCCCAGTGAGGACCAATTCCAGATGCCATCCCCACTGATTTTCCTGACTTTGTTGCCTACAACTCACTAATTCCTATGTCAAGTAAAGTACTTGGTTGCGCAGAGCAGAAGTGGACTCTGCCAACTTAAGCAGCAGACAGTTCGCTGGAAGGATAAGCAGTAGGCCAGCTGTCAGTAGGAAAGCCTGAGAAATGGGTTCAGAGGAAGGCAGGAATGCAGGGAGTCTGGGCAGCAAGACCCAGGTCATCGTCCCCAGGAACAAATGTTGGGATGTGGCCACACACGGTCCTCAGTGGACTCTGTCACTGAGTGACCCATGCAACCTTGGACTCTCCCTCCAGGTTCCAAGATTGGGGCAGTGGAATCAGACTGCCCCGGCATTGGTCACATGGCTGTGCTCTCCTGTCAGGGCAGAGAGAGAGACGTCTGCCTCATTGGCCTTCTGAACGGACGCCTGATGTCTGTGAGCGGCTTCCCTCTGCTGTCTCAGGACAGAAGTGCTTACTCCTTGTTCAGAGCGCTCTCTGAGTTACAGCTGTCCCCCACACCCACACTCACCCCTACGCTCACCTCCCCACCCATAGTCCTGCTTTCTATGGTCCTGAGCAGACGATCCTCCGGACAGGTCATCAGAAGACCAGTAATAACTTGATGCTGCGTCCCAGGGCTGACATCATTCACCTCACTTCATCTTGCCACGCAGGCATTTTATCTTACAACTTCATCATCACCAGAAGGTGAGTACAGCATAGTAAGATATTTTGAGAGAGAGACCATGTTCACATGACTTTTATTAGAGTATGTTCTGTTTATCATTATTATTAATTTCTTACTGCAGCCTAATTTATGAATTAAACTTTATCATAGGTATGTATGTATAGGAAAAAATGTAGTCGAAAAATAAGGTTTGGTCCCCATATGCAATTTCCTGGATCCACTGGGAGTCTTGGAACACATCTCCTATGGATGAGAGGGGGACGACTGTAATAAATTTTGGACAAACAAATTTTTCTTGTCCAAATTTTGCAATGGGATACTCCATCATTTAAAAAATGTTTGAGCACAGCCCAATATATGTGTATTTACTCATAAGTGATATGTTTGTATACAGCTGTTTAAAAATAAAACATACCAGACTAGCGTTTTAAAAGGATGAGATTAAAAACATAGGAACACATATTTTATTTCTTTCCATAAGATATCAGGATCGTCCTACACCCTTGACATGTATGCATCTGGGCTTGGTGACTGCGTCTTTTTCCTCCCGGGTTCTCACCCACTGCCTGCCCTGTAGTTGGCCGAGGCTGCGGTGATGTGCGCCCGTCTGCCCGAGTGTGGGCCGCGACACATCTCTGCTGCTCTTCCCCAGCGACGACAGCACTCACAGGCCCAGGGCCGGAACCAGGGAGCCGGGGGCCACTTGGAGCAGCCCCTCAGCCCGAACCCCATTGTCCTCGCTGCACGCTTTCTGTGGGGTTCCGAAAGAACAGGGTTCTCTATAAGCCACTGAAATAGGAGGCCTTACCTGCGACAGCAGCCAGGCACCTGATCTGTACGACTGTACTTAGTTACCATAAACAACCAAGCTCCCAGGAAGAGTACACCAGAGTCAGATGCTTCTGAGCAAAGCGGTTTCATGGATTTCTTCTTCATGTATAAGCTAAAACAGTATGGCTCTAAGTCATTAAAATGTGATTTACCAGCTTCTGATGTTGAATACCATTGAATATTTTATTTTTATACTTTGGGTTTACATATTTGAATTGCCGAAGTATAATAATAATTTATTACATAGAAATAAAGCAATGACTACAAAACAAATAATTAGGAATGGCAGGGGGCCCAAGACAATTTGAAGAGTGTTTTTTGGTTACCAGCTTGTTGGTCAGACACTAGCTAGATCTAAGTAACCGAGTACACGGGTGAGCCTGGGACCGACGCACCGTGACCATCCCGGCAGGCCCGCCTGCTGCCGGTCAGAACCGTGGGAATAGAGCCAGTTAATCAGACGACCACGAAAGCAGGGGAGTGATTCTGCTGTTTGGAGAGTAATCTCAACCGATCAACTAGAAGCATAGCAAGTCACTAAATGAGAGAACCTCTGAACCTCAAGTTTTATCCATTCCTTACTTATTTCAAATTATTAAACTCATCAATTTGAAATTTTTATAAACTATAGACTAAAATTGGGTAGGTTGTTAGCTTTTAAAATATATTTAGGGCTCCTATATACAACTACTAAGAGTATATTTCATTGGAGAGCAGATTACACTGTAGTACTTAACCCCAAACTCATACAATTAATACAAAATTGAGGTAAATCCCTCTTCCCCAGCGCTGCCCAGGAATGATATAATTTTTCCTGTGAATTCAACATTCAAGAATTTTCTTCTGATAGCCAGAGCGGCAGAGGGGGCAAACATGGAAAGGAGAACTGTCCCCCAAGGAGAACTCCTCCAGAGCAAGAAGACACGTGTGGTGGAACACATGTGAGCAAGACAGGAGGACTGTCTCCCGGGAAGACGGGCTGCAGTGCGTCTCCGATAGGTCCTGGTGACCGCCGGCGCTGGCTGGGAGCGGGGTGAGGCAGATGGGACACTCCTGGGTCTCCCGGTGCAGAGCCTGCAACACAGGAGAGGACATGAGCTGTCGTGCAGGTAGTAGCTCTGTCATAATGGGAAGCTTCCTAAATTTAAGTGAGAACTGTATATACCAAGACACATGGATCTTCTAGAAATGAAGTTTCATCCTGTGTTGTAATAACACTAATTATACATGTACTGTTAGTCTCGTGGAAAATGGGAAGGGATAGTAAGCAATTTTAACTGTGATAAGCAGTTTTAAAACACAAAAATACTTTATAAAATGCTGAACGGTAATGGTATAGATTTCCTTTTAGTTGAGTGACAAACAGTGGTCTTTTTTCAAAATCCTTGAGCCTATATAGCTGCCAAACTTCTTTATAAATTTTCATATTTTAATGATTTTCTAAGTCAGTTTTTCGTCTGTTGGGTTCTGAATCCCCCTTTCTCCCAAGGCTGCTACAGACGCCAGAGGAGGGCAGCCCAGGGCTTGAAGGAAAACCAGGAAGCTAACACGTGGGGCGGTCTTTTCCTTTGGTGTTTTCATTATTCACAAAAAGGGGTCATCAAAGCAGTTTCCAATGGAAGGGCCTTGACCTCACCCCAGACTGGATGACAAAGGGTCAGGGTACCGGCAGAGCCAGGGCAGAAACCTCGGCACCGCAGGGTCCCCAAGTCTTCCCTAAAATGTCACCCAGACTCCTGGGGGCTCTGCTGCTTCTGTGAGTGACCCGTCCCTACCTGGATCTGGATCTTCTCCCAGTCTTGGTCTGTGAGCTCGTGGCCACACCTGTCCTCCAGCTGCTGAAGAACACTTCGGTTTATGGCCAGACAGTGGTCGATCTCCCAGAAGAGGTCCTCTATGTCTGTGCTGTAGGAGCACAGTAGGCGGTGACTGATCTCTGTGAACTGGAAAGGACACGGGAGGCAGTGCACTCACAGGCCCGGGGGGGTGGGGAGGGATTCTACCTGTAGGGGCAAAGGAAGCGCCTTCTTGGGGCCTGACCACCTTTTTTACTAACTTTCCTCGGGTCTCTACCTTTGATTAAGACTTTTTGGGGAAACAGACATATGGATATTTACCTAATAAAGCCATGTCCAGATAGTTGGTACAAAGAAATTCAAAAAGGTCCACCTGGTTTAAGTCTTGGTGGTTGTTAACAAGGAATACATTGTAATTAAAAGTTGAGAGCTAATAAAAGGGAAGAGGAAGTGGAGAGGAGAAAGGAATTAGAACTGCACAAAATTAGTCCCATTACCAGCCTGCTCTGGCAGCATCTATTCTCATCTGTAAGCAGGGTGCGGCCACAGTGCCCCTGAGCACTTGCCCGGCCGTTGGAACCAGCGCTCTTCCTGTCTCTTTGCTTGCCAGCTGTCTCCCCAATGTGGTTGCAGATTACGAACAATCATTTTAGCGTGACCATAAAAAAAAAAAAAAAAGGAAATCTAAGATTATCCCCTTCTTCTAAACTAGTTTATTCATTCTGCTTTTCTCACCAAATCCTAAAATAATAATTTGAAAACTCCCATTGCCCAAGGACCTTAAAAATCCCTTTATGGGAGGTAATCGATTTATGGATAGTTGTATGGCCCCTTGCTACAGAACAGATCTTTAGGACTTATTTTAAAATCGTTTCCTTTGCCAGTCTACCATAATGGAGGCAGCATATTACATTTTATCTCAAACTTTTAAAAAGTTTGCCTCCAAAGTACTGTCCTTAATAGAGTTCTCTAATGCCCCCGCCCCGCTCAGTTCTTTTTATAAAGTACTACTTTTTTTTTTTAATAAAGTACTACATTTTTTATACAAAAGGATTTAGAAAAACACAGCGATCTTAGGCAAATGATTTAGCTGGTTGTGAAATAGTTGTCATGACCTCCTGATGGACAGCAAGCGGGAATTGCCAGGGTGAGGCAAAATTCCTACAGACTCTCCTGCTACAGGGCATGAATTGGCAGGGAGAATTCGCTCATATCTGATTAGTAAAATGGAACATGCCTCCATCATGTAGAAGTCACAGTTGCTAACTGCGAAGTAGCTTAACGTGGTATCCTTCAGTCTCTTATTCTCCCCCAGACTCTTTTGGTCTGTGCTCTGATTTAGAAATATTTACTGTGTGATTCTCCCTGGTTTCTCCAAAGATGCCACCACTTCTTTTCAAAAAGGGAAAAGTTCTACAATTACTGGTTTATTAGAAATTTAACATGGCTAAATCTTTAGTAGGGGTTTTATTAAGACATTATTGTTTTGTTAAGTGTCTTGGTTACAGTTATACAGGTTTTAGATGGTTTGTCCATCTTGCCATAAGTCCTGCATGAGTTTCTAGGAACAAACATGTTAGGAGCAATGCCTAGATAGAAAAATGATTTCGTGATTACAAAGGGCTTCAAGAGTCCAGAAGTCATTCTCCTTTGATGGGCTTGGAAGGAAGAATAGTTTTATGGTTTTCAGTTAGGTTGTAAAGATCTGGATTATCAGAGAAAAGGTAATCATAGTTGAGGAGATCTTTTGAGAAAAGACTGGAAACAGCTAGGGCATTGGGTGGGGGCAGAGTGAATGGTTTTTATTAAAGAGTTTTTGAGAAGAACCCTCATGCCCTGTTGGTGGGAATGTAGACTGGGACAGCCATTGTGGAAAACAGTATAGAGAGTTCTCAAAAAATTGGAATTACCATATGATCTAATAGTTCCAGTACTGGGTATTTGCCCAGAAAACCCTAATTTGAGAAGACACATGCATTGTTATGTTTATTACAGCATTGTTTATAATAGCCAAGATATGGAAGCAGCCCAAGTGTCCATCCATAGATAAATGGATAAGGAAGATGTGGTACACACACACACACACACACACACACACACGAGGAATATTAGACAACCATAAAAACAATGAGATTGTGCGATCTGTGACAACACGGAGGGTCCCAGAGGGTATCGTGCTCAGTGCAATAAGTCAGACAGAGAAAGACAAACACCATATGATCTCACGCAAATGTGGAACCTAAAAAACAAGAACGAAAAGCAGAAACAGACCTATAAGTACAGAGAAAGGGGGCTGGAGGGATGGGCAGTGGGTGAAGGGTTGTGGGAGAGACTGGCTCCCAGTT
>CM052887.1:91983823-91999024 GCA_028534135.1 Potos flavus | reverse complement strand
TCAGACAGAGAAAGACAAACACCATATGATCTCACGCAAATGTGGAACCTAAAAAACAAGAACGAAAAGCAGAAACAGACCTATAAGTACAGAGAAAGGGGGCTGGAGGGATGGGCAGTGGGTGAAGGGTTGTGGGAGAGACTGGCTCCCAGTTACGGACGAATGCGTCCCGGGGATGAAAGGTGCAGCAGAGGGAATACGGCCGGTGGTGGTGTGACCGTGCCGTGCGGGGACAGATGGGAGCGACGCCTGTGGTGCGCACAGCATGCGGGGTAGACTTGGGAATCACCGTGTCGCACGCCTGAAACCAGGGGCACGTTGTGTGCCAACTATATTCAAATTAAAAAAGAGTGTTCGGGGTGGACTGTATTATTTTTCTTTATCTCTCAAAATAGTGTGATATACTTAGAAAACCCCCTTTAAGTATCATCGTTTTTAGAACTTTCTAAAATGTAAGAGCTAACTACTCTAGATCATCCCTCTCCAAAAGAAATGTAACATGAGCCACATCTATAATCCTAAAACTTGTAGAAGCCACATTTAAAAAAATTTTTTAAAGGTGAAATTAATTTTAATGTTTTACTTAACCCAACATATCCAAATATTATCATTTCAAAATATGTCAATCGAATAAACTATGAATGAGTTATTTTATTCTTTTTTTTTCCTGTTAAGTCTTTGAGATCATGTGTGTCTCTAGCCCATTTCGACTGGGCCTGGCCTCACTTCAAGGACTCGGCAGGCACGTGCGGCTTGTGGCTGGCGTCTGGCACGGACACTGCTACATAGAGCCGGGTTGTTGGAGAGCGACCGTAGCGCCTGAGGCCCGGGGACGTCGCTCCGCCAGGGCCGCAGCCGGGCCTTCCTTGTCGAACATGTAAATAGCTATGGAATCATCTGTTCCAAGGGCTGCGGTGGCTGTCACCCTCTTGCTCTCTTGCTGGTCCTTCCACAGCACAGAGCTGTGTATAGAAGTTGGCAGAGACCCACAGTTCCCATTCCTCCCATGCCAGGTGGGGCCATGTGACATGGCTCTTCCAAGTGGCAGTGGGGTCTCCGGGCTGGACTCACAGGTCTTTGCTGCCCCAGGGATGGCACAGCAAGAGGCTGGACGGGACAGTGCCTATGTCCTACAGGGCAGCAGCCTGCACTTGTGGGTGGTACCAAAGCTCCTGCTTTGAGTCACTGAAATTTGAGGGTTGTTTGTTCCAGCAGTTAGAAGTGTCCTGATTGAGTGAGCACACCTCCTGTTGTTCGGCTCGGTGATGTGAACGAAGCCTATCAGAATCTCAAAGACAATTAGATGAATGATACAGGGGACATAGATTCTAGATGGTGTAAGAACTTCCAGCGTTCAAGAAATCTGGTCTACCGGATATCTCATGTGTGTGTTTTGTTTGTTTGTTTGTTATGTGGACCCGCCTGGCAGAATACAGTATGCAAGCCTCTCCAGAGCTCCTGCTCCAAGGCCAGACCTCAGAAGGTGCCCTCAGGGATGAAGTGTACCCCTCCGCTTCTCTGCCTCCCCTAAGAAGACGTGGAGACACACAGGAGGGGAGGCCGGCTGCGGTGAGTGAGCGCCTGCTGACCTCTGTCCCTGGCGGGTACAGGGTGACTGCTGAGTTTCAGGGAAAGGTAACGCTGGGACGTGACAGGCCCTCACACGGCTGGTGGTTGGGGTTTTAATGATGTGTGTGAGAATCTTCCAGGCACCTGTGTTTTGGGGTTTTGTTTGCAATTGTTTTTTAGCTGCATAGATACCCCCCAACTTACAGTAGTTTAACTCGCAATTTTTCGACCTTACGATGGTACAAAGGCGATGCACACTCAGTAGACACCGTGCTCCGAGTTCGGAATGTGGATCTCTTCCCGGGCGGGCGATCCGAGGTCTGATCGTCCTCTGTGATGCCGGGGGGCCACCAGAGCTCTCAGCAGCCGCGCGGTCACGAGGGTCGGCGGCCGATCCGGGACAACCGTCTGCACCCCCACCACTCTCCCGCCCGTCACTTTCAGGACCGCCTTCCGTGCAGTCCAGGAGATGTCACACTTTACTGTCAAACAGGCTTCGTGGTACCTGACTCCGGCCAGCCGTGGGCTAGTGTGAGTGCTTGGAGCACACACACTTCCCGTGGGCCGGGCTCCGCGGTGACGTCTGCCAGGCGAGGTGTGGGAAATGCATTTCTGACTTGATACTTTTGACTCATGATGGGTTTATCAGGACCTAGTGCCATCGTAAGTCAAGGAACATCTGTATTGCGAGGCCTGGAGGAAGAGTCTTCCGTTATGAGCCGAACGCCATCTTGTGCTGACCTTGATTGTGCCAGGCAGCTGTGGCTCCGCGTAGGCGCTTCAACTGACAGCGCGTCCTGGGCTTTGATTTTAATTTTCTTTGTTCTTTGGCTCTTTGATTATTTGAGAATCTCTAAACAAATGATTGAGAGAAGAGTTCCCTACTGTGTAAAAGGGAGAATTCCTTGGAAATCCGTATGATGGCCTTCTGATTCACGTTTCATGATCCATGTGCTCTGTGAGTTTTCTTGAAGTGCGAGCGATTTCCCATATATACATGGTGTGGAACATAAGATCCTTTCTTCCTCCAAAATTGTGCCTCGGAAAAAAAGGGGTCACATTCTATTCCAGACCTTACAAAGAGTTTCAGGTTATGAGGCATATTCTGAAATTATCTCTGAACCCAGAAATGCTGCCCAGAGAAGAGGCACGAGTGTGAATGACTGGAGTGGGCGCTCTTTCTCCACTGTCATGCTGGGACCAGCGGCCTCGGCATCCCCCGCAAACTTGTTAGAAATGCTGACTCCCAGCCGTGCCCCGACCTGCTGGTCAGAACCTGGGCAGCGGCAGCCGGCTGCGTTCTGTCTCCCCAGGGCACTCTGACGCTCGCTCAAGTTTGAGCACTGCTGTTGCTGAAGTCACCTGCCTGACTCTCAGACTCAGGTACTTACCACAGCGTTCATCGCCCTTCCTGGGGGTGTGACCTCCCCACTCCGGGTGTTGGTATCCCTGTGAGCTTTCAGGGGGCCTGCAGAGAGCAGCAGAGTAAATGTGGAGGCCGCGCGTGCACACGCAGTTTATATCACACTAACGGATACGTTGTGTGTGAGAATAGACCTGTGGACGCCTGGATGACTGTAGGAACCCCATTGTTCTGACATGGGGATGAGTTCCTGCAGCTTGAGATAAAGCACCTTAGATGGAAACACAGCTGACGCGCTCGGAACAGCTGTGTTTGGTGACTCCCACGTGGCCCTGATGAGGACAGCCCTGAGTGTCACCTGACCCTGGCGCGCCTCCTCGCGCCTTTACCAGGACTGTTGGCACACGCCTCGTTGCCTTTATTCCTATGGGTTTGGGGCCTGGAGTGCTGGGCCTCATGCTGTTACCCCCTATGGTGTTTTTCAAGGGGTCCCCCTCCATCTTTGCATTTCTCAAGGGCTTAGGTTGTGCATGGACCATGGCAGGCCCTTCGGTGCTTGCAGAAAACACGGGCTTGCAGGTTTCTGTGGACACAGCCAGTAAATTGGGAGGATGGGTCTTAAAGCTCAGTGCTGATCCGAATGCTAATGGGTGTCATACAACAGAACAGTAAATAGCCGTTCAGGGTGTAACGTGGGAGGGTTACAAACAAATTCTATAGTCAGATGTTTGAGTCTGCAAAAGATGCCGAGTTCAGAAGAAACAAATATTGCCTTAGTCATATCCCACAAGTTTTGATATGTATTTTGCTGTTAATTCAGTTCAAAATATTTTCTAGTTTCCATTATCATGTCTTCTTTACCAACAGGTTATTTAGAACTGTTTCTGAATTTTCAAATGTGTGAGATATTTCTAGTTATTTAAAAATTATTTTAAATTTCTAGCTTACGTACACTGTGGTCAGAGACCGTGCTCTACACATTTTGACTCTTTACAGTGTGGTGAGAATTTGTACGGTCGGTGTTTGGTCTGTTTGCAAGGGCATGCGTGCTACAGTTGCTGGTGGGTGCTGGGGCCTTGGCCTCACGTCTATTTGGTCTGACGTCACTACCCCATCTTTTCCTGAGTCGCGTGTTCTGTGTGTGTATCTTTGCACATATCATGCACACTTTCTTCTTTTCCTGCGTCAGAGTCTCTTCGGAGGGACCCGTGGCTGGCCTTGTTCTCACTGGCACGTTCAGGCTGGAGATCGCTCAGTGCGCTCCCGTTCTGTGTTTTCTAGTTGTCCTGCCTTCAGTTTGTTTTGATCTCTGCTCTTTTCTCCTGTGGAAATTTCTATCTCTAGTTTTCTCTCTACTAATCTGAAGGTTAAAACTCCATTTCATTCTTTTAGCAGTTATCTTTGAAATGCATATTGAAATTATTATTATTTTTTAAGATTTTATTTATTTATTTGTCAGATCGAGAGAGAGGGAGAGCACACACAAGCAAGGGGAGCAGCAGGCAGAAGGGAGAAGCAGGCTCCCCACCAAGCAGGGAGCCCAATATGGGACTCGATCCCATGACCCCGGAATCATGACCTGAGCCGAAGGCAGATGCCCAACTGACATCCCTGCATATTGAAATTATTAACATCGAAAGTGAATCCAAATTTCCTCCTCTCACATAAGCAAGGATCTTGGAGCGCTTGACCCGGATATTCTCCTGAGGAGTGTCACTGTCTTGTGCTCAGGCACTCTAGTCCTCTTCTTTCGTCCTAGAAGACGTTAGTAGTCTTGCTTTACAGAGTCAGTGCCGATTCAATTATCCACATTTTTACCACTTTCTTTGCACTTCCTCCCTTTCTGTGTCTTGGAATCTGGGATCATTTTCTTTCTTCATGAAAGGCATCTTTCAGAATTTCCTTCAGTGAAAACATTTTAGGGTCACTCTCCCCATTTTTCTCTGAAATTGTCTCTCTTTTGCCTCTGTTTTTTGTTTGTTTGTTTGTTTTGAGTAGTCTCTGTGCCCAGCGTGGGCCCTGACCTCACGACCCTGGGATCAGGAGTGGCACGCTCCTCTCACTGAGCCAGCCACGCACCGCTGGCCTCTGTTCCCAACTGGAATTTTCATGGAGAATTCCATGGAGAATACATGGAGAAATCCAGGCTGGCTGAGGTGTCATGCTCAGTCGTCTGCCTTCTGCTCTTACTTCCAACAGATCTGCAGCTTCACTACACATGCCGCCTTCTTCTTTTTTTAAAAATCCAACATGATTGTCTGTGGGCTTTTTAAGTCTGTATATCTCCTTTCCGTGTGAAAAATTCGTAGGCTTTCTGCCTCAAGCTGTCCCCATGTTCCCTTTCCCTCCTAAATTCTGGTTCCTGGATGGAGCCCTTCGTGTCCTTTCCTCAGCGTGCCCCTTTCAGGGGAGACGATGGCACAGAAGGAAAGGGAGGTGCGAGGAGACCCAGACTCCCTTCCCTGCTGTGAGCCTAGGGCTCAGACTCAGTTTTGTTTAGTGTTTTCTCTTTTTGCATACGAGTTAAATACACATGTATGAGGTAGGAGATGTACACTGTAATTTTGGAGATTCCACATATGAACTAAATGCTCTTATATTTGTGCTTAAAATTGGCTTTGTACAGCATAAACTTTATGCTAATAATTTAATTTTTTTCTTTGCTTGGAACAATATTAAATAGCAGATAAAAACCACCAGGGCAGACTGAGAGAGAGAGGCAGGCAGACTGAGAAAGGCCGGAGAAGGAAGTTTGGGTTTTGAACAAGGGTCTGAGTGTTCGCTGGGCAGTGTTCCTGTGTCCCCGATTCTTTCTCAGGCCGACCCTTGCTGAGCACCCAGGTGGAGCTCCTGGGGCTCTCACCTCAACAAGATGCCAGCAGCGACTGGCCACCCTGCCGCGCGCTCCCTGAATGGGAACCTCCCCCAGTGCAGGCTGGAGCCACTCACCCTGTCTGGGAGGTCCCTCCGGCTTGGAGTCTGCACCTGTCCGCCCCAGCCCCGGTCATCTCAGCAGTCCTCCTGGCCTAAGACCTGTTGCTCCCTACTTTGCTCCGTGTCCCCTGCATCTCTTCCTACTTTGGACCGTCATTACTTTTTGAAATTTACATTCTTAATGACACATGTTATGTGTTGTCTTCCCTCCGGAAGGCAGGCGAAGGCGGGTACAGCAGAGAGGGACCACCCCCCACGGGGCGGCCCTAGGGATTTGGGGGGGGCAGAGGGGGGAAGGGAGGGAGCTGGACAAGTTTTGCAAAGTGTAGAACTGCAGGCGTCAGTCACTGGAAGGGGCTTGGAACAGTTTAATTTGTATTTTTGTATCTACTCAGTCTGCCTAATGAACGTAATATCATTTTCACACCTAACAAATCGTACTTTCTTCCTTAGTTGCAGTTAAAAGCATTTCATAATGAGTAAAGTAACAATTCCTTTTATATGTAATGGTGGTTAAGGACTATTAAAACGTAGTTTATTCAGTCTAAGCGAAGTAACTACCATTCAGTGTTTGTGCGGTGAGTGATTAATGGGATTGGTACAACAGTGTGGGAATGGCTGAGCTCTGGTGGCACCGCACTGTGCGAACCGGGGACCCAGGTGACCTTTAACAAGGGGGCCCCCAGCTTGTCAGAAGGCCAGGTGGGAACAAGGAGAGCTGAGTGGAGGGCTCAGAGACCCAACGGGAGCTTGGCGGGGGAGGGGCGCTCTGGCAGCTGCGACAGGCAGCAGGCGGGAGGGGGCCGTGGGGGACCTGTGTGGCAGGAGGAGCCGGGCTGCCTCCAGCTCTCCTCTGATGCCCATGTTGCCTTCTTGGAGCACTGGCCTCACCACCTCTTCTTTGATCCCAGACCTCTCATACTGGGCCTGTCTGGAGGCTGAGATCCCTTGGGGCCTTGCGCCAACCTTTCCTCTCGTTACTTTCCTGTAGGGATTTGCCAGCCGGCTGGTCGTTTACAGAGTCCCATGAATAACTGTCCTGTTTTCCTGCTTCCATGACTTCCTGCACCAGTGGCTTCTGAAGACCGCATGTGTGCCCAGAGTGTGTGGGCTCCTCTCAGATGAGCTCGATCTCTCAGCCTCACAGAGCACTGGGGGCCCCTGCCCTGGGTACTTAGCCTTGGCTGGATGCTGTTATCTTTTTCCTGTGTGTATTTCTTATCTCCTCGAATGAGTTCCTTAGACTCAGAGAAGCACCTGATTCATGCTAAGGCCCTTAGTGCTCATTAAAAAATCTTGATTTTAAGTTTGCAGTAGATTAGAAATGAGGACGCATATATGCCCCAACATACATATTTGAAAGGAGTGCAGCACAGTGTCCTTTCTGGGATTAAAACAAAAGAACAATGCCTGTGAGGATGATTTGAAGTTATTTCCAACTATCAAGATTCAATAAAGCATTGGCGTTTAGCTTTTAATCATAACATCGACATTAGCTTGTTAATATATATACTGAAAATCCTTCAGTATATATTTAAAGTAGATTTCTAAAAGTGAACTGGTGTGCTCTTATTCTTGTAGCTTCACATATTTAAAAGTTAGCAAGGGTGATATTTATAAAGTTAAATCAACATATGCTTATCGACCACCTATTGTTGCCAATTCAAAGCCACGTCCTAAGTGTAGCTATTATTAACTATTTCTTACATCTCAAGTTCTTATGTGTTCAGCCCTTTCTTGCTTTCTGTGTTTCCTTACTGTTATTTGGGTCAGATGCCCTTAGTAATTGAAAGGGCAAAAACTGGCCAAAAAAAAAAAAAAAAAAGACAGTTGAGTTCTAGTTTTTAAACCAATGATTAATATTATTAATTCTACAGAAACAAAGTGTGTAAAATATTCAGTTTTAAAAAGAACAAATGTCTTCATGTATTTTTCCTTTTACGTCTCATATTTCAGATATTTGATAAGTAAGAGTTTAGCTTATTGATACGTAAAGCAATTACTGGTCATTTACGAGTAACATACTGGCTAAACATTAAAAAAAATATACTAACAAAAGTACCCAGGTGAACTTTGTCTGCCCGGGAGGCCTCTCTAAGTGATCCGTCTGGATGTCAGCAAATTGCTTACTAATGTGTTGACTTATGACCACCCTCAAAAGCAAAATGAAAAGCCTGGAATTTACAGCATATCAATGAATCAGTTGATAAGCTTTTACTGGTTTAATATCCTCCCAGTCTTGCTGCTTGGAACCACTTCAAGTTAGCAACAGAATGTTTGCCATCTCTACGTGATAAAGGAAGTCAAAGGACTAAACAAACTTTAAGACCATTATGCTGTTTGGTGAGATGTCAATGAAAAAAGTAAGAGAAATCTCATGTAGGTGGGTGTGGGAGCGGGCAGCCCCTCAAGTCAACCACGGCATCTGACAAATCACTAACCTTACTTTTTAAACAATGGTCAGGACTTTTAGTTTGGGTGGAGATAGTATAATGCATTTGAAAAGTTTTAATTGCAGCAATAAAAGACCATACCTCAATTATATGACATATGCTAGCAGAACTTCTAGATAAGGATCAAAGGCATTCAAGGACCAAGCACTGCCTTGTGGGCAGCACTCGGGCCTTCTGTACACACTGGTGACAGGTATGAGCACAGCGGCTTTCCTGACCTCTCCAGGCGGCTCTGGCCGGAGGTCACCGAGATGTGTTGTGAGAGTGCCCCAGGACTGCTGTGCCATCCCCGACAGCCCCAGGGCCTACTCAAAGGCACTGCTGACTCCAGCTGGCTTCTCTGACATTCTCGGGGACAAAATCCAACATTCGATCCATTCAGTTCTTTACACGGGACTGAAATCTATTTAAAAGAACCCACATTGTAACACAACATCACTTTGTTCTTGTTCAGTTTAAGAATGTGCCAGTGGTATTTTAAAGCAAGACAAATCTGCAAAAAGAAATTCTCAGTGTATAGAAGCATTACTGTTTGTAGAAAGATGACCTCTGTATTTTATTGATAGTTAACATCCAATAGGTGCATGGAAACTAAAGTAAGAAGAGACTTCATTAATCCCCCGTAACAGAGGAAGGAAAAAGCAAGGCCAGAGTTCTGTTACAAGAAAGAGAGGTCAATTTATAAAAACAGAATGATCTGAGCTAATCTACAGTATTAAAAACATGTCCATCATGGCGAGATCTTGAAGCTCTAAACGGAAACAAGCACCACCTAATTTGTTATGCCTAAAAATGTCACGCTATTCTCCCTCTTTGCCTTTCTTTCCTATTAATTATGGACTTTTCCCCTGAAGGTAGCATATTGTTACTGCACATTTTGCTTTGTAAACTTACTAATTTCTCAAATTCAAACATTAGATGTCTAACCGTTCACTAATCTACAGTCCCATGCACATTTAGGTGGTGGGGAGGGTGGCGGGTGCACAGGCACGTGAAAAGGCACAGGCCTCAGAAGGCAGGGCTGCAAGGCAGACTTTTGGAGGAACACCTGGCATTTCTGGAATGTCACAGACTATGTTACAAAACTAGGCTCCCACCCAGAGGAGCCTTGATAAAGTCATTGTTCATTCTGGCTTTGGAATTTTTTTTTTTTTAAGATGGATTACTAGGAAAGCTACACGCACTGCTTCTCCTGAAGCTGGACTCGAGTGCACACATTCGGTTCTGACACCCACAGGATGGATGTTATGAGAACCCGAGACTGAGAGTAGTATTTTTATTTCAAATATCTTAGTCTGTGCTTTCTAGATTTTCAAGCTTCATGTTACTGGCAAGCTTATGTTCTTCTTCTGTTTTTTTTTTTTTTTTTTTTTTGAAGATTTTATTTATTTGAGAGAGAACGAGTGGGCACGCGAGCAAGTGCGAGTGGGGGAGGAGCAGAGGGAGAGAGTCTCAAGCAGACTTCCCACTGAGCACAGAGCCTGATGCGGGGCTCGATCTCATGACTCTGAGATCAAGACCTGAGCCGAAGTCAAGACCTGAGCCGAAATCAAGAGCTGGACACCCAATTGACTGACCCACCCAGGTGCTCCACAGTTTACCTTTTTATATTGTACATTTGGTATAGCGAGGTATTTTTAATACTTTTGTCTTTTGATCTATATACAGAGTTAAGAGTTTACCACCCCATCATATTACAGTATTAGAGGAATCTGAATTTGCCTACGTATTTACTTTTACTAGTGTGTTGTATATAGTCATATATTTTCATGCCACTCCTTTCATCTCAGCTTGAGAAGAGCTTTTTGCATTCTTGTAAGGCAGGCCTAGTGGTGATGACCTCCCTCAGCTTTGTCTGTCTGGGAACATCTTTAGATGTCCTTCATTTCTGAAGCACACCTTTGCCAGAGCGAGTGTTGTCAGTTGAAGTTTTTCTTTTCAGCACTCTGAATATTTTGTCCCACTGTCTCCTGGCCTGCAATGTCTCTACTGAGAAATCTGCTGACAGCCTTATGGGTGTTCCCCTGTGAGTGTGGAATTTTTGTCTCTTGCTGCTTTTAAGATTCTTTGGTTTTTGAGTTTTATTGTAATGTATTTTGGGAAAGATCTCTCTCTCTATTTTTTAAAGATTTTATTGATTTTGTTGAGAGACACCGAGAGCACACACGTGTGGGGGAGGGGCCAAGGGAGCAGGAGAAGCAGACTACCCACTGAGCAGGGAGCCCGATGGCAGCAAGGCTCAATCCCAGGATCCCAGGATCATGACCTGAGCCGAAGGCAGACGTTTAACTAACTGAGCCACTCAGGCGCCCTGGGGAAGATCTCTTTAAATTGAGTTTGTTTGGTGACTCTGAGCTCCATAAACTTTGCTATCCAAATTTCTCACTGATTTGGGCAGTTCTCAGCCATTATTTCTTTTGACAAGCTTTCTGCCCTTCCTCTCTCCTCTGAGACTCTCGTAATTCACAGATCGTTTCCTTGGATAGTATCACAAAGGTCACATATGCTTTCTTCTTCACTCTTTTTCATTCTTTTTTCTTTGTTTGCCTCTGACTGGATAATTTTGAAGTTCCTTTCTTCCAATTCACAGATTCTTCCTTCTGCTGGATCCATTCTGATGGTGATACTCTCTCTGTTCTTAAGCTCCAGAACTTATGTGGTTCTTTGTTGTTATTTCTATTGAGCTTATCATTTCCTCATGTATTATTTTCCTGATCCATCATAGGCTTCTTTTGTGTTTTCTTGCACCTGACTGAGCTTCCTTTAAACACTTGTTCCGAGTTCTTTACCAGGTGGTAGCTCTCCACGTCTTTGCGTGGTGACTGGAAGGCTGCTGAGATCCTTTGGTGGTGTCATAGCTCCCCGATTTTCATGTTTCTTCCAGTCCTGCATTGCTGTCATCAAACCAAAGTAGCAGTTGCCTTCTATGTCTTTACTGAGTAGCGTCAGGAGAGAAGCACTTTCTGTCAGCCCCGTATGGGTTCTGAGGCTTTCTCAGACCTTCTGTGGATACACTTGCTCCACGTCTTGCTTCCTCTTGTGGCAGAATTCTTATGCTTGTGTGCCTTCTCTGGATTCTGCATCATGCCAGGCCAGGTGCTGATGGCTTCCCTTTGACTTTCCCAAGGGTGATGCTGAAGCTCAAGTCTGTGCTCTCTCCCTGGCTCCCAGATTCGGGCTGGCTTTCTGCATGTGCTTACTGGCCGTCTGCCAGAGATTGCTCTCACCATCAGGAATGTGTGCACGCAGCCAGCCGCAGGGTGTGGGTGGGGCACATGCAGCACTGGGGCCCCGTGAGGGATCTGCAGGTGGGGCCCCTCCAGTGGGGCTTCTTGATGGAGGCTGCAGCAGTCAGTAGGATCCTTGTCTTTTTCATGCCCTAAGAGAGTCCTGTCTGCTGCCTCTTCCCACCCCCAGTCACGCAGCCCATGACTCTACTCTGGATGGAAGGATGACTCCCTTTGGCAGTGTCCCACACAGCCGAAGAAGCTGGGTGCTCACTCACATGCTCTCACGTTCCCCTGCAGGAGGAGTCGTGGCCAAGAAGATCTCTCTTGGCCCTGAGCTGTGCCTTCTTGGGGGAGGGGTGACATGGGTAAAGTGTAACTCCTCCTCTGACCCTCTCCAAAGCATTCCCATGAGTGTTGTGGAGCTTTTCCTTTGGAAACCTGGACTTCACAAAGGCTCTCTTGTATGTGGGTGATTGTCTGAGGCAGTGCTCTCCAGGGGCTCACAGACTGTGGCCAAGAGGGGCTAGAGCACCTCAGAGTCCACAGAAACCGAGGTGTGTGTCCCTATTACTGGACACATGGGTAGGTGAGACTCCTTCTGGCTCCCTTGCTCTGTGGTGCTGGATGCCAGACTGTTGTTGCTGTAGGAGGGGGTGATTATGAGTGAGGAACATTTTATTTGGCCATATTGTTAATGTCACCCCCAGAAAATATTTTTTTCCTGATCAGTATTTGTACGTTCCTTGTTAAGTTTATTTTTAGGTGTTAACTATTATGAAAGGGATCCTTTTCCACTGCACTTTGTATCTGATTCTTGTTGCTCTATAGGAAACAATTATTGCATATTTATCTTGAATTGGAACATTTTCTAAAAGTTCTAATAACTTTTCAAATGACTTTATTGATTTTAAATCCATGTATATAGATAATATATGTACTATGTATTATATAATACATATAAACACACACACATTGTATTTTGTTTTCTTGTATTACTGCATTGGCAAGGATTGGCCAAAGTGTGATGATAATGGGTAACCTATTTTGCATCTTTAGGGTTTCACTATCTAAAAAATATGTTTTTAGTTTCTGATGTATGGTCCTTACTGTGATAAGGAAATGTCACTTTAGCTCGAGATTGCTGTCATTATTAAGAATGGCTGTTTAGTATATTTTTGCTAAAGATTGAGATGATTTAATATCATTTTTCTCAGTCATTTTAATATATTTCTGTGTTTCCTATTTTGATAGGAGGTAATTTTAATTATAATTTCAGATTTAAGAGCATGAATTTGCATACAAGTCTTTTATCATTTTAAAATGATTTCCACATATATGGTTATGTCTCCCATTCTGTGTGTCCGCATTGTTTTATCTGTTTTAACCCCAGTGAGACTTTATCTTGTACTTGGTAGTTTTTTAAACACTGATGAGATATTCACTTCTAGTTTCTCTTTCCTAAAATACCAGCTATTGGCTTCACTTACTGGTTTTACTTTTATCCTAATAAATTACTTCTTTTATCTTTATACTTTCTACTTCCAACATTTAAAAATTCTTTAGTGTTTACATAGCTTTCTGACTTTAATGGTTAGTTCATTATTTTTCATCTTTCTTGTTTAATAATAAATGTGCTTAATACTAATTGCCCTCTAAGTACAACATTAGCTATAAACCATAGAATACTAGTGTGCTCACCGTCATAAGCACCATGACTGTGTGTAATTTAGACTCTGAATTTCCAGATGCATTTTAATATTCATTTATTTTATTGTGATTTTCTATTTTTTCATGGCTTTTGCTTTTTTAAAAAATATATTTTACTTATTTATTTGAGAGAGAGTGAGAGAAAGCATGAGCAGGGAGAGGGATAGAGGGAGAGGGAGAAGCAGACTCCCTGGTGAGCAGGGACCCTGATGTGGGGCTTGATCCCGGGATCCTGGGATCCTGACTTGAGCCGAAGGCAGATGTTTAACCAACTGAGCCACCCATGTGCCCTGTGATTTTCTATTTTATTTCTTTTTTTTTTTTGGTATTTGCCTCGTTTATTTTTGAGCATGCCTTTATATAGGGCATTTTTATTTCATTTGATTCAAATGTATCTCTCATAAGCATCTATTGGTGGATTTTTTCAATGTAATTCAAGTTTGTTACTTAATAAAGAAATTCATCTCAATCATGTTTGCTGTAATTACTGTTATAGTTTAACCCTATCATGCTACCTTGTCTCCTTATTATTCTTTCTTGTTGCCTTTTCTTGGAAATCTTTTACTACCCCCACATATTTATCTAACTTGGTCTTTACAATGGCTGTGTAGTAATCACTGTGTGGATGTTCCTTAGTGGTGGACTCTTTGGCTGTTTCTGGTTCTTTCTCTTTTATAACCATTGCCATAGTGAACAAGTCATGGATACATCTTAGCAAACATGTGTATCTGTAGGGTGACTTCTAGAGGAGGGCTCAGAGAACTGTCAGCCAGAAGGACGTACATGCTTCGTCCTACCAATAGCTTATAGGAATGTCCATTTCCCCCTCGTTCTATCAATACTAGATAATTATCATCACATTTTCCAATTGTTGCCAATCTAATAGGTGAAACAGGTTCTTATTTTTGTTTAGTTTTTTTTTTAAATTATGAGTCAGATTGAACATCTTTTTATATCATAACCATATATCTGTAGTCCTCCTTCTGTAAACTGCTTGTCACACACTACGGAAATTTGCTCCTGGTCCTTTGAATTGCAAATATGTTTGCTTGATTTGTCATTGGTCTTCATCTTTTCTCTCTATACATTAGTGTATGTAGTTAGGAGTCAGTTCCTTTATGGTATATGTGTGGTTTTAAAATCCTACTAGAAAGGTCTTTCCCAGTCCCAGATCATAAATTTATAATACTTTCTTCTAAATGCATTATGTTTCCATTTTCCTATTTAACTCTTGTTTCACACAGAGTGTATTTTGGTATAAGTTGTGAAACCTATTTCTGTTTATACCCTCTCTCTTTCTTCTCCCATCTTCCCTCTCCTTCTGATTCCCAGTCCACTGCCTTAGTTTTAAAAACTGTGCATCCTAGTCCAACCCTGCTAGAGTTTATCCTTACATTTTAGTTGTTAATATTTGCTACAGTGTATTCTCTTTTCTGCACGTATGTACATGTCTGAGTGTGTGACCTCTTTAAGGGTTAGCTGCAAACATCACCACATACCACCCCTACCTAAGTCCTTCTGCACGTACCTCCTTTTTTTATTCTTTTTTTTAAAATTTAATTTTATTTTTTCAGTGTTCCAAGATTCATTGTTCATGCACCACACCCGGTGCTCCATGCAATACGTGCCCTCCTCGATACCCACCACCAGGCTCACCCAACCTTCCACCTTCCTCCCCTCCAAAACCCTCAGTTTGTTTCTCAGAGTCCACAGTCTCTCAGATTTCATCTCCTCCTCTGATTTCCCCCAATTCACCCTTCCTTTCCTTCTCCCAATGTCCTCCATGTTTTTCCTTATGCTCCACACGTAAGTGAAACCATATGATAATTGAATCTCTCTGCTTGACTTATTTCACTCAGCATAATCTCTTCCAGTCCCATCCATGTTGGTACAAAAGTTGGGTATTCATCCTTTCTGATGGAGGCGTACTATCCCATTGTATATA
>CM052887.1:91950067-91983723 GCA_028534135.1 Potos flavus | reverse complement strand
ATATATGGACCACATCTTCTTTATCCATTTGTCTGTTGAAGGGCATCTTGGCTCTTTCCACAGTTTGGTGATTGTGGCCATTGCTGCAATGAACATTGGGGTCCATGTGGCCCTTCTTTTCACTACATCTGTATCTTTGGAGTAAATACCCAGTAGTGCAGTTGCAGGGTCATAGGGTAGCTCTGGGTTTTTAATTTTTTCAGGAATCTCCACACTGTTTTCCAAAGTGGCTGCACCAACTTGCATTCCCACCAACAATGCAAGAGGGTTCCCCTTTCTCCACATCCTCTCCAACATTTATTGTTTACTGTCTTATTGCTTTTGGCCATTCTAATTTGTGTAAGGTGGTATCTCAATGTGGTTTTGATTTGAATCTCCCTGATGGCTAATGATGGTGAACATTTTTTCGTGTATCTTTTAGCCATTTGTATGTCTTCTTTGGAGAAGTGTCTGTTCATGTCTTCTGCCCATTTTTTGATGTGATTATCTGTTTTTTGAGTGTTGAATTTGAGGAGTTCTTTATAGATCTTAGATATCAGACCTTTGTCTATAGTGTCATTTGCAAATATCTTCTCCCATTCCACGGTTGCTTGTTTGTTTTGTTGACTGCTTCCTTTGCTGTGCAGAAGCTTTTTATCTTGATGAAGTCCCAAAAGTTCATTTTCGCTTTTGTTTCCTTTGCCTTTGGAGACATATCCTGAAAGAAGTTGCTGTGGCCAATGTCGTAGAGGTTACTGCCTATGTTCTCCTCTAGGATTTTGATAGATTCCCGCCTCATGTTGAGGTCTAAAAGACCATTTCAAGTTTATCTTTGTGTATGGTGTAAAAGAATGGTCAAGTTTCATTCTTCTATGTATAGCTGTCCAATTTTCCCAGCACCATTTATTGAAGAGACTGTCTTTTTTCCACTGGATATTTTTTCCTGCTTTGTTGGAGATTATTTGACCATAGAGTTGTGGGTCCATATCTGGGCTCTACTCTGTTCCATTGGTCTATGTGTCTGTTTTTGTGCCAGTACCATGCTGTCTTGGTGATCACAGCTTTGTAATAAAGCTTGAAATCAGGCAACGTGATGCCCCCAGCTTTGCTTTTCTTTTTCAACATTTCCTTAGCAATTCGGCGTCTTTTCTGGTTCCATACAAATTTTAAGATTGTTTGTTCCAGCCCTTTGAAAAATGCCCGTGGAATTTTGACTGGGATGGCATTGAAAGTATAGATTGCTCTGGGCCATATAGACATTTTAACAATGTCTATTCTTCTGATCCATGAGCATGGAATGCTTTTCCACCTTTTTGTGTCTTCTTCAATTTCTTTCATGAGTGTTCTGTAGTTCCTCGAATACAGATCCTTTACTTCTTTGGGTAGATTTATTCCCAGGTGTCTTATGTTTCTTGGTACTATAGTAAATGGAATCGATTCTCTAATTTCCCTTTCCATATTTTCATTGTTAGCGTATAAGAAAGCAGTTGATTTCTGTGCATTGATTTTGTATCCTGCCACATTACTGAATTGCTATATGAGTTCTAGTAGTTTCGGAGTGGAGACTTTTGGGTTTTCCATATAAAATATCATGTCATCTGCGAAGAGAGAGAGTTTGACTTCTTCTTTGCCAATTTGGATACCTTTTATTTCTTTTTGTTGTCTGATTGCTGTTGCTAGGACTTCTAGTACTATGTTGAACAAGAGTGGCGAGAGTGGGCATCCTCGTCGTGTTCCTGATCTCAAAGGGAAGGCTGTCAGCTTTTCGCCATTGAGAATGATATTCGCTGCTGCACATACCTCCTAAGAACAGCGACAATGCCATTCACACACTGCAGAGATTTAACATTGACATATTGCCATCATAATAAGGATCCATATTTACATTCCCAAATATCCCATTTATCACATGTTTTTGTTTTAGTTTTGATCCAGGATCTGACAAAAGACCTGTCAGCACATCTTAATTTTATAGTTCTCAGACTTTATTCTAGAACATTCCTCAGCCACTTCTCTTGTCTTTATGATATTGACATTTTATAGTCGAAGCCAGCTGTTTTACAGGATATTCCTCATTTTGGATTTACTTGATCACATGGTTTCTTGATTGGGTTCAGGTTAAGCATTTTTGGCATGAAAGTGCAAAGGTGATGTTTTGTTCTAGTGCACTCTGTGCACATTAGGAGCACGTGGTGTCAACTTGTGCAGTTATTGGTAATTTCATTCGTTGGTTGAGATGTCTGTCAGACCTTCCCAATGTAAAGGCTTCTCATACTCTTTGCAAATTATACATAATCTGTGGGTCGATACTTTGAGACTGTGTGAATATCCTGTTCCTCAACGATCTTTCACCCAGTAGTTTATAGTAATGTAATTTACTGATATAAGTTCTCCACAAACTGTCACTTTTGTATATATGCACATGGTCCGGATGCATCTGTACAGTCCTAGGTAATGTGAAATTCAATAGGCTAGTTCAGTAATTTTCAGATTTCACTAAAATTATAAATTAAAGTTGTAGATTAACTGGTCTGTCAATTTCCTAGACTATGCCAGTAGGTCAGCAGGAGAGTTTGAAAAAGATAGGAAAAAATCATTAAATTGCAAGAGCCATTCAGTAAATGGACTAAGAAGTGGTCTCTGTAAGAAAGGATAGCCTCTGGGCTCTGACCACGTAGACACTCAGACACAGAGCTGTCCCCTTCTCTGCAGTCTTGGCTTTTCACAGTTTCGGTTACCCGTTGCGAACCATGGTCCTGGAGCAGATGACCCTCTCCTGATGCATTGTCACAAGGTCAGTGTAGCCTAATGGTACGTCACTCACTTCCCTTCATCTTGTCATGGGGCATTTTGTCATCTTACATCATCACAAGAAGGATGAGTGCAGGACAGTAAGATATATTGAGAGAGAGAGAGAGAGACCAGAGTCATGTAACTTTTATTACGGTATATTGTTATAATTGTTCTATTTTATTATTTGTTGTGGCTCATTTCTTACTGTGCCTAATTTATAAATTGAACTTTATCACGGGTCTGTATGTATAGGAAACATGTAGTATATATAGGGTTTGGTGCCATCTGCGATTTCAGGCATCCACCGGGGCTCTTGGAGCACATCCCCCAGGGATAAGGGCAGACAGATGTGTAAGGCATGTACCCATATAGGAAACCAGGAACAATGACAAGAGTATGTACCTACTACTAATACACTATCTGACAGTAAATGCTGTCATTATTTATTTTATTTTATTTTATTTTATTTTATTTTATTTAGGGCAAGAGTGGGAGTTGGGGGGAGGGGCATAGGGAGAGAGGGAAGCTTAAGCAGGCTCCATACCCAGTGTGGAGTCCAACGTGAGATTTGATCTTAGGACCCTGAGATCATGACCTGAGCTGAGATCAAGAGTCAGATGCTTAACCAACTGAGCCACCTGTCTTCGTTTATTTAAAATGAGGTTTGGCAATCCTAAAATTTGTATGGAACCACAAAAGACCCCGAAGAGCCAAAGAAATTTTGAAAAAGAAGAGCAAAGGTGGAGGCATTGTGATTCCAGACTTCAAGCTATATTTCAAAGCTGTAGTGATCAAAACAGTATGGTACTGGCACAAAAATAGACACATAGATCAATGGAACAGAATAGAAAACCCAGAAATAAACCCACAATTATATGGTCAATTAATCTTCAATAAAGCAGGAAAGAATATCCAGTGGGAAAAAGACAGTCTCTTCAACAAATGGTGTTGGGAAAACTGGACAGCTACATGCAGAAGAATGAAACCGGCCCACTCTTTCACACCACACACAAGAATAAATTCAAAATGGATTAATGACCTAAGTGTGAGACCTGAAATCATAAAAATCCTTGAAGAGAATTCAGGCAGTAATTTCTCTGATGTTGGCCATAGCGACTTTTTCTAGATAGGTTTCCTGAAGAAACAAAAGCAAAGATAAACTACTGGGACTACATCAAAATAGAAAGCTTCTGCACAGTGGAGGAAACAGTCAACACTACAGTGACCCTATGATGAAGTAATCACACTCCTGGGTATTTACCCCAAAATACAAAGACACTAATTCAAAGGGATGTATGCACCCCTATGTTTAGTGCAGCACCGTTTACAACAGCTAAACTGTGCAAGCAGCCCAGGTGTCTGTGGACTGATGAATGGAGAAAGTAGATGTGGTGTGTATATACAATGGAATAGTACTCAGCCATCAAAAAGAATGAAATCTTGCCATTTGCAATAACATAAATGGAGCTAGAGGGTATTATATAAGTGAACTAAGTCAGTCAGAAAAAGACAAATACCACATGATCTCACTCGTATGTGGAATTTAAGACAAAACAAATTAACAAAGGGGAAAAAAAGAGTGACACAAACCAAGAAACAGACTCTTAACTCTCGAGAACAAATTGCTGGTCACCGGAGGGGAAGTGGGTGGGGAGACAGGTTAAATAGGTATGGGGGTTAAAGAGGGCACTGGCTGTGATGGGCACCGGGTGGTAGTATATGGAAGTGCTGGGTTGCTAAATTCTGCGCCCGAGACTAATATTACACTGCAGGCTAACTAACTGGACTATAAAAAATAAAATGAGGTTTGGGTTTATAGATTCCAATGTTTATGGCCAAATGGGATAAGTGAGTAGAGTGAAGAATGAAGAAATTGAAGAGAACACTTAGGAAATGAGCAGAGAGAGCTGAGGATTATAGAGTTAATTAAAAAAATAGATAGCTGAAGCAACTATAAAGTGCCTATTTGTGCAACAAATTGAGTATAACACTAAATCAACACTTTTGGGGAACAATGATCTGAATTACAGTGTGTGCCTTTGCAAGCGTGTGTGTGCACGTTGTGTGTTTGTATTTGTGTATAGATACATAATCAGTTGAGTCTCACAACTCTGCTTTATGTGAAAGCAGAATGTAGCCTGTATTTTCAAAATTTATAGTAAGCAAATGCAAATTTGCAAATGAAATGCAAATATGCAAATGAAAAATATTTATACACATAGGTAAAATGACTATCATCTGTAATTAAAATTTTGTAAGAGAAAACAATCAATAATTTCTGATTTGAAAGCCAAGACAGTATTTCATTAGAATTACTAAGAGTAATAACGTATTAGAATTACTGTCAGACCACAGAAGAGAGGAAAGCACGAGGAGAACATATGAGCAGGATGGAAACTCGCCGTGGACAGAGTCACTCCCTGACTTGAGTGTGAGTGACCCCTCAAGAGACCAGCAGTCTGTGATGGAGAGGGAAGACATTGCTGAGGAAGTGGCAGACTGCCCAAAGACAGGGTTACCGTGAGGAGTAGCACTGAGGACTCCGGGTTAGGTTGAATCCATTATCTCTGTCTACAGACAGGAACTTTTGAAAACCAGATACAAAGGTCAGAGGAGTGGACATGGAGAAAGGAGGTCAGCGCACTGCTTTCTAAGTAGTTAGAGCAAAGGCTCACTGTCCAAAAAAGATGAAGGTGGCACACATTTTCAAAAAGTTCTTAGGAGTTTTAGCCGATTTGTTGTTTCTTCTGTCAAATGGGTGGTGCTGAACAATGCAAAGCTGTTCTCATGTCCACCCCACAAGGAGAAACGGGAAGGGGCGCTTTCACTAGGACTCGGTCCTCTTTCCTTGAATATCTTTTGCTCCCCAATTCATGCCATAAGGTGCATGAATGGCTCAGAAAATACAGTTTTTCTTAGTCACGTGTAGAATGGCAGATTCTCTCTCCACAGCTTCTGGTCTGCCCTTGCCTGCCTCTGCTTCTGCAACCAGCAGGTGCTGCTGCGGGCGCTGCCCCTCTCCCGGAGCCACCCCGTGCCTGTGTCCGCTGGAGTGGACACCCCCGCCCGCCCCCCGCCGCTGCGGGGCAGGGCCGCGCTCGCGGCTTCTCCCCCCAGCACTCAGGCTGCCCTTGCCGCACAGCCTCATCTCTCCACCAGTCATTCTGTCTCTTCATCCTCAAGATACTCAGGATTTTAGGGTTATCTGTTCATACATTGCATTTAATGTTGTCTTATTCTTGAGGGCAGATAAGTGTATTTTCTTAATTAAATCTGAGATGTAATGACATCACAATCAGCCAAGATACCGATTTTCTTTTGCACACACTGATGACTACATTGCTTGGACCAACTACTTGAGTGATCAGGAAGGGCCTTGGGAAAATCTGGCGTCATCTGGTTTGAGAGTCGAGCCTAAATGCACTTAGTTTCAGGATCCCTACACAGTCCTGGGCATTCTGGAGAAGCCCCTCGCCCAGGGCACAAACAAGGGTGGCGAGGTTACAAGACGCATAGAGAGACAGCACCTCAGCCTGAGAAGGTCAGATTGGGAGTCTGATAAAAGCATGAAGCATATGGTGAACATCAGCCTCTTCCCCCAAAGCACAGGACTGAGGTCACTTAGGCGTCACATGCTAAAGGACATAGTAGTTAGGGGGAGAAGAGGGATCTCTTTATACAATAAAGGGTAATAATCTATCACTCATTGTTCCAAATGGGAGTGCAGGCTCACAAAACGAGGAGGTGTAGGGAAGATCTAAATAAACGTGTAAGGGATACTTCCATAAATAACGATCGCAGGGAAGTGCAACTGTGAGTTTTATCTTCGCGATTTGAAGCTAACATGAGGTCAGAACACCAGAACCTCGTCCAGTGCTGTCTGAGACAGCATGGACTATGACGAAATCCGAAGTAGTCACCGTGAACATGAGCTCGGACAACATATGACGAAAGGTTGTGCATCTCGCGGCCTACGGGGCGCTAGTCCTACAGCAGCACTGGGGGGTCGAGGTCATGACTGTCCCTTCACAGGTGAGGAGACCAGGCTGTGCCTGGAGCCACCAACTGATGAGGGCGGGCCTGAGGCTGGAGCCCGGCTCGGCCGGCTCCTCAGCTCCACCGCGCTGGTCCTTCTCGTGTAGGGTACAAGGGTGGAAGATGGGGAAGCCAAAAAGTAACATAAAAGCTAAAAAATTGTTTAAAGAAAGGGTAGAAACCGAGGTTATTTATTTCTGAAACTCACATTTTGGTGACCCTGTGAGGTCCAACGAGACACTTGGTAAAACTGTAGCACAGTGGGAGATTTATTTTTATAAATAAAAATTTTTACCGTGCAGTTCAGGGGATGGTGAAAAACTTAAGCTTTATCCGTTCCTTCATCTGAAGAGATTATTTAAGCAGGTGTCACAAAATGGCCAAACCAAAGTTGTTCTGAATTTAACCTTTCAATTTTATGACGCTTATGATTTAACTAGAAAAGAAAATCTAGAAGTATTTTACCACGTGGGGTGGAAATCCAGTTTATGTTGGATGGGGTTTTTAGCAGCATCTCAAGCATTTGTAAAACACCTACAAATGAAGTGAGTCTCTGGGCTTCACTGCCTCGGCGGGCCTCCCTGACCCCAGTGAACCACTAGTGGGCACAGACTACCTGGAGGTTCAAGGCTCTTGACTTACCTTTTCTTCAAAGAATTTTCTCCTCAACTTGGCATCTGTGGGAGGTACCTTTCTCCTCAGGTCTTGGTACCACTTCCTGACCACGTGTCCCCTCCAGCAGGCCTGGATCCTGGAACACAGATTGAAAGAACTCACTCAGGATGGCCTTGACAGCTATTTCAAAACAGGGTGAGGCCCTGGGGAGGCAGGGGCCAAGGAGGGAGGCAGAATCCCTCCTTCCCTGAAAATGAGTCACCCGCCGGCGCCGTAGCAGGGTACGTCCACGGGGGGACGTACCTACCTTGGTAGGAGGGGGACCCTTCCTACCTTGTTGCACACTTTATTTTGAATAGCCGGGCTCCGTCGTGGATCACTCTCGTTTGATACTGGTTCTTTCTACAGAGAGGGCAGGTTTTCTTACTGGTGAACTTTTCAAAAGCCTGGAGGCATGCCTGAAGAAGAACATTTCACTTAAAATTTTATAAGCAATTACTTATAAATAACATTTTTACTTCTAATGTAATTATAGTGTTCTTTTCTCTCATAATTATGAGACGGTCCAATTTGGATTATAAAGGGAAGAAGTTTCATCAGATGTTAACACCTTCCTCATGAAACTTGTTCCAAAAATGAAATTTTACAAGAACATACGTGCACATACATCAAACACTTCTGAAAACCGCTTGTGTCAAGGTGGATGATCGCAGTGTAGACGGCTGCCAGGCAGTCAGGTCGCGGGAAGCCAGCCGTCACTCACTTTGGGGAACTTTACTAACAGCACTGTGTTCTACAAACACTTGTGGTTCTTTTGTCACATAACATTCATGATTTTCAAGACAGGATGAATTGTACTGTAGCCTAAAGTCAGATTTCTAACTCTGAGTGGTGATTATGGATAAAACGAGTGGTTCTTCTTAGGAGACTTTCAATGAGTAAGAGCTACGCGGCCGGCGCCCGGCCCCTTTCTGGGGGGGGGGGGGTCACTCACTCTGTGAAACACATGTGAACATGAAAGCAGCACCTGTGTGTGAGAAGACAGAAACGATTGAAGTTTAAACTAGTGTTAAAAGAGCAGCAGCATCAATGCATTAATTAAAAGAAAAGTTCTGAATGCTTAAAAGGTAGGCTGTGTTGTTTCTTTGAAAAATTAAAAAAGCAGATTAATAACCTTGATACTTCTAATATTTAGCATTTAAGATGAGCACAGCACAGTTATATAATTCAACAAGAAAAACTAAGTTCACAACAATCTGAAACATCAAACCCATGTGTCTCCTCGTAAGCCATTAAAATTAGTGTACACTGACGACTTCTGAAATAGGTGTATTTCCTGGGTAGATCCTGAGAAAGGATGCAAGCCGGGGTGTGTGCTGGGGGGGAGGCCCAGCCCACACTGGGGATGTGGGGGGGAGGAGGAGCAGAGGGAAGGAGACGGGCATCTTTGTGCACGGCTTTGTTCAGCTGAGCTGCACTCCTGGATTGCTCAGCATTGCAGTTTATTGACTGCGACACTTAGACAGACAGTTTCAGAAATAAATCCCAGAGACACTGGGATCCTCTTTTCTTTCTTAAATGTGGGGAAAGTATGCTCACAAGAAAGTGTCACCTCTCTGCGGCCCAAAGTCCCCAGCACACAGTGATATTCTGGGCTGTAGGATAAGGAGGAAGGTGGGTGGTGCTTCCAGAAGGAGAGCTGGGGGGTGACAGCAGGACACCAGCACATGTGACCTACCAGGATGGAGGGAGCCCGGGGAGGGGGCTGGGCTTCCAGCTACTGGCTTCTCTTCCCGCCAGTGTGTGGGGCCAAGAGAAGAGAGGGCGGGCAAGACTCTTGGGGGTGACTGAAGTCTCAGACACTTGGGCTACCTGATCTTGGTAACACCTTCCCATTTTTAAAGTGACTCCCACCACCTCCACTCTACTCTTTCCTTCTTAAATAGGAAGAATGGAAGAAATATTGCAATAAATAGAACTCACAAAGTTATAAAACCTTGACTTGGAACTTACTGTCATAAGCCTAAACTGGACAACCTCCGTAATATGGATCTTTTAAAATTATCACCATTTAATCTAATAGCAGCCTTTTGTGAGTTCAAGTCCCCAGTCTTTTAATTTTTTTCTTCAAATTTTTATTTAAATTCTAGTTAGTGAACATACAGTCCAATGTTGCTTTCTAGAATAGACTTCAGTGATTCATCACTTACATACAACACCCAGTGCTCATCACAACAAGAGCCCTCCTTAATACCCATCACCCATCTAGACCATTCCCCACCCACCTCCCTTCAGCAAACCTCAGCGCTGTCTTTAAGAGTCTTAATGGTTTGTTTCCCATTGTTTGTTCTTGCTCTGTGAAAAATGCTGATGGTATTTTGATAGGAATTGCATTAAATGTGTAGATTGGTTTGGGTAGCATAGACATTTTATTTGTTCTTCTAAACCATGAGTATGGAATGCTTTCCCATTTCTTGTGTCATCCTCAATTTCATAAGTGTGCTATAATTTTCAGAATATAGATCATTTACCTTTTTGGTTAGGTTTATTCCTAGGTTATCTTATGGTTTTTGATGTAATTGTAAATGGGATCAATTCCTTGATTTGTTTTTCTGTTGCTTTGTTATCAGTGTATAGAGATGCAACAGATTTCTGTATGTTGATTTCATATCCTATGACTTTGCTGAATTCATGTATAAGTTCTAGCAATTTTTTTTTGGTGGAATCTTTTGGGTTTTCTATATAGAGTATCATGTTGATGGATTATAAAGGGAATCCTTGATGATTTGGATGCCTTTTATTTCTTTTTGTTGTCTGATTGCTGAGGCTAAGACTTCCAGTACTGTGTTAAATAGCAATGGTGAAAGTGGACAACCCTCTCTTGTTCCTGACCATAGAGGAAAACCTCTCAGTTTTCCCCACTGAAGATGATATTAACTGTGGGTCTTTTGTATATCACCTTTATGATGTTGGAGTACATTCCATCTATCCCTATTTTGTCGAGGGTTTTTATCAAGAATTGATGCTGTATTTTGTCAAATGTTCTTTCTGTATCTATTGAGAGGATCACATGGGTCTTTCTTATCCTTTTTTTTATTAATGTGGTGATCACATTGAATGATTTGCATATATAGAACCAGCCCTGCAGCCCAGAAATAAATCCCACTTGATTATGGTGAATAATCCTTTTAATGTACTGTTGGATCTGATTTGCTAATACCTCGTTGAGAATTTCTGCATCCATGTTCATCAGGGATGTTGTCCTGTAATTTTCCTTTTTAGTGAAGTCTTTGTCTGATTTTAGAATAAAGGTCATGCTGGTCTCATAGAATGAGTTTGGAAGTTTCCCTTCCATTTCTACTTTTTGGGACAGTTTGAGAAGAAAAGGTATTAATTCTTCTTTAAATGTCTGGTAGAATTCCCTTGGGAAGCCATCTGGCTCTGGACTTTTGTTTGTTGGGAGATTTTTGATTATTGATTCAATTTCTTTTCTGGTTATGGGTCTGTTGAAATTTTCTATTTCTTCCTGTTTCAGTTTTGGTAGTTTGTAGGTTTCTAGGGATTTTTTTCACTACTTTCAGATTGCGAGTTTTTTGGCATATAATTTTTCATAATATTCTCTTAGGATTATTTGTATTTCTGTGGTGTTGGTTGTGATTGCTCCTCTTTCATTTATGATTTTGTTTATTTGGGACCTTTCTCTTTCTTTTTGATAAGTCTGGCTGGGAGGCTTATCAGTTTAATTAATTCTTTTTTTTTTTTAGTTTAATTAATTCTTTCAAAAAGCAGCTCTTAGTTTCATTGATCTGCTGCTTGTTTGTTTCTAAATCATTTATTTTTGCTCTAATCTTTATTATTTCCCTTCTTCTGCTGGTTATAGGCTTTATTTGCTGTTCCTTTTCTAACTCCTTTAGGTGTAGGGTTAGGTTGTGTATTTGAGATTTTTCTTCTTTTTACTTAGTTAACATACAGAGCAATATTCAGTGATTTATCACGTATGTCCAATACCTAGTGCTCATCACAGTAAGTGCCCTCTTTAGTACCCTTCACTTATCTATCCCATCCCCCCACCCACCTCCCTCCATCAACCCTCAGTTTGTTTTCTATTGTTAAGAATCTCTTATGGTTTATTTCCCTCTCTCCCTTCCCCCTTCCCATATATTCATCTGTTTTCTTTCTTAAAGTCCACATATGAGTGAGATCATATGGTATTTGCCTTTCTCTGACTTACTTAGCATAATATATTCTAGCTCCATCCATGTCATTGTGAAGGGCAAGATTTCATTCTTTTTGATAACTGAGTAATATTCTGTGTGTGTGTGTGTGTGTGTGTGTGTGTGTGTACATTTTCTTTATCCATTCTTCAGTTGATGGACATTTGGGCTCTCTCCATAGTTTGGCTATTGTTGATAATGCTGCTATAAACATTGTGCTGCATGTACCCCTTCAAATCTGTATTTTTGTATCCTTTGGATAAATACCTAGTAGTTCAATTGTTGGGTCATATGGTAGTTCTATTTTTAACTCTTTTGAGGAACCTCCATACTGTTTTCCAGAGTGGCTGTACCAGTTTGCATTCCCACTAAGAGTGCAAGAGGATTCCCCTTTCTCCATGTTCTCTCCAACACCTGCTGTTTCTTGTGTTAATTTTAGCCATTCTGACAGGTGTGAGTTGGTATCTCTTTATGGTTTTGACTTGTTTCCCTGATGCAGAGTGATGTGGAGTATATTTTCATGTGTCTGTTGGCCATTTGTATGTCTTCTTTGGAGAAATGTCTGTTCATGTCTTCTGCCCATTTCTTGACTGGATTATTTGGTTTTCGGGTGTTGAGTTTGATACGTTCTTCACAGATTTTGGATAGTAGCCCTTTATCTGATATATTGTTTGTAAATATCTTCTCCTATTCCATAGGCTGTCTTTTAGTTTTGTTGATTTTCCTTCACTTTTTATCTTGATGAAGTCCCAATAATTCTTGCTTCTTGAGGTAGGCCTGTATTGCAATATACCTTCCTCTTAGGACTGCCTTTGCTGTATCCCAAAGGTTTTGAACTGTAGTGTTTTCATTTTCATTTCCTTCTATGTATTTTTTTTTTTTTAAGATTTTATTTACTTTATTTGTCAAAGAGAGAGAGAGAGCACAAACAGGCAAAGTGGCAGGCAGAGGCAGAGGGAGAAGCAGGCTCCCCGCCGAGCAAGGAGCCCGATGTGGGACTCGATCCCAGGACCCTGGGATCATGACCTGAGCTGAAGACAGCTGCTCAACCAACTGAGCCACCCAGGCGTACCCCCTTCTATGTATTTTTAAAATTTCTTTAATTTCCTGGTTAACTCATTCATTCTTCAGTAGGTTATTCTTTAGCCTCAATGTATTTGGGTCTTTCCAATTTTCTTCTTGTGGTTGACTTCAAATTTCATAGCATTGTGGTCTGAAAATATGCATGGTATGATCTTGATCTTTTTGTATTTGTCGAGGGCTGATTTGTGACCCAGTATGTGATCTATTCTGGAGAATGTTCCATGTGCCACTTGAAAAGAATGTGTATTCTGCTGCTTTAGGATGAAATGTTCTGAATATATCTTTTAAGTCCATCTGGTCTAGTGTGTCAGTCAAAGCCATTGTTTCCTTGTTTTTCTGCTTAGATAATCTGTCCATTGCTGTAAGTGGGGTGTTAAAAGTCCCCTCCTATTATTATATTATTATCAGTTTCTTTGTGTTTATTATTATTATTATTACTATTATTATTATTTTATTTTGAGAGAATGTGCACAAGCGGGGCAGAGAGGGGCAGAGGGAGAAAGAGAGAGAGAGAATCCACGCTGGGGCTTGATCTCACGATCCTGAGATCATGACCTGAACTGAAATCAAGAGTGGGATGCCTAACCAACTGAGCCACCCAAGTGCCCCTCTTTATGTTCATTATTGATTTATGTATTTGCATGCTCCTGAGTTGGAGGCATAAATATTGTTAGATCTTCTTGATGGGTAGACCCCTTAATTATGATATAATGTCCTTCTTCATCTCTTGTTATGGTCTTTGTTTTAAGATTTAGTTTGTCTGGGGTATCTGGGTGGTTTAGTCAATTAAACATCTGCCTTTGGCTCAGTTCATGATCTCAGGGTCCTGGGATCAAACCCCACATCAGGCTCCCTGCTGAGCGGTAAGTCTGCTTTTCCCTCTTTCCTGGCCCCCTCACCCCCACCCCCCACTTGTGCACACACACTCTTTCCCATATAAATAAATTAATTAATAAATGAATAAGTAGGGGCACCTGGGTGGCTCAGTGGGTTAAAGCCTCTGCCTTCGGCTCAGGTCATGATCTCAGGGTCCTGGGATTGAGCCCCGCATTGGGCTCTCTGCTCAGCGGGGAGCCTGCTTCCCCCTCTCTCTCTGCCTGCCTCTCTGCCTACTTGTGATCTCTCTCTCTGTCAAATAAATAAATAAAATCTTTAAAAAAAAATGAATAAGTAGGGCCACTCTGGCTTCCTTTTGACATCCATTAGCATGATAGATTATTCTCTGTCCCCTCACTTTTAATCTGCAATGTCTTTATGTCTAAAATGAGTCTCTTATAGGCA
The DNA here is from genome assembly GCA_028534135.1 of Potos flavus. NCBI lineage: Eukaryota > Metazoa > Chordata > Mammalia > Carnivora > Procyonidae > Potos > Potos flavus. The sequence continues at coordinate 91,969,723 of CM052887.1, read as the reverse complement.
GCATATAGATAGATCTTATTTTTTTCTGTTCTGATACCCTGTATCTTTTTATTGGAGTATTTAGTCCATTTACATTCAGAGTGATTATTGAAAGATAGGAATTTAGTGCCATTGTGTTACCTGTAGAGTTGGTGTTTCTGGTGACATTCTCTGTTCCTTTCTAGTCTTTGTTGCTTTTGGTCTTTTTTCCCCCCCTCAAAGAGTCTCCCTTAATATTTCTTGCAGGGCTGGTCAAGTGGTCATGAACTCCTTTAGTTTTTGTTTGGGAAACTCTTTGTCTCTCCTTCTATTCTGAATGAGAGCCTTGCTGGATAAAGTATTCTTGGCTGCATATTTTTCCCATTCAGCACGTTGAATATTTCCTTCCACTTTTTTCTGGCTTGCCAAGTTTCTGTGGATAGATCTGCTGTGAATCTGATCTGTCTTCCCTTACAAGTTAAGGACCTTTTCCTCCTTGCTGCCTTCAGGATTGTTTCCTTGTCTGTGTATTTTGTGAATTTGACTGTGATATATGCCTTGGCGATGGCCAGCTTTTGTTGAATTTTATAGGAATTCTCTGTGCTTCTTGGATTTTGATGTCTGTGTCTTTCCCCAGATTAGGGAAGTTTTCAGCTATAATTTGCTCAAATATCAGAAATTGCCCCTTTCTCTCTCTCTTCATCTTCTGGGACTCCCATGATATGAATGTTTTTGCATTTTAATAAGTTGCTAAGTTCCTTAAGTCTACCTTGGTAGTCCATTACCTTTCTTTTCCTCTTCTTTTCAGCTTTATTATTTTCCATAATTTTATCTTCTATGTCACCGATTTGTTCCTCTGCTTCATCCATCCTCATTTTATGGCATCCATTCGGGTTTGCATCTCAGTTATAGCATTTTACCTTTCATCCTGACTGGATTTTGGTTCTTTTATCTCTGCAGTAAGGGATTCTCTAGAGTCTTCTATCCTTTTTTCAAGCCCAGCTAATATCCTTATAATTGTTTTAAATTCTAGTTTAGACATCTTACTTATAACTGTATTGATTAAATCCCCGGCCATATTATCAACAATAGCCAAACTATGGAAAGAGCCCAAAATGTCCATCGACTGATGAATGGATAGAGAAGATGTGGTATACAAACACACACACACACACACACACACACACACACACACACACAGGAATATTATTCAGCCATCAAAAAGAATGAAATCTTGCCATTTGCAATGATGTGGATGGAGTTACAGTGTATTATGCAAAGTGAAAAAAGTCAGAGAAAGACAAATACCATATGGTTTCACTCATATGTGGAATTTAAGAAACAATACAGGTGAACATATGGGAAGGAGAAGGAAAAAAAGAGAGAGGGAAACAAATCATAAGAGACTCTTAAAGATAGAGAACAAACAGCGTTGATGGAGGGAGGTGGGTGGGGGATGAGCTAAATGGGTGGTGGACATTAAGGTGGCCTATTTTCATGTTTAGCACTGGGTATTGTATGTTAAGTGATGAATGACTGAATTCTACTCCTGAAACCAATATTTCACTTTATATTAAATAACTAGAATTTAAAGAAAAATTTGAAGAAAAAAAATCACTGGCCATCAGTTCTACTTCCTGTTCTTTCTTTTGGGGTGAATTCCTCCATCTTACCATTTTGTGCAGAAAAAAAAAAAAACACAGCTAGATCCTGGGTGTGTTTTGGCCTACTTGTTAAAAGAAGCTAGATCTAAATATATACATATACATATATTTATTTTTATATATATGTTTATTTTTAATATATATAAATTAAAAATAACAAAAATAGAAAAGAATTGAAAAATAAATAAAAATAAAAAGGAAGCTAAATCCTATTTCCCCTAGAGCTTAATTAAGCTTTGCAGTACTCTGTGATCTGTAGACTTGGTACCTGCAAGGTGTTTGCACTGGCCTTCTGGGGGAGGGGCTTGTTGCGCTGACTTTCAGGTGGACTTGCTCTAGTGGAAATGCACCTGCAGGGCGCAGTGGGGCGGGGCTTGGTGTAAACAGCGCTAGTCTCCACTAGGTGGCACTGTTTTGCTCCCTGAGGTGTTTCATCATTGATGGGTAGGATAAATATGGCAGCGCCATGCTTTCTAGCCCTGGAACTGGAAGTTCGTGGCTCCCACCCCTTCGGCCGACTCTTCAGTGAGCCCTCACAGAAGGGCAGTCCGTCACCCCTCTTGTGTTCCCAGCTTCCCTCAGATCCCTGCCTTCACCCTGCCTGTGTCCCAGCTGTTTTATTCCAGGCAGGATTGGGTTTTACAACTCCACAAATTTTAGGGACTCCTGTAGCATGGACCCACACTATTCCTCTGGGGGAGGGTCTCGCTGTGCTTTTGCCATTTGCCTGGACCATGCCAGGAAAGTGGTTGCAGGATCGCACAGTGGTTCAGTTTATGGCGAGGTGGAGCAGAGAGCCGGCCCCCCAACTGGAATCCCAGCTCCTACGCCTGGAAAGAGTGAAGCATGTTGATGGCACCCATCTTGCGACCCAGGATATCCTCAGAGCGCCCTGCCCACTCCTGGGTCCACCCCGCCTACCCTCCTGAGCATGTTTAAGCCAGGCGTGACCCTGGTGGTGGCAGACTTCTAAAACTTGAGATTTTGTCAGATACTGCACTCTGCTGTGTATAATACTTTGTGGGGGTCTCTGGAAACAGGGCTCCTTTCCTGACACAGTACCCACAGCTGTAGTTCTCTCAGATCAACTCTATGCACCCCCTACCTTCCAAAGGGTGGTTGCTTTTCTACTTGGAGACTTGCAGTTTTGTTCTCTCAGTCCTCAGATTGATTTCTTGGGTGTTCAGAATGATTTGACAATTATCTAGTTATGTTCGAGGGACAAGGCAATCTTAGGGTCCCCCTATTCTTCCTCCATCTTAACTCCTCTCCTCATGCTTTATAGAACAATCTTTGAGTGTTTTATCAATAGATATTTGATGATCTGTACTGAATAACTCCGTGCTTCCATATATTTAAAATATTATACTTTTAAATGTCCATAAATGTTTGTTATTGACAAACATTCTCTGAGATAACAATAAATGATTAAGTGGTGGTAAATACACTAAAAATGCCCTAGAAGTTGGGATTAGACTCCAGCTGACCATGCAAACACTTCCTGAGCTGCCCTGCTGTGGATCACTTGACTTATTTCCTTATCTGTTAAATGGGTACAGTGCCTCCCTTAGTGATGCACAAGAATTACTGAAGTCTAAAGTACTGAAATCATTACATGCTGGGGAAATGCCAACTATTGTGTATAAGGAAGGAAAAACCTAAGCACAATGACAATAACTAAAAATGCAAAATAAACACAAGCGTCTATATCTATAACCAAACAGAAATAAGAATTTAGTGAGAAACTTATAAAACCAGAAAGGAGGAAATGGTGGGCATGATGCATCCTGAGCCTCCTGCTGCCCTGCTTATGATACTCAGTGTAAGTTTTCATTCCTCATGCAACAGTCAGGCTAAATAGTTATAGCATAATTAAAAAAGGTTGCTGGGGCCAGAAAGACTCCTTGTGGTTCTATTAACTCTTGCTACACTAAAATACTAAATTATACTAGATGATGGTTCTGTGGTTTAAGGGTTAAAATTTTTCCAAAATACCTAGCTTTCATATGTGTAAGATTAGGTCTTGATAGAGAACTGGAATACAATGAGTATATTTAAAATAACTTGTGAATTCAAATTAGTGAAGAACAAACATTTTATGACTGTGAGCTAACTTGTTAATGATGAAACTCATTAAAACAAATTAAGTTTGAGAGTTAAGTGCCAGGTAGTGAGTAAAGCCGGAGGCTCCCAGGCTATGAATTTTAAGCCTGCTTTGACTCTGTTGGCTGTTTTTTTCCAGCAAATGTCCGAGTGCCTGCTTTGCAGGAAGCACAATGCTGCACACATGGGAAATTGTTATAGGATGGCCACTAGCTTAAAACAAAACACAAAATTCTAGCAGTGAAAGCATCCCTAACTGCCAGGGGATTACAATAGATTAGGCAGATGTACAGAAAAACCTATGACGAGATTGATTGCATTTTATCTATTATGTCATCAACCTTATTGTGGTAAAGTTTCACGACTAAAGATTATTAAAAGATTTTACTTAAAGATTCTTACACAAATTCTTTGGAGATATTCAAGCCTAGTTTTTCTTTTCTTTTATGATTTCAATTCATAAAACAACTTAAAATTTCCATTTGCTTTCATTCTTCCTGCCCTGGGCTCGTCTTAGTGGTGCCTCCAGTCACTCCCCAGCTATTTCCAGCCAGTGGAATGGGAGCATTCCTTTTATATGAACTTTATACTTGAGAATATTGTTTGGTAAATAAACAAAACTGTTTAATGAGGGGTGTTTAGCTCTTTCTCACACACACATTTTAATTAATGGAAAAGAAAATGTGAAAGTGTTTGAGGTCACATAGGTGGAAGAAACTAGAAAAACGAAGCCTGGAATCTTCGGCTCCAGCTCAGTCTAGTCCCCAAGGCTGTTTATCTGATATTCAGGCTACACACCTGGGGGCGAAGTTCGAATTCTTCTTTGCATATGGGGCATGGCTGCACAGAGTCCCCTTGCAGGATGGATCTTTGTTTCACTTTTTCCCACTCATCGGAGGATAGTGGCGGTGGGGGAGGTTCAAACAGGCCCAGCTTCTGTGCTGAAGTTAAAACAATATGAAATAGAAGTTGCAATATGTTTAGAATATAGTACTCAGATATAGTTAAATGACATTATTGTGTGAACAAATTTGAAAGCAAAACATACCATGTACTTCCACCAAATGTTGAATACTGCTCTTCCATGGTGCATAGAAGTCAATGGTAATAATACCTTCCATTTGTGGTTTATGCTTTTATTTATGGAGAATTCCCTACACCTATATCATGTTCACAATATTCTCTATAGTAGGCAGGACTGCTATCCAATCTTCAGAAAGAAAAGTTGAAGAATACTAGGTTTTCACATGTATTGGCCAAAGGCTGTCACTGTTCACCTAATTTATCCTCCAGCCTTCAGTGTTGTCTTCTTCCAGTTTAGTTCTGTTTTTTTGTGGGGTTTTTTTTTTTGCCACCAGTGACCTTCACAGAATGAGTATCAGTCAGGTTCTTCTCTTGCTAAAAATTCTTATGATGTGTAATTATTGTCAGGATCAATTTCTTACTTCAGCAATATTTGAGAGTCCACCGTGTGTCCCCTCTGGGTCACACATGGAGCTCACGTCCCAGTGGGAGCTGCCGCAGCTGGGGCACGGTGCTGGCAGGGGTGCGAGCACCAGTGTCCACCCCCACACCACCCCCGAATGAGGGAATGGGTAAAGCGCCACCCTGAGGGCTCTCTTCAGATAGAAAGTGAGGTGTTACATCTACAAAACAAGAACAGGAAGCTGTACCAGGAACATTCAAAGTACAAAAAGGGCTCTTAAAAATCAAAAATCTTATAGTAGAAATGTGACAGTCAACTCAAAGACTGGAAGAGAAAGTTAAAGTAATCTCATAGAAAGTAGGAGGATGAGATAAAGCAGGAGACAAAAGATAAGAAAACTAAAGGACCAGACGAGGAGGCCTGACATCTGAAAGACAGATATTCCATAAAGAAAACAGAAAATCAAGAGTAAAGATCTTAAAATAGCCTAAAACATTTCCCAGAAAAGGATGTGAGTTTCTAGTTTGAGAGGCCCCAGGAGGGCCCAGAACAAAGGATTCACACCAAATCCCACCAGTGTGAAACGTCACAGCTGTAGGGACAAAAAGCAGATCTCAGAGTTTTGTGAGAGAGGGAGAGACAACAGGTCTCAAAAAGGGTCAGGAGTCAGAATTAGATCAGACTTACCTCCAAGAACACAGACACGAGAAGGCAAATCTTTCAAAATTCTGAGAAAGGCTCCCATACTGAAATTCTTTATTAGCTATCAATGGATTGTCAGAGGATAAAGATAACTTTGTGTCCATAAGCTTATACACTGGTCTCTTCTGCACTCTTTCCCAGGAAGCTGCTGGAGGAGTGGCTTCACCCCAGAGAGGGCATAAACAAAAAGGAGAAGCTGTGCGATCCAGGAGAGAGGATCTAATGCAGGAGAACCAAAGGGTATTAGCCCTCAGGGTGCTGCCGAGAAGACATCCCAGGCTGACGGCTGTGCACCAGCCCCACAGAGCAGCTGGGCCATATGGGAGCAGAGTAATGGAAGGTTTTAGAAGGAATGTCTCCACAAAGATAAAATTGGAAGATCACCCACTCTGTTTTAGTGTATGGAAAGAATATACTTCTGAGATTTTGGGGAATGAATTTTGGGCCTTTTCGGCCAGTTATTAAGACATATTACAAAACTATTATGAACTGGGGCGCCTGGGTGGCTCAGTGGGTTAAGCCTCTGCCTTTGGCCCAGGTCATGATCTCAGGGTCCTGGGATCGAGCCCCGCATCGGGCTCTCTGCTCAGCGGGGAGCCTGCTTCCCCCTCTCTCTCTGCCTGCCTCTCTGCCTACTTGTGATCTCTCTCTCTCTGTCAAATAAAAAACAAACAAACAAAAAAACTTATGAATTAAAACAGTAAAATTCTGACATAGAAACAGAAGCCCCCAATCATATATTCTGACTCTCTCTTCCCTCTCTTGTATGAACTTGGAAAACTTGGCAAAGGCAAAAAGTGGTGCTGCTGGTCAACCAAAAAAGGACAGATGATGGTTTTAGGGAAAAATCTAATGTAAATTTTTCTATCAATTGATTTTGCCAATACTGTATGCAAAATAAACTGTGATGAGGTCTAAATGTGAAAGGCAAAACTGTAACAGTAAATAAAATGTGGGAAAATCTTCGTGATTTCAGAATGGGTAAGGATTTCTTAAATCACCCAAAGCATAAACAATAAAGAGAAAAACTGATGGATTTAATAGCAATCAGAATGAAGATTTTATTCAATATAAAATAATACCTAAGATTAAAAGACAGTGTCAGACTGAGAGATCTCAGTGGCTCCATCAACAAGGGATTGATATGGAGACTCCAGGAAATCAGCAAGAAGAGACTGAGTGCAATATGATGTATAGATAATAATGACAAGCATATGGTTCAACACTTACTGGTAGCTAATATGCACAGTAGTTAAAAATTCCTTTTTCATAAAGAGCTCCTGGAACAATAACACATTTACTCTCCTTTTTAACCTCACTCTTTTTCCAAATTGGGAAGTTCTTCCTGATGTCTAATTTAAACCTTTCCTGCTAAACTGACTATGAAGATCATCCAGTGGATCATCTCCATAAATTATATATGCACAAGATATCCACCACATGACCGTGTAACGTCATTCCCAGCGTCTGCACGTTCTTGAGCTGTGCCATTTCCTAGAGTACAAGCAGCACTGTCTGCAGTGCAGTGGGAAGTAGGAAGTGTCCACTGGCCTTGCCGCAGCCGCAGGCCCCCCTTACATGGTGCGGCAGCCCGCAGGCTCCCCTGTGCCTCCTGCAGCCATTGCACTTGTGCGAGGGCACAGTGCCCCCAGACAAACCTAGGTTCCATGCCCAGAATCATTTAAAAACCTTCCCTATTTCTAAATTTCCAGTTTAAAATAATTTGAGACTTGCAAAAGGTTGTAAAGCCAGTATAAAGAATCCTCATGGGCCTTTTACCTAGTTTTCCCAAATGTTAATATTTTCATAACCCTAGCTCAATGATCAAAATGAGGAAATTAACGATCTAACACTGCCAATTAATCTGTATTCCTTACTGGATTTCATTCTTTTCTCACGGAAGTCCTTTTTTTGGACTCAGATTACACATAGTCAGTTGTCATGTCCCCTTCGTCTCTTGTATCTGGGGCAGTTTCTCTCTCTTCATTTGCTTTTCTTGAGCTGACACTTTTGAGGAGTACTGGCCAGGAAGTGTGTAGAGTGTTGGTCAATTTGGGTGGGTCTGATATTTCCTCATGATTAAATTCAGATATGCGTGTTGGCAGGAATAGCCTGGAGGGGATGCTGCGCCTTTCTCAGCATGGGATCGGGGGCATGTCGGCGTGTATCCCTTTGGTGATGGCACTGGGGTCACGTGGTCAGGGTGCTGCTGGCACAGGGTCCCCCGTATGAGGCGGCTGTGCTTCCCTCTGTGGTGCGTGGGCGCGCTGCGAGACCATGTCCACACCCTGCGTCTCAGCAGCCACGGGTGCGTCTTCTTACCGTGCTGTTGGCCGGATGGGGATTTTCTATTTCTGGCCCCTGTCTATATATTTATTAGTTGTCATTCTACTGTAAGGGAGAACTTTTTCTTTTCCATTATTGATTGATTTCCACCCATGTGGATTAGTGGATATTGACTGCATTCTACTATTTTTATTTATTCTATGTAGTACTGTATTTTTTTGCTCATATCGTCCCCATCATCATTTTTAAACTTTAGTACACACATTCTTTCTGTAAGATTATAAATTAGAATCATTTCTGTTCCAGGAAAAATTATATTACTAATCTCAACTAGATTCCTTAGCTCTAATAAACCAAAATATGAATGACAAGATTAACTTACCTAAAGTTAATGGTGGTGGTTTTGGATCAAGAACATATTCTTTTTCTGGATCTTCCACTTCAGGGCCTTGTATAGTTTTTTTAAGTCCAGTATCTATTATTGCTTTTGTATTTCTTTTTAGAGATTTGGATCTGTTCTCTCTCTTTTGTACCTTTGTCTTAGAATGATCTGCTATTGAAAGATTTCGAAGTTGAAGATCATGTAAAATGTGATCTTGTAAAGCAACTGCAGTGACTGCTAAATTATCTTGTTTAGATGAATGACCCTAGAAATTAGGAAAAAAGCCTTATTTATGGAATATTATGTAATATATCATTTGGAAGAAAACTTAAGCTTTAGTACTCAATCTGGGTGACATACTAGACCAAATGTAATAGTGAAGAATGCTTGACCCAAGTTACGTAAGTGTGGGAAAGCCCAGTCTCATCATTTATGTTGGTGACATAGTAATATCTTTTCATTTAATTACTAAGGTCTTAAATATAATATGAATTAATTCATTATGACCTATAAAAGCTGTGCATGCCTGAACACACTCTGTTTCACTACAATTAAATTAGACTGTAGGCAAAATCTTGCTTCTGTTATGAAAGGGAATCTTGCATTTAAGTACGTGCCTTTTTGGCAAAAACTTAACACAGAATAAAACTGCTGGGCGCCTATGACATGCTTGCAGTTGGTACTATGGTGGATAGTTCCTCATTGGAGCGAGGTTTGCAATTATATTTTTATACTTTCAAACAGCTGAATTAAAATGCATGGAGCACTGGGTGTTATACGCAATCAACGAATCATGGAACACTACATCAAAAACTAATGATGTACTGTATGGTGACTAACGTAATAAGAAAAAATAAAGTACAATGAAAATACAAAAAATATATAGTCATGAGTAAAACAGTGTTTTATTTAAAAAGTTTTTAAAATTTAAATTCAATTAATTAGCACATAATGTATTATTAGTTTCAGAGGTAGAGGTCAGTGATTCATCAGTCTTTTATAACACCCAGTGCTCATTCCATCATGTGCCGTCCTTAATGTCCATCACCCAGTTACCCCGTCCCTCCACCCCCTCCCCACCAGCAACACTGTTTATTTCCTATGATTAAAAGTCTTTTGTGGTTTGTCTCCTTCTCTGATTTTATCTTGTTTTATTTTTCCCTCCCTTCCCCTTTGATTCTGTTTTGTTTCTTAAATTCCACATATGAGTGAAATCACATGATAACTGTCTTTCTCTGATTGACTTATTTCACTTAGCATAATACCCCCCAGTTCCATCCACGTCATTGCAGATGGCAAGATTTCATTTAAAACAGTGTTTGTTTTAAAACAGGATTCTGTACCTTGTTTTTTGACATGCTGAGTCAGGCAAACTTGCCGCTTGGGTATATCAAGTTATATCATCATATCACATTCCTTTAATTATTCCACTGTAAAAACATAATCAACAGAAAGTCAAAATTAGAGCGTATGTAAGCATCTCTTATAAAGTCTAGAGGAAAGATATGTTTGAGAGTCTGACTGATATGGGAATGCCTATGAGAGCGCGGTACTAAGCTATGCACTGTGATTCTGGAGGGATTCAAGCCAGTCATTACTGATGGGGCCCTGCCTTCAAATCTCGAGCTAGCTGGAGGGAGCATATGAATTTGAATGAGAACAGTCCATTGCTCAATACAATATTATACATAAGTACAACAAAATTTGAGACCGAAAAGATCAGAGAATAGTAAGTGAAATACCTCTTTTTTTTTTTTTTTTTTTTAAGATTTTATTTATTTGAGAGAGAGCAAACACAGAGGGAGAGGAGAAGCAGACTCCCCACCGAGCAGAGAGCCCAGTGTAGGGCTCGATCCCAGGAGCCTGAGATCATGACCTGAGCCGAAGGCAGACACAGAACGGACGGAGCCACCCGGGCAGCCCAGTATGTGAAATACCCCTTAAAGAGAGAACATTTAACCCGGGATTTGCAGGACAGGTAAGAGGGAAGTGAACACACTACACTACAGGTACCAGAGGAGCCCAGGCACTCAGGAGTGCGGTATACGGTCATTACTTAGGAGGGAGAGGGCACAGTGAATACACTGGGACACACAGCGAATACGGCTGCCCGCAGTCTGTCCGGAACATGGAGGGACAGACTGGGGGGGCAAACCTGGCTCCCGGTCTTGCTCTAGCTGTGTGCTGGATGGCAGGCTGACTCTCTGACCTCCAGGTGCCTCACCGTGAAACAGGGGTAATGACACAGTCCTTGCAGGGCTATGTTTAGGATGAAATGAAAACACCTTTGTAAATTATCTGAATGGGCCCTTTCATGCAGAAGATACTCTATAAATGGTTATTTTGCTCCAATTCCCTTTGAAACTGGTGGAAGAATTTGAATTGTTCCTTTTAGTTTTTAGGCAAGGGTATATAGTGTCTGAAGACAAGGGTCCAAAATACACAGAATGGGAAGAAACAGTAAGTTACTAAAGTGGTCTAGGAAATGGGGCCTAATTTTAAGACTAGAAAGGAATTAAGCCAAAATATGTATCTAAGGATCAACACCTGCATTAAATCAGTGCAGAGGGTAGAAGTGGTGATGGTGGAGACAGAGCTGTGAGGTCTCCAGGGCTCAGGGGCTGTGAAGCCGCTTTAGAAACGAGCTGGTAGTGTTTAGGGCAGCCTCTCCGTGGTCCCTTTCAATTCTGGCCTCAAGACGCATGAAAGAAGCTTCTGTCCAGTATTTCATCAGGACAGTGTAGACTGCAAAAATGGTACAAGGTTTAAAATGCTGTGGATCCCTTCCAGAATTTTCTACTTTCAAAACGCCTATCCCCCCGGCAGAAGACGGTTTACCTGCCACTAAGAACGCTTTAATACTCTCAGCTAGCTGTCTACACTGCAGTTTGACCTCGAGTGTGGCCACTGTGAGCTTTTGAGAACTTTGCCCCGTCTACGTCCCATGGTGTCATTACAGTTCAGGGTGGGGATCCATCAGATATTTAGTCCAAATCCAGAGATTAGTGACTCCCTCAAGATGACGTAACTGGTCTGCAGCGGCCGCGGGGTGAGACAATCTTTTTTCTTTTTTTTTTTTTTAAAGATTTTTATCTATTTGACAGAGAGAAAGAGACCCAGTGAGAGCGGGAACACAAGCAGGGGGGGTGGGAAGCAGACTCCCCGCCGAGCAGGGCTCCATCCCAGGACCCTGGGACCATGACCTGAGCTGAACGACCGAGCCCCCCAGGCGGCCCGACACACTCCTTGTGCAGTCGAAGAGCCAGTGTTAGTGGGGATGTGCCTTCTAGGTGAACTGCATTGCTACCAACTGGTTAGCAGTGTTAGGGCTCGGTAACGACAGCCACCATCCTGCTGCGCGAGTCATTAGCGGCCGCCCGTCGCGGTGGCCGTGTGGACAGGGGCTGACCCGTGGGCTCCCCGTCCGGACGAGCCGGCCCCGAGCGGGTCCCGCGCCCGGGTTCCCACGCTCTCCGGGAGCCCCCCTACCTTCGGGCGCGGCTCCCTCCCAGGGACGGGCGGCGTCCCCGCCTTGGGGCGCTCCCGAGAGCGGCCACGACGAAGCGGGCGGTTCTGGGGACCGAGCACCCTCCCCGCGGCCCCTCCCGCCCGGCTCGCTCCGGCTCGCTCCGGCAGCACCCGCACCGACCCCGAACCCCGGCCTCCGCGCCGCTCGCCGTTGCCCAGCAACCCGGCGCGCATGCTCAACGGCCGCGCCCCGCCCCGCGCGCGGCGCCGAGTTCGGGGCCAGAGCGCGCGTGCTCGGTGGCGCGGCCCCGCGCACGGCCACACCGCGCATGCTCGGCGGCTCGGCCTTGCGCGCCCGACGACCTGGCCTCGCGCGCTCGGCGCTCCCACGCGGCGCACGCTCGCCGGCCCCGGCCCGCGCACGGCCGCCCCGCGCACGCTCGGGCCCCGGGTGGATGTCCGGGAGCCGCGGGCACCTGGGGGTTCAGCACGGTGGGCGGGCTCTCAGCCGTCTTTGCTCCCCTGTCCCTCCCGAGCGCCGTTACCCGTGTGTCCGCTCTGGGTACCTGTGCACCTGTCAGTCACCGAGGCTCGGTTCATTCTTCGTCCGCCTCCCTCTGCTTGGGGGGGCCCGTGTGGCCGTGCCCTGCAGCGCGCGCCCAGAAATGATGCTTCCCTGCATTCTCCGTGTTCTCCTGCTTCTTTGGGTGCCGGGCCACTTTGGATTGGATGCCAGACCAGAATTTTGTACTACTGGGTGCTGGCTTTTTCGTGTTCCTCGGTGCGACTTTGAGCTTTGTGTGTGAAGCTCACAGGGAGTGACGTGGGAGCAGTGGGTGGACGCTCTTCGAGTGCCGCGGGGTCCCCACGACCTGAGCAAACTGTCGTGCACATTCCCCGGGCCGCGTGTGAGCTCGGACGGGTGCTCTGCCTCCGCGCCCCGCAGCGCGGGCCGCCGGGAGACCCCGGCGGAGACCCGGTCCTTCCTTGAGGGCCTCGCCCCGGGGGCCTCCTGCCGGTCTTGATTGTGGGTCCGCGGATCCACTGTTGGCCCCGTTCTGCTGGTGGCCGGGAAACTCCGGCTCACTTGGTTTCTCTTTGCTCAAGGGTGATAGCCACGTGTCCTAGAACCGTTGTTTCATACATGTTGTCTGATTTTTTACTTGTTTGAGGTAAGAGCTTAAATCTGGTTCTTAAAACTCCATCATAGCCAGAAGCAGAAATCATTAGGTTAGTTTTTTTTTTTTTAAATGAAGTGACTCAATCGTGTTATTTAAGCTTGTTTGAACTTTTATTGAAATAAAGTTCAGCTGAAAGTATAAAGAAAACATACAAAATGCAAATAGTCCTTTTTTTTTACTTCTTTGAAAGTTCTAAAGAATTTACCAAGTTGATTAGAAATGGATCACTGATCATTAAAAGACCTAAAAATTAAAATGTTTGACATGACTTTGGAATAAATAGTATTCTACTGTGAAATAAGATAATTTGAAGTTCCACTTCACATAACTGTTTTCCTAAGCTGGCCACTCCTGTTTGGAAGTTTTTAAAGACAGACTAAAAACAAGCTAATTTTTTTTTGAGAAGCCAAATTAAATTCATAATTAAGTTAATTTTAAGTTATTTAAACTTTTCTAACAAATATTGTAATCTTGATTTATGTTTCAGTGGTGATGGGTCTAGAACGCAAGTAAGGGTCTCTCTGTGGTCCTGACAGTTTTTCATTCCGTAACTGAGTTTTAGGACTGTGCGGAGGACAGGGTGGGAAAGCTTTGGGTTTTGATAGGTAGACCCAAGTTCAGATCTAGACTGACTTTTTTGGGGTCTGAGTTTGGCAAGTTACTTCATTTTCCGAAACTATGGGTCCCTTATACATAAAGGGGACACTTGCTACTTCCCCTGTCGGCATCTGCCAGCCCTTTAGCAACGGCCCGGCGGATTCGTCAGTCCTAGGATGGAACATATGACCAGCCTGAGCTAGTCAGAAAATCAGTGTCCTTGCCACAGTGACGTAGCTGGTCTGGGCATGTGACCTACCTGGCCAGTCAGGGGGACTCAGTATTTCTGTGGGAGCGTCTAGAAAATTCTTTTAATTCTTCCTACTGACGTAGAAACAAGAGAAGACGTGAGCCTGCAGCTGTGGCAGCTCCCCTGTCCCAGCGTGAGAGCTGGCGCTGTAGGGCCGTCCCGTGAGCCTCAGAAGGGCATCACGCAGGAATCCACACAGATTGGGACGGGTCCAAGCCCTGGCAACCTAGCTGACGCGGCGAAGCCAGCCCTACTCAGTGTTCTTACTTACCTACGTGAATAGGGTTCCTGTTTGCTTCAGCCAGTTTGGGGCTGGTTTTTTGTACTTGTAACAGGAATAATTTGAATGATAAATGGGTGTACTGTTTACTACCTTGTGCCTGCGGTTAGATTAAAAACCGTCTTATGTATACGAAGTGCTTAGTACAGTGCCTGCTACTTTCCGTACCCATTTTAAGGTATCTTTCCTCAACTCCATAAAGTTCTTTTTTTTTTTTAAAGATTTTATTTATTTGACACAGAGACAGAGATCACAAGTAGGCAGAGAGGCAGGCAGAGAGAGAGGGGGAAGCAGGGCCCCCTGCTGAGCAGAGAGCCCGATGCGGGGCTCGATCCCAGGACCCTGAGATTATGACCTGAGCCGAAGGCAGAGGCTTTAACCCACTGAGCCACCCAGGCGCCCCTCAACTCCATAAAGTTCTAAGAAAAACCCTCATTAAAAATTTCCCCCCTCCCTCAGAGTGTCTAAAATCTCTCAACAGTTTTACTATCGGCATGTTTTTGATCCAAAAGACATTGGTCTTTCTTGTTAGCAGCATAGAATATTTCTCTGCAGGCTTTTGCTTGGAAATTTAACCTTGTGATTATTACTTTGTAATTCTTGACAAAATCAGAGCTGGCGTGGTTGATGTTTGAAGAAGACACAGTGGGGAGCACGTTCCTTACCCTTCCTCCAGGTAGTATGTTCTATTCTTGGTCTCACTCCCAAAGAGTGCTCTCGATGATTTATATTTTAATGTTACGGCATTAGTGTTTTGTTTGTTTAAAGATGGGCCTAAGGTATGCACATAGGTAGAGTATGTTTGCATTTTCTAAAAACCTGGTGGATACCTTCTCCGTGGTGCTGTTCAGCGTGCTCTGCAAAAGCACTCCCGTGACTCATTTATTTTAGAGTTTCAAAACACGAGCGTTCTGGGAATGATCTGAAGAGAAAGAGCTGAAGAAAAGAGACACTTGGGGGCATACGTAGAGGACCAGAGGTGTTTGGTTGCTCTGCTCAGTCACACAGAGAGAGGAGGGGATGTGCCTGGGATGAACGGCCTGTGCACCTGTGCTCCACCGTGCCTACACACTAAGCTGTCGTGCACGGCGCCATATTTGAGATGCGTGTATAAACATTGTGATGAGAAAGGAGATGATGCCTGTGCATCTCAGAGAAGGGGGTCCAAGGCTGGGAAGGCCTGGCTATTTAAGTGGGAAACATTAATATGGAGCAGAATCTTATGCTGTATCTTGTCTGCAGAGGAGGCAAAGCAGAGAAAGTGTCCAAATTCTAGAATGGCAGCTGGAGTTTGCTAGTTGACGATGAGGTTTTTCCACGATGACCCTAGAGACAAGTCACGGATAGGAACGTTGGGAATGTATGGATCTTTGGTACATCATGCCCACAGGGTTTACATTTGCCCATCTGCATAGTCGCCACTAGACACCTACGTGGATCAGAATGGTTCTACTGGTTCAACATCCTCCCTCTCTCCTATTTAATATCTCAGTGCTCTCACATTTCTTCTTTGTAATCCACAAAATACTCTTAATCCTACACAATATCTATTCTCTTCCTGCCTCTCTTAACCCAATCCTTGACACTGAAAATAAACGTAAGGAGCAGAAGTCAGTGGCACAGAGTCCATCTTCTTCCTTAATTTGAGTTTAATTGTCACTGAAAACAAGTTTCCTGTAATTTATTTCTCTTAATCTTTAATATTGCCTTTAATTTTCTACTAACACTTCCAGATTTATTACTGATTTCTATTACTAAACTTGCTTCCACCCTAGTGCTTCCTTTTTTTGCCCCCTCAAATAACTCAAGTCCTTTTCTGTATTTTGTGACACATGAGGTCCAGCCATTTTGGGGGGCATCTGCAGTCTCTCCTCCTCCCACAGCAGCGGTCCCTCTAGAGACTCAGGTATACTGTAGGAGTTCCTAAAATATTTTCTTTCCTAGGGATTATACTAGATTTCGTTTCATTTTTAATAAAGAAAGAAAAAGAGCTTAGGACGAATTTTTTAACTCCTCTGGCAAAATGCATACATATATTTTTTTTAATCTGTAACAAGAGGTACGATGATTATGTCATTCCTGTTCACGTTACAATAGAGTGGTAAAATAACACTGATGAAAATATCTTGAGCACTGGAGAAATGAGGAGGAATTATCTTATTTCAGTTCTTTGTATAAAGTCTTGGCTGTAACAAAAGAGCTCTGTTAAAAACTCATCTTCTGAATAGAAAATGGAGCAAATTCATTCTTTGTTGTTGAATCCAATATAGTTAGAAGCAATTTATCACCTTGGTAAAGAACAGTGTCCTGTTATGATCTAAAAACTGACATGATAAAGATATTCATGCTAAAAATGCTGTTGATCACCATGTACCAGACATTTAAAAAATCTTGTCAAAAGCAATTAGTACATATTCATTGTATCAAAGGACTTTGATTGGGTAATGTGAACCTATTTCAGACATTTGTGATTTTTCTGCCCTAACTGGAAGTTTTAGGAGGTGTGTAAAAAAGCATTACAAGCTCCAGGTTACTAGCATAGTCTCTACAATAACCTGAGACTTCAGTGCATGCTGGTTGCCAACCACTGCAGCTAACGCACCGTTTCTCTAAACTTAAATTGGTTTATGCACTGATTGGTTTCATAGAGAGGGAGCTGTTTCCTGATTAAAGCAAGGCAAATTTTTTAAATTAAATAGTTCTTATTTAAAAATATTTACGGATAAATTAAGCAGATAGTACAGAGAATTCTCATTCCATATAAGGTCAGCATTTCCCTAGTATCAAGACCAGAGAGCCATATGAGAAGATTACAAACCAATATCCGCAAAAACACAGATCCAAATTCCTTAATAAAATATTACAAATAGAATTCAACAATGTATAAAAAGAATTATGTACCATGACCAAGTGGTACTTATCCTAGACATACAAGACTTATTTAACATTCAGAAATCAATTAATGTAACCCATGACATCAACAGGCTAAAGAAAAACGTTCACATGACCATATCAATAGATGCAGAAAAAGTATTTGAGAAAATTCAATACCCATTCTCAATAAAAACTCTCAGCACATAAGAAATGGAGGGGAACTCAACTTAGAAAGAACACTGCAAAAACATCATGCTTAATGGTGAAACTCTAGATACTTTACCCCTCTGGCTAGGCAAGAATGTCTGTTCTCACCACCTATTCAACCTCATATCGAAAGTCCTAGCTAATGCACTATGACAAGAAAAGGAAATAAAAGTATACAGATTGGGAAGGAAGAAATAAAATTATCTTTGTTGACAGATGACATAATTATGTAGAAAGTCCCAAAGAATTGGCAAAAAAAAACCCCAACTTAGAACTAATAAACAATTATGGCAAGGTTCCAGGATACAAAAGCAAACCACTTTTTGTTGTTGCATTTTTAGTTCTTTGTATATTCTGGATATAAAACCTTTTCATACATGTGATTTGCAAATATTTTCTCTCATTCTGTGGGATGTCTTTTCACTCTCTTCATAGTCTTTTTTGATCCACAAAAGTTTTTCATTTCGATAGTGTCCAATTTATCTGTTTTCTTTTGTTGCCTGAGTTCTTGGTGTCATATCTAGAAAATCATTGCCAAATCTAATATTATGAAGGTTTTCCCATATGTTTTCTTCTACAAGTCTTATAGTTCTAGCTCTTACAATTAGATCTTTGATCCATTTGAAGTTAACTTTTGTGTATGATGTAAGGCAAGGGTCTTGCTTCATTCATTTGTGGATATCTATTTTTCCCAGCATCATTTTTTGAAGACTGTTCCTTCCCCATTAAATGGTTTTGGCACTTCTGTCAAAAATCAATTAAACAGGGGCACCTGGGTGGCTCAGTGGTTTAAGCCTCTGCCTTCGGCTCAGGTCATGATCTCAGAGTCCTGGGATCGAGCCCCGCATCGGATCTCTCTCTCTCTCTGTCAAATAAATAAAATCTTAAAAAAAAAATTAATTAAACATAGAAGTGAAAGTGTAGTCTAGGCTCTCAATTCTATCCGCTGATGTGTGTGTCTATCCCTATGCTGGTACCATACGGTTTTGATACTATAGTTTGTAATAAGTTGGAATTGTGAAGTGTAATATCTCCAACTTTGCTCTTCTTTTTCAAGATTGTTTTAGCTATTCTGGATTCCTTGAAATTGCATATGCATTTTAGAATGTATTTTTCCATTTCTGCAAAAATGTTATTGGGATTTTGACAGGGGAGTCATCACACTGAGTCTGTGTATCACTTGAGGTAGTACTTAATTGTACTAAATCTTCCAGTAGTACTAAACCTTAATATTACTATCATCTTTTTCTTTTTCTTTCTTTATTTTTATTATTTTTTATTGTATTATGTTAGTCACCATACATCATTAGTTTCTGATGTAATGTTCCAAGATTCATTGTTTACATGTAATACCCAGGGCTCCATGCACTAGGTGCCTTCCTTAATACTCACCACCAGGCTCACTCATCCTCCTACCCTCCTCCCCTCTAAAACCCTCAGTTTGTCTCTCAGAGTTCACAGTTTTTCATGGTTCGTCTCCCCCTCTGATTTCCCCCCTCCACTTTGCCTTTCCTTCTCCTAATATTATCCATGTTATTCCTCATGTTCCACAAGTAAGTGAAACCATATGATAAGTGACTTTCTCTGCTTGACTCATTTCACTCAGCATAATCTCCTCCAGTCCAATCTATGTTGATGCAAAAGTTGGGTATTCATATGTTCTGATGGCTGAGTAATATTCCATTGTGTATATGGACCACATCTTTATCCATTTGTCTGTTGAAGGGCATCTCAGCTTTTTCCATGGTTTGGCTATTGTGGACATTGATGCTGTGAACACTGGGGTATATATGGCCCTTCTTGTCACCACATCTGTATCTTTGAGGTAAATACCCAGTAGTGCAATTGCCGGGTCATAGGGTAGCTCTATTTTTAATTTTTTGAGGAACCTCCACACTGTTTTCCAAAATGGCTGTACCAACTTGCATTCCCACCAATGGTATAAGAGGGTTCCCCTTTCTCCACATCCTTTCCAACATTTATTGTTTCCTTCCTTGTTAATTTTTGCCATTCTAACTGGTATAAGGTGGTATCTCAATGTGGTTTTGATTTGAATTTCCCTGATGGCTAATGATGATGAACATTTTCAGAAAAATAAACAGTGTTAAAATGTCTATGCTGCCTAGAGCAATCTATACTTTCATTGCCATCCCAATCAAAATACCATCGTCATTTTTCAAAGTGCTGGAACAAACAATCCTAAAATTTGTATGGAACCAGAAAAGACCCTGAATCATCAAGGAAATGTTGAAAAGAAAAAACAAAACTGGGGCATCAC
>CM052887.1:91922537-91949567 GCA_028534135.1 Potos flavus | reverse complement strand
ACACCATACACAAAGATAAACTCTAAATGGATGAAAGACCTCAATGTGAGACAGGAATCTATCAGAATCCTAGAGGAGAACATAGGCAGTAACCTCTTTGACATCGGCCACAGCAGCTTCTTTCAAGACACGTCTCCAAAGGCAAGGGAAACAAAAGCGAAAATGAACTTTTGGGACTTCATCAAGATAAAAAGCTTCTGCACAGCAAAGGAAGCAGTCAACAAAACAAAGAGGCAACCCATGGAATGGGAGAAGATATTTTCAAATGACACTACAGACAAAGGGCTGATATCCAAGATCTATAAAGAACTTCTCAAACTCAACACCTAAAAAACAGATAATCAAGTCAAAAAATGGGCAGAAGACATGAACAGACACTTCTCCAATGAAGACATACAAATGGCTAGCAGGCGCATGAAAAAATGTTCATCATCATTAGTACTATCATCTTAAGAATACTAAATCTTCCAGTCCTTGAACACAAGATATCTTTCCATTTATTTAGGTCTTTAAAAATTTCCTTCAGCAACATTTTGTAGTTTTCAGTATACCAGTCTTGCACCTCCTTGGTTAAATTTATTCCTAAATATTTTCTTCATTTTGATGTTATCATAAATGGAAATTTTTTCTTTTTTCTTTTTTAAAACTTATTATTATGTTCAGTTAGTCAATATATAGTACATCATTTAGATGTAGTGTTCAATGATTTGTTAGTTGGGCATAATACCCAGTGCTCATCACAACACATGCCCTCCTTAATACCCATCACCTGGTTACCCCATTCCCCAAATCCCTCCCTTCTGTAACCTTCAGTTTGTTCTTGGAGTCCAGAGTCTCTCATGGTTTGTCTCCCTCTCTTATTTCTTCCCAGATTTCCCTTCTTTCCACTATGGTCCTCTGCACTATTCCTTATGTTCCATATAAGCATTGTGGTCTGAATATATACAGGGAATAATCTCAGTCTTTTGGTATTGGTTGAGACCTGATTTGTGACCCAGTATGTGATCTATTCTGGAGAAAGTTCCATGTGCACTCAAGAAGAACGGGTATTCTAATGATTTAGGGTGGAATGTTTTGTATATATCTATGAAGTCCATCTGGTCCAATTATCATTCAGAGCTCTTGTTCTTTGCTGATCTTCTGCTTAGGTTATCTGTCCATTGCTGTGAATGGAGTGTTGAAGTCTCCTACTACTAATGTACTATTATCACCATGTTTCTTTATTTTGGTTATTAATTGGTTTATATAATTGGCTGATACCATGTAGGGGGCATAGATATTTACAATTGTTAGATCTTCTTGTTGGATAGACCTTTTAAGTGTGATATATTGTCTCTCTACATCTCTTACTACAGTCTTTGGTTTAAAATCTAATTTGTCTGATTTGAGGATTGCTACCCTAGCTTTCTTTTGAGGTCCATTAGTGTGATAAATGGTTTTCCATCTCCTGACTTTCAATCTGGAGTTGTCTTTAGGTTCAAAATGAGTCTCTTGTAAACAGCATTTGAATGGGTCCTGCTTTTTTTATCCAATCTGAAACCCTGTGCCTTTTGATGGGAGCATTCATCCCATTTAAATTCAGATTAACTATTGAAAGATATGAATTTCATGCCATTGTATTGCCTGCAAAGCCCCCGTTTCTGTAGATTTTCTCTGTTTCTTTCTGGTCTGTGTGACTCTTGAGGTCTCTCTTTGCTTACAGAATCCCCCTTAATATTTCTTGCAGGGCTGGCTTGGTGGTCACATATTCTTTTAGTTTCTGCCTGTCTTGGAAACTCTCTATCTCTTTATATATTCTGAATGAGAGCCTTGCTGGATAAAGTATTCCTGACTGCGTGTTCTTCTCATTTAGTACCCTAGATATGTCTTGCCAGCCCTTTCTGGCTTGCCAGGTTTATGTGGACAGGTCTGATGTTATTCTGATGTTCCTCTCTCCATATGTAAGGAATCTCCTCTCCCTGGTTACTCTCAGGATAGTTTTTTGGCTGTAAAATTTGTAAGCTTCACTATTATATATGAGAGTGTTGATCTATTTTTATTGATTTTGGGAGGGGTCCTCTCTGCCTCTTGGACTTGAATGCTTGTTTCTTTCCCCAGATTAGGGAAGTTGTCAGTTATGATTTGCTCAAATATACCTGTAGCCTTCTCTTTCTCTCCACCCCCTCGGGGATTCCAGTAGTTCTGACATTGGAATGTTTCATGGCATCATTAATCTTTCCAACATGTGCTGCTAGCTGCCTATGTTCCTCAACTTCCTTCTTTTCCTTCAGCTTATCTTCTAGATCACGGATTCTCTCTTCTGCCTTGTTTATCTTGGCTGTTAGAGTATTCTCATTCATAACTTTTTTAAGTTTAGCCTGGTTAGATCTCATTTCTGCCCTTAGAGATTCTATATTGTCACTAATGCTTTTTTCAAGCCTAGCTATTGACTTTATGATTTCTATCCTGAATTCTATCTCTGACATCTTGTCTATATCTATATCCATTAGTTCTGTGGCAGGGGACATTGTTTCTGGTTCTTTTCTTTATTGAGAGTTCCTCCTCCTAGTCATTCTGTTGAGGGATGGTTGATTGAGTGAGCAAGTCCAAAATATCAACCATGACCCAAGCAAGATACACCCTAGCAAAATCTGGAGTGGTCAGAAGCCACCACTGAAAAACAAAGCCAAAATGAAATATAAGAATAAAATTTAAAAATTAAATTAAAAAAAAAAGAAAAAAAGGGAGAGGGGGGTCTATAATCTCTCAGTGTGGGCAAAGCAGGATGTTCCAGTTGTTCCTGGGTGTATTTTGGTTTGTGTGTTAGAGGACACAACATCCCCAAATTCCAAGGAACATAAAACTATAAATATATATATACATGTAAAGATAAAATTGAATAGAGTGAAAAGACTAAAATGAGGTATATATCTATAAAATATATAGGTGTGGAAAAATACAAGTTAAAAAGCAACCAGGAAATATAAGTTGATATAATAAACATCTAGTTGAAATGAAAGAAAGGTAAAAAGAGAAAAACAGAAAAAGAAAAAGAAAAGGAGAATTATATTTGAAAAATAAACAAGTCATGAGTCAACACCTGGAGCTCAATATACTATTTCCCCTTGGCCTTGGGATCTTACAGTCTCATGAGATCCATAGGGTTATTGTCCAGCTGTTCTTCCAGCCTGTCTTCTAGGGGAGGGGCCTGCCATGCTATTTCTCAGGTAACCCTGCCTGGGCAGTGTTGCTCTGCCCCCCGTTAGGGGGATGGGCTCAGTGGAAACTGATTCTCTGTGTGGCTTTTGTTTCCTGGAGGCTTTCCATGCCTCTTCTGAGGATCAGAGCAAAAATGGCCCACACCCAAACCTATGGCCCAGAGCAGAAAAAAACACTGTCTGCTCTCTTTGATAAACCCTCAAGAACAGTCTCCGCTTCTGTGCGCACCCCCGAAAACCACAGTCTCCCACAGTGCATGCCCACAGCAACTCTCGCAGAGGTAGTCCCAGGGGCCCAGGATTGCCGCTGCCCTTTGTTATTTTAAAACCTCCAGTGGCTACAGGCTCTTGGGCACACCCGAAGCTCCTGGATCATGTCTGGGTGCTGCTCTAAAGCCGTTTCTGGGTCACTACCACTCTGTGAGGTTTTGCCCAGTTGTGGGTGCGGGTTCCAGACTTTTTCAGGCTGCTCAGGAAAAGAGTGATTATCCACTGGCATGGCTCAGGGTTTATGGTGATCTGAGCTGAGAGTCCCTTCCTGGGCTTGCTGACCATAACCTGCTTCCCGGCTCCTCTGCTAGAGCACTCTACCAGTTTAGGCACCCCCTTTTGCTCTGTGGTTCCTTGTATCTCGAGACCACAATGCCCCACCTAGAATTCTGCCTTTTCATTTCCGGAGCCCCTTTCAGAGAGGGATGTCTCTCACTAGAGCTGATTTCTAGGGCTCTGATTTTGCGCTCCAGTGTTATACCACTTTCTAGGAGCCAGCTTATGGAGGCTCCCTCCCCCTTTTGTTTCTCTTCTGATACCTCCCCGCAGATTCATGACTCTGCATGACCTGCCTTGCAGAAAGCAGTCACTTTTCTGCTTTTAGAGATCCAGATATATAGTCTTATGTCTCAGGATGATTTTATAGGTGTTCAAAATGTTTTGATAGATATCCAGCTAAATTCAGGGGACCAGCTGCAATGGGGTCTCTAGTCCTCCATCATCTTGCCTCTCCTCCTAGAATTATTTTCTTAATTTCCTTATCAGAATGTTCATTGCTAGTGTCTCTTTCACTTAAAAAAAAAAAAAAGGATTTATTTATTTATTTTAGAAAGAGGGAGAGGGAGAGAATGAGTGGGGGAAGGAGCAGAGGGAGAGAATATCCAGGGAGACCCCTACTGAGTGTGGAGCCCAACGTGGGGCTTGAGCCCACGAGCTATGAGATCAGGACCTGAGCTGAAACCAAGAATCAGTTGCTTAATCAACTGAGCCACTCAGGCACCCCTTTCTTTCACTTTTGAAGTGTAATTTCATTAGATACAGAATTCTAGGTTAGTGGGGTTTTTTCTTTCAACACTTTAAATATTTACTCTACTTTCTTCTTGCTTGCATGATTTCTGAAGTGCAGTCTGGTATCATTCTTAATCGTCTATAGGTAAGGTGATATTCTCTAGCTTCTTTCAAGGTGTTCTCTTTTTCTTTGTTTTCTGCAGTTTGTCTATGATATGCCCTGGTGTACATTTTTTGGTATTTATCTTGCTTGATGTCTTCTGAGACTCCTGGATCTGTGGTTTGATGTCTTTCATTAATTTTAAAAAATTCTTAGCCATTATTACTCCAAATATTTCTTATACACCTCTCTATTCTTTTGGTATTCTCATTTACAAGTATGTTAACTCTTTTGTAAATGCCCCAGATTTCTTGGATATTCTCTTCCATTTTTTTCATTACTTTTTCTGTTTGAGGATAAGGTTGGGAAGCTTTTAATGACATGTCTTCAGGATCACCGATTTTCTTGGCCAACAAGGCACTCTTAATTTATGCCACAGTGTTGATTTCTTGCATTTCCTTGTGGATCTTTCTTAGAGTTTCCATATCTCTGCTTACATTGCCCATCTGTTTTTGAATGTTGTTCACTTTTCCTATTGGAACCCTTAACATCTTAACCGAAGTTTAAGAAAATTCTTCATTTGATAATTCCGGAAGTCTCTGCCATATTTGAGTCTGATTCTGATGCTTGCTTTGTCTCTTCAGACAGTGTTCTTGCTTTTGTTTTTTCCTTTTTTTTTTTCCTTTTTGCATACCTTTTTTGTTGTTGAAAGCTGGGCATATGTATTGGGTAATAGGAACTGAGGCAAAATAGGCCTTTAATGAGAGCTGTATTTTTATCTGGCAAGTAGTTGTGTTATGTTTAATCTTCCCTGTATTTGTAGGTGTCAAAGCTTGCATTTCCTCCAGTGTTCTTACTGGGCGTACCTCCATTGTTCTTGGGTATCCCTTGAGATTCCTTTTTAAATAGATGCTGTGTCTCCATTACCAGCTCACTGAGACCCACTCTGATTATACTGGAGCTCTACTGATGGAGGCAAGGTATTGGGGAGGAGAAGCATTCTATAATATTATGATCGAATCCTCATTTTTTTAACAGACTAATATCCTTGGGCTGTGACCTTTACAGAGTCCCTCAGTCCTTTCCCCCCTTCCATTACGTGAGACAGGAAAACAAGCAGGGTCTCAGTCTAGGTCACATAGGCTCCAACAAGAATGCATCCCCTGAGGGCAGATCCCTAGAGCAGAGTGAAGAGAAGAGAACGCTCTGGCTTTATTTCAAAATGCCTACTTACCCCTCCCACTGCCACAAACACTAGGGGATTTTTGTTCAGTAATCACTGCGAGAACCTGGTCAGGCTCCTGCAGGTAAAACTCATGAAAGTGTGGTGGCCCCATCAGATGGCACCTGCTGTGGTTTTTAACCCCAAAGCTCGTCCACACTTAGCGCCTAGCCACTATCAGTTACCGTGTAGTGTGCCTGCCAGCGGCAGCCCCGCCCAGTAAGTGGATGTGTCCTGCGTTCCGGTCTATCTCTGGTTTTTTGAGGGCGTGGTTTGCTCTGTGACCCCAGTCCTCTGGTTGCTCTAAGAAGAGTTGTTGAGTTTCAGTTTACTCAGCTTTTTTCTTGGTGTGAGGGTGGGAGTAATGGGTGCAAGCTCTGTCTGCATTGGAGTGAAAATCAGAATTGGTGAGTCTGGATAAGCTTTTGTTCATTTAGCTGTTCTGTTTTTCCTTTAACTGTGGTATTAGTTCCTTTCATTCCCTTTCTTTCGATAGTTTTTTTCTTTCTCCCTCATTATCTGTCATTTTCGTCTTTCTACCTTTATTTTTTATGACCCCAGGATCTTTTTCCATGTTCCCTTTGTCCTCTAGTGCCTACTGTTTACTTGGTGTATGCATATTTCTAAACTTTTCTCTGATTTTTTCACTTTCATAAATTGTCAGGAAATTATTGAATAAAAGGATTCAGGTCTTTATTTGTATATTTTCAAGTTTTGGATTTTCTAAAGGAATACCCTTATCTTTTCATCAAATGACAGAACCTTGTTATAACATTTCTACCAATATATAACTGTGCGAAGAAGAAAGTAAACATATATATACACACACACATGTGTACACATACTTGAAATCTTACCTCCCAGAAGTAATTATCATGAACATTTGGTGAACATCATTTAGCTGTATTTCCAATGCACATATACAGATATTGCGAAAATTAGTTGGAGATAAAGGGAATCACACTATATTTGCTATTTTAAAATAAAAATTATTGAGTTTTGGGGCACCTGGGTGGCTCAGTGGGTTAAAGCCTCTGCCTTCGGGCCAGGTCATGATCTCAGAGTCCTGGGATCGAGCCCCGCATCGGGCTCTCTGCTCAGTGGGGAGCCTTCTTCCCCCTCTCTCTCTGCCTGCCTCTCTGCCTACTTGTGATCTCTCTCTCTCTGTCAAATAAATAAATAAAATCTTTAAAAAAATTATTGAGTTTTATTATTTGATAAAAGTTCTTTACAACTAAATTTTTGTTTCTAAAAGATTTTTCTAAAGTATAGGGAAAATCATAAAAACACGGAGGTACTGATATCCTACTTTTATTATCAAATTTCTTTACTGAACCATTTATAAGATTAGCGAATGTCCCTTCCCCTGTCCCACTGTCATCTGTGCCATCAGGATCCTTGTGAAGTGTCTTGCAGAAGGGATACTGCAAACCTGTAAAAATATGAGGCAAAGAGATTGCAAAGCTCAAATTACAAATCTTGTGTAAGATTTGGGATTCAATGTACTTGATAAAAACGACATAAAGCCATTACTGATTGAAAATCTGGCAGAATTAGCCCAGGTGATAATTATTTATTTATTTTAAGATTTTATTTATTTATTTGATGGAGAGAGAGAGAGATCACAAGCAGGGGCAGAGGGAGAGGGAGAAGCAGACCCCCTGCCAAGCAGGGAGCCCAACGTGGGACTTGATCCCAGGACTCTGGGATCATGACCTGAGCTGAAGGCAGTTGCTTAGCCAACTGAGCCACCCAAGTGCCCCTATTTATTTATTTTTAAGTAAACTCCACCCCTAATGTGGTGCTTGAACTCACAACCCTGAGATCAAGAGTCATATGCTCTACCTACTTACTCAGCCAGCCAGGTGCCCCAGACCAGGTTATGATTTTAGAAGAGAGAATGACAAGGATGGTGGCAAGAAGGGGCTTCAAGAGAGAGAGGTTTGCAGGCCGAGGGTTGAGAGAGGCTCCTGGGAACATGGGGAAGAAAAGATGATGCTTTTGTTGAAGTCAGAGTTGAAATGAACAGATGTGATGATGTAGTTTTTTGATCTGGTATTATTTATTCAGATTAACTATAATCATAGTTTATGATGCATCCATGTGGCTCCTGGTTATGTATCTGTTACGACTTGTAATAATATTCACAATTCTCTGTGCCCTTCGTGTTGTCGAAATGAAGAGAGACCAGTCAGATGGGGACACGTAGGTATTCATCCAGAGCTTGCTGTGCCTGGGGGGTCGGCACACTCACTTGAACTCAGTGACACTCGGTGGCAGTGTGGTGGGGAAGCTTCACAGGGAGAAGGGGAAGGTTCTAGAGGGCCCTGATGGAGGTGGTTGGCACAGGGAAGCTGGAGGGGGCTAGACAGAAGTGGGACCTCTTTCATGGCTGGTATGGGGCATATTTGGCTTCCTCTAACTTGTCCTGAGTTAGAAGGAGGGGCCGCATCACTGGCCTGGTCCTGACCATTTGGGGCCAGTTGCTATAGGGACTGTGGTTCAGCTCCACGGGCTGGTTCCTGCAGGTTGTGGTCAGTGTTCTTTGTCATGTACGGTCTGGCATCAGTCCATTTGTGTATTCAGTGTCACTCTTCTGTCCTTCCAGTAATGCCGTATCTTAACCCCTCTCCCACTCAGAGTCAGTGGTTTCAAACAATAGGATTCACTTGACTTACAAGGAAGCCTGCAGGTTGGCACTTTGGGCTGGGCTTAGCTTGGAGGTTATTTTGGTCTCAACTGGGATCACTTACTGTATGAACAGGCAATTTATTGAAGAAGAAACCCAAAAGAGCTATTATTCCGATGGAATTGGCAGGCCGTTGGCTCATCTCAGTTGGCTGGGGCAACTGGAGCAACTCAGCCACACTCCACAAGCTTCCCATCCTGCAGCTGGCTAGCCCAGGCGTGTTCTTCCTGGTGATGGCCAAGTGCGAGGGGCCAAGCTCCAGCACGCAAACCGGTTCCAAGCCTTTGCTCGTGTGTCTGCGAATGCGCTACCGGGCAAAGCAAGTCACGTGGGGGGGCCCAGAATCAGAATGGGCGGTCCTGCAGAGTCGCCTGGCACCACGGGCGGTGTGGGGAGAAGTGAGGACCTGGAGCGGGTTTTGCAGTCTCTTTGTCTGATGTCTTTGTAGTTTGCACCCCTGGCCCTGTGCTTGGCTGCATGACTCGCTTTGTTCAGGCAAGTGAAATTGTTGCATGTGAGAAAACAACTTCATTGACGGTTGTTCATTAGTTTTCACATATGAAACGTATCATTACTACTTTTAAAACGAGATCTTAATCCATGAGCCTAGAATTTGTTCATACATAGATCAAATCTTTAAAATGAGGCCATTAAACTACTTTTCTGCTGCTTGCTATCTCTGTATTCTTTCACAGACAAAGGTAATTTGGAAATAAATGTTTTTGTGAATGTTTGAGTCCTCTATCTGTCGCTCGAATCTATTTTCACCATTGCTGAAACCCTCTAGGAGTTTCCACAGTGAAATGTCCGTTCGTTTCTTTTTGCTTGCACTCGGTTTCCTAGTCACGAGCCTTTAGGTAGCGACCGCCTTGCAGACTGGTCATACTTTTTATTCACATTAAATCCTACTATAATAACTGTCACTGTCCCTTTATTACTCTTAAATGGATGCTAAGGAAAGTGTTTAGAGTATATTTAAGTACAGCAGGTGTGGGATTTTATAAGATATCATCATGCTTTGTGTGCACAGCAGTGCACACGGTTGAGGCCTGAAAGGTCCAGCTGCCTCAGCTGCGAGGGTCCTATTGTGAGCGCCTCGGGATGCCTTCTTACTCTTAAAATACCTGCTCGTGGAGGGAGTAAACCCCATACCGGGACAAGTGTCGTGTTAAGAACTGTCACCGAGCTTAAACTTCTTTAACAGAAAAAGATGTAGTTTTATGCTAGTGTAAATACAGAAAGGAACTATTCAATAAAAGAATAATATGTAAAATATTAGTTCTGTCTTTCTCTAAAATTGTTGTATGTTATTGCAATCCCCTCAGTGGTTTGGTTTGGGTGTATTTTCATGTTGATTTTAATTAGCGTCCACTTCTGTGTTACTCTCAACATAACCGATTTGGGAAAGCTGATGGCCATGTCTTTAAATTCATATTTGACTTGTTTGGTCATTAAACTAATATTGATTAGATGCTTATTTTGTGAAAGAATGACATTGAGAATTGTAACGATAACCAGGGAGACCAGGCGAGAGCCCTGCCCTCAAGGAGATGGGAGTTTGGAAGGAGAAAGATGTGCGCATCTTTCATCATTGAAAGATGAACGGAGATCCAGATGGACGGAGCCCGGGAGAAACACCGCGTCGGTTTGGCGCGGGTTCGGAGCAGAGATAGCACTTGTGGCTTTGGACGTGCGGGTGTGGGATTGGAGCGGGCCTGGAGGGCAGAGCTGGACTGTGAGGACAGAGAGGATGCAGGCCCGCCGAGTGGGGGAGGAAGCGCCCAGAAAGATGATAGATGTGCAGGTGGAGAAGACCCGTCCTGGGCCTGGGAAGGGCAGGTCTGGCTCGGGAGGGGCATTGGACGGGAGGGAGGGGAACAGGCTTATAAAGGGCCATTGAGGACCTTGGGGGCGAGAGCTGCTCTCCTGCAGGTTTTTTGCTGAGGGCTGGGAGCAAGCCAGGGGTCAGCGAGTGCAGGGAACTCCCGGCCAGGTCAGTGCTGAGACCGTGGGGTCCCGGCAAGAGGGGAGCCGGGAGCTCAGGAGAGCTGTCCGAGGCCACAGAGCAGGGCGAGGGAAAAGGCAGCAGGAGGGGTGGAGCCCAGGATTAGGCCCAGGGTGGGGAGCAGGGGAAAGTGCTCTGCTGTTTGGAAACTCATTGAACAATATTTTGTAGTGGAGAGAAGAAAGCTTTGGATTCTGAATTGAAAGTGTTTTTTTCCTGTAGGACTTTCTATAATAACCCTTGAAAAAGATGTCTATAGCCATGAAACATAGGCATCGCTAAGCAAATCCAGTGGAGAACATTTGGGTTTTGCTCAAGAGAGTAAAGATGAGCCTTTTGCTTTAATGACATGGGCTTTCGCTAGCACAGTGCGTTCCCGTGTCCTGTCGGCTCTTACTCGCTGTCCTGGTGGACGGAGGAAGCCAGCAGCTCTCATTCAGCAGTTTACAATGGCCCCGTTTTTGTTCTGTGATTGTCAATTGCTACCCAAATGGCCCAAATCACGTTCCCTAATTATTCTGGGTCATTGTAGGGGACAGAAGGATTAGTGACAGTTTGGAATGTGGAATGTTTTGCTCAAATGTTTTGGACTTACTGATTTTTAGTTGCTGGCACGACATCTGAATCCAAAAAGATATGAAAAAAACTCGAAAACATAATTCTTACAGAATCAAAAATAATTGTGCTTGTTTTCTTATTTATGGTTGGTCCCACCACACAGCTCAGCACCCTGTCATAGGAGGCACCCAATGAAATATTTGTGGAATTCACAAGTTTCCCTGTCGGAATACACATATAATTACAGTGCTCAGGAAGGATAAACTAGGACGACTTTTTTCTCTCTGATTCAGGAAGGATTTGAAATAAAAGACCCGTGTGTCCCTTTGCCATGACGACAGCTCATACGTGTGTTAGAATACGGTGCTCTCCCCCGTGAGTACGAGACAGCTTGGGTTGTGGAAGTAAAGACTGGCTCAGACCCAGGCTCTATCACTTTCCAGATAGGTGTGACCTTGGGCCAGTTATTTAATTTCTTTGTGTCCTCATCTGGAAGATGGGAGTAGGAATTTCTGCCTCCCAGGATTTTTGGAGGGACTAGATCAGGTCATCTATGTAAAGCACTTCCCCAGCGTCGCGTAGATAGCAGAAGCTTAGTGAGCTGTTTTAGTCTCTGCTGGTAGTGGTGGTTACAGGAGACAGAGAGCACAGCTCAGGCAAAGTGGGCATTTCTTGTCCAATGTTATCTGTCACTCCTTATTAAAGGGCCCCTTGTAGGCCCTTTACGCAGGTTTATGCAGGAAAGCAATAGTTGGTTGTACTGTTATTGAATAATATCGAAGACATTTTTAGATAGTCTGCTTGGGCACAGACGCACTACAAATTATTTCTCAACTAAAAAAAATAGAGTCAAATTAACATGGTTTAGTTAAAGTTATGCTACTTAGTTTAAGCTTTACAATAGCTTCAGACAAGGGCAAATTGAAATCACCGTCCTTTGAACAATGAAAATTTCAGTGCTTGTAGTATGTGAGTTTCACTTACGGCTTTTCCTTATTATTTAAAGCTCTTCGTTCTTTGAGAATGTGGTAAAGTTCTATCATTTCAGACCTCAGAATTAGAATTGAAAACACGGGATTCTTTACCTGGGCTGATGAAAGTAATTTATTGTTTGCTGGGTCAAACACGGCATGCTATTTGTCACACTGTGGTTTGTGTATCTTTCTAGAAGCTTTCAACTTTGATCTGAGTCAAAGTACACTCAGTAGCACAGATGACAGAGTTAAAAAAAAAAGCCGGTGATGTGCATTGTCACTCATAGAAGCTCTAAATCAACAAGTAGAGAGATGCAGAGTGAAAAACACTGTTCCTTTAAAGAGGCTTGTAGGTTCTTGTGAGAGCAGACCTCTGCCTTTCTTGGGCGAGACAAAGGTGTGGGACAATTTATTAGTTAAAGATTGAGTTCACTGTGTGCAATCAAAAGGCGCCTCTTCAAGGCCCGATTCTGGCCCTTGCCTGTATTTTTAGGTAAACACTCGCATTTAAAAGACCTTGCAGAGCAGGGCTCCGCGCACATAAAAGCGGCTTTCTTAAACTGTCATCAGAGTGGATTTTAGAATGTGCTTTTAATACTTACAAGGTTGATGTTTGCCTTTTAAAAAATGCTATTTGAGATAGCTTTTTATTTAACTTTCCCCTCGGCATGCCTTTTACCTGATTTGCAGCAGCATTAAGGAAACTCACCTTGTTGAGAGAGCAGACGAAGTTTTAGGGAAATGTTGCACATGTGACCTTCTGAAAGTCAAGGCTTTAAAAAATCCTTATTTAAACACCATAAAAACTGGATGGAAAACAAAGGCATATACTCTTCATTTGAACATTTGGTTTCAGATTCTTTTTGTTGAGGTCGAGTTGATTATACAGTGAGATAAATTAATTGTTTTCCAGGATTGCTCTGTACTTCGATTTCCTCTCTGGTTTTAATGAACAATGGCTCAGATCAATAAAAAGGTAAAAGAAAGAGGTTTGGGATGGAGGACTATGTATATATTCGGCTCTTATCGTTCTAGATTATGATTCTCTTAAAAGATGTTTAGCTATGTTCCATCTATGCTTATAGATTTAATTATTGGAGATTTGAGCTTATAAAAATATTATTCAAAGCTACAAACTACTGCCTGGTCTCGACGTGACACAGTCTGTTCAGGGACACCCCTGTCACCATTGACTTTGCCTCCTCCTTTGAAGTAGTCGGTTTCCCATGAGTTTATATTTCTATACCCGATACGTGTTTAAAGTCAAATATATCGAGGTAAATGATGCACATACCTTTTAAATTGTACGGCTTCATACATTTTCACAGATGCAAAGTCACGTGACCACCAATGTCAAGATTTATAACATGACCACCGTTACGAAAAGGTTCCTTGGGGCCATTTGTAACCAGTCCTTTCCTTCACCCCCAGGCCCTGGCAATCACTCATCTGTTTCCTGTGTCTGGAATGTTGCCTGTTCAGAATGTTCGTATACACAAATCATACAACACGTGACCTTTTGAATCTGGCTTCTCCCCCTGAGTGTCATGCATTGGAGATTCATTCACGTTGTGACATGCGTCCATCGTTCCTCTTCATGGCTGAGATATATTCCGTCCGCCTCCCTTTGATTATCCATTCACAGGTTGGTGGACATTTGGGTTGTTTCCAGTTTTCGGTAACGATAAATAAAGCCACTATAAACAATCACATGCTGGTTTTGCTTTAGGTCACATTTGCATTTTTTCTTGGATAGGTATTTCAGGGTGAGATGTTGAGTCCTGTGGTTGGGGTGATTCGCTGCTTTCCCGTGTGCACTGTGGGTGTGTTCCAGTTGCCCCGCATCCTCACCAGCACCAGTGAGGTCGGTCTTTCTTCCTCCAACCTCTGCTCTCCGTCTTCCTTTCTGTAGCCGTTGTAAGGTGGTTCTGTCTCAGCATGGGTTAAGTTTCCCCAAAAGGAGAACGATGTTCAGAATCTTTTCAGGTGCTTAGTTTCCACCCACGTACCTTGGTGAAGCATTTGTTCAAGTCTTTGTCCCCCCCCCCTTTTTTTAATTGGGTTGTTTGAATTTACTGTATTTTCTGACTACAAGTCCTTTGTTGGATAAGTGATTTGCAAATATTTTTCTCCATTCTGTAGCCTATCTTTATTTATTTTTTTTAAACAGTGTCTTTGCAGAGCAAACATTTCTAATTTTGATGAAGTCATTTATCATTTTCTGTTTTCAAGGATTCCGCTTTTGGTGTCATATGTAAGAAACCTTTACCTAACACCAGGTCACAAAAATCACTCCCGTGATTTCTTCCAAGAGTTGCATAGATCAGCAGTTTGCATTTAAGTCTATGGTGCATTGTGGGTTCCTTTTTATACAAGGTGTGAGGCTTATTTATTTATTTATTTGAGCAAGAGCGTGAGCAGAGGCAGTGGGGGGGGGGGGGGATGCAGAGGCAGAGGAAGAGAGAGAATCTTAAGCAGGCTTCTTGCCCAGTGTGGAGTCCGGACATGGGGCTTGATCTCACACCCTGAGATCATGACCTGAGCCGAAATCAGGAGTTGGATGCTTAGCCAACTGAGCCACCAAGATGCCCCAAGGTGTGAGGTTTATACCAACATTAATTTTTTTTGAGTCTGGATATCCAATTGCTTCAGCAGCATTTGTTGAAAACACTACCATTTTTCTTCTAATTGCCTTTGTATCTTTGTCAAAGATCAAATGGCCATTTGTGTGGGTGCATTTCTGAACTATTCTATTCTATTAATAGGTATTTTTTCCCCTTCCTTTGCCAAAACTATACTGTCTCGATTTCTGTAGCTTTATAATAATTCTTAAAATTGGATAGTGGGAGTCTTCCAACTTTGTTCTTCTTTTTCAAAGTTGTTTAGCTATTTTAGATTCCTTGCCTTTCCATATCAATTTTGGAATCAGCTTGAATGTATACACAAAAGTCCTGCTGGGATTTCGATTGGTATTGCACTAAGTTGTTTGGTTGGTTGGAGAGAGTACTCTAATCCATGAACATTGTATGCCTCTCCATCTAATAAGCTCTTTCTTCTTTTCTTTTCATCAGGGTTTTACAGTTTTTAAAATTTTTTGTATTTATACCTAGATATATCATTTTTGGAGCTATATAAATGGTATTGTTTTAAATTTTTTTCTTTCTCATTTTTCATTGCTTGTTTATAGAACTAATTTCTGTGAGTTGACCTTGATAAACTCATTTATTAGTTTTAGAAGCTTGTTTTGTAGATTTTTTGGGATTTTATATGGTCATGACATCTGAGAATACAGCAAATTTTCTGTATGCCTTTTCTTTTCCTTTTTTTTTTTTCTTTTAAAGGTTTATTTATTTGAGAGAGATAGAGAGAGTGAGAACAGGGGAAGGGGCAGAGGAAGAGGGAGAGAATCTCAAGCAAACTCCCCACTGAGCGTGGAGCCTGATGCAGGGCTCAGTCTCACCACCCTGACATCATGACCCAAGCTGTCATGTAGGTTGACTGAGCCACTCAGGCACCTCCCCCTCTTTTTTTTTTTTTTTGCCATACTGAACTGGCTAGAACCTATAGTGTGATATTGAATAGATGTAGTGATTTGTTCTCTTGTTTTAAGCAGAAAATAGTCAGTTTTTCTACCATTAAATGTAAAGTTAGCTCTAGATTTTTCTGTAGATGCCCCTTATCAGATTAAGAGATTTCTTTCTTATCAGTTTGCTGAGTATTTATCATGAATTAATGTTCAATTTCGTTAAGTGCTTTTCTGCACCAGTTCATGTGATCATGTAGTTTTTCTTCTTTTGTCTGTTATGTAATGGATTTGATTGATTTTTGAATGTTGAAACCAACTTTGTATTCCTGGGATAAACCCCAACTGATAATGGAATATTACTCTTTTTTATGTATCGCTAGATTCAATCGGCTAGTATTTGTTGCTAGAATTTTGTGTCCATGTTCATGAGGGTCATTGGTGTGTGGTTTTCTTTTCTTATAATGAGTTTGCCTGGTTTTGGTGTGAGGGTAAGGTGGAGTAGGGTTCCTTCCTCTTACATGTTTTTTATAAATGTATATGTGAACTGAACCCACCACCCAGTGTAGGGACTAGAGGACTCCACTGCTTTGCATGTACCTCTGTTCCTTTCTTATTCTATGTCAGGATTCTCCTGCATTCCACCATGCTGAATTTGGTGTTTATCATCTCCTTGCTTTTGTTTATATATTTATTCTGTGTTTCTAATCCTCAGCAACATGTAAGCATTTTCTTTATTTTTCAGCTTTTTACAAATGGCATCATACTGATTATCATCTTCTAGGACTTTGTTCAATTAATGTTGTTTTTAAGATTCATCCATGCTGTTGTCTATAGTTGTAGATCATTTATTTTTTTACTGCTACAGAGTTTTCTACTGTGTGTTACTTATACCTTAATTTGTTTATCTATTCTCCAGCGAATGGCCATCAGGTTTTTTTTAGTTATTTTAATTAGACTCAGGGCTGCTATGAGAGTGTCTCTCTGGAATGTAGAGGTGTGAGAACTTTGCTAGAGTATACACCTAATAATAAAACTGCTAGGTGAGGTATGCGAATGTCCAACTTTAGAAAATAATGTCAAGATGCTTTAAAAAAAACATTATTTATTTATTTTAGAGACAGGGGAGGGTCAGAGAGAGAACGAGACCCAGAATTGCAAGCGGACTCCCTGCTGAGCAGAGCCCAGTGTGGAATCCCAAGACCCTGAGGTCATGACCTGATTTGAAATCAAGAGTTGGAGGCTCAACTGACTGAGCCACCCAGGTACCCCTCAAGATGCTTTGTAGAGTGGTTTCATAGTGGTTGTAACAACATATATTCCCAAGAGAGTAGGTAAAGTTCTCACTAACCTGCAGTGTCTCCAACATTTGGCATTGTTAAGCTTCTTAAATCTAGTTAAATGTAACATGCAATCTCATTGCAGTCTTAATTTTAATTTTCTTACTTACTAAGGTAGAAAAACTTTTCATATGATAATTCTCTGTTTATATTTCATCTTCCGTGAAATCCCCATTCATATCTTTTTTCTACTTACCTGATATCATTTAATTTTCCTAGTATAGTTATATATAGTAGTTTATAGGTCCTTCATCAGTTAGGTGTGTTGCTAATATCCCAGTTGTGACTTATTTTTTCATTTTATTTATATTATTTTTGGTAAGGAGAAGTCCTTAATTTTAATGTAGCCCAGTTTATCAAACTTTCTGTTTATGGTTAGTGCTTTCTGTATTCTAAGAGATATCTCTCTGCCTTCACATCACGAAGATGGTGACCTGAAGTGTCTTCGAATTACCTAGAATAGATAGTTTATGATAGAATGTAGGGGTCCAGTCTGATTTTTTTTCCAGAGTAGATACTTAATTTTTCCCAGGACAGTTTAATAAATAGCTGTCCTTTTCCTCAATGGAATACAAACTGCCTCTGTTTTCTGTCAGCTTTCCAACTTTCTGCCTGGGTCTAACTGTGGGATTCCCATTCCTCTCCAATGGTTGGTTGTCAGTGCTGCATCCCTGTCTTGCGTACTCCGGAGTCGTAATGTTTCTTGCTATCTGGTGGCCTGCATCTCCCCACTGTCACCTTCCTCAAGAGTTATCTTGGCTATTCCTGGCCCTCTACTGCTTCATCTGAATTTTAAAATCAGCCTGTCACCAGCCTGTTCCATAGTAGCCTCGTCGGGATTCGGATTGTGATTCTGCTGTGTCTGCATCCGCTCTGGGAGGACACATCAGGATACCGAGTCTGCGCAGAAACGTAGTCTTTCCACTTGCTCTGTAGTGCTTCCTTAATGCCTTTCAGTAACACTTCATAAAATGTCTGCATGCAGGTTTTGCCCATCTTGCGTCAGATTCATACCTCGTTGCTATTCGAATAGTATTATTTTTCTTTCCTGTCTCTGGTTAAGAAATGGTACTGACTGTTGTGTGTGGATTGTCCAGTAGGCTATTTTGATAAACTCTGATCATTTCTAATAATTTGTCTGAATATTCTTTTTGGGTTTTCTGGAAGCCACATCGTCTGTAAATAATGAAATTCCTTCTTTCCCAGTTGTCAGGTCTCTCATCTCGTTCTCTTGCTGGCAGGCCGCCCCGCCTGCCCGGCGTCAAAGGGGAAGGACGGTGGTGGTCGTTGCTTTGTTTCTGATAGTAAAGCAATGCTGCTGGTGTTCCACCTCTGAAGTGACATTTGCTTCCGATTTTGGCAGATAGTCCTTATCTGGTTAAGGATTTCCCTCCTGTTCCTTCACATACAGCCCCGCAAGGTGCTGCCGCTCACCTGGGTCCATCACTGAGTCGTGAGCAAGCCCTTCTGCCATTAGGCCAGCTGCTCCAGTAACGGAGGGCACGGTCCTGCTAGTAAGCGCCGCGGACAGGAGTGGATTGCCACACACAGTTTGCCATGAGTCCCTGGTCGGAAGCAGTGCTATGTGGAGTATCTGTTGACCACAGAGGTGTTCTGTCATCTCGTGGGTGGCGGTTTTGGCAGAAGCACCGTGGGTAGGGAGAACAAGCCTCTGCTCAGAGGGCCTGTCTGTTCCAGACACAGGACGCGACGCAAGTGCAGGCAGCAGGCTGTGTGGGGCGCCTGCTCTCTCTGGGGGGGGCAGGGGGGCGATGCTGAGGACACAAAGTCGGTCTCTGCGGTTGGCGGTCTGGGCAGTGGCCGTAGCCGCATCAGCCTTGGGGAGCGGGAGTCTGGGCTACTAGGCCCACCCTACCCCTGCTCCACTCGCCTGAGCCCCGCGGTTCAGGCGCCCCTGGGGCAAGGCCACGGGGCTGGGACGGAGGCAGGCTGATCACAAGCCTGGGTCTCCGGTCCTTCTCTGATGAAGTTGCCCTTGGGTAAGCTTCCCAGGCAGCTCAAAGAGAGGCACGCCCTGCATCTGTTGGAGAAGTCTCTCCACATGCCGTCTCCCGACACTTCCTTATTGCCATTTCCCAGGTACTCCTTCCGAACCTCTGTCCGCCAGAGTGGTAGCTACTGTCCATGACATCTCTGGCCGTACTTTCTTTTGGGCAAAGCGAATAGTTGGGTGCTTTGCTTGAGCTTCCTCCTGTTGGGAGGACGTCCCTCCACCGCTGTCCTTCAGAGACGTCTCGCGTGGGGCTGCAGTGCCCCATCTGCCCATTTTTGGGGGGCACGAGCGTATGGTACGCGGCCCTCTGTACGCCAGCCCGAGCTCTCCGTTTCCAAGGCAGCTAGGCAGAGGATACTCTTCTGAGGCCGTAGCTGTAGGTTAAGAGAGCACGTCGTGTAGCGGGAGCCGGGGGCTCAGCCGCTTGCTCATGCGACTTTCTTGTGGTTGCACGATCCGTTTGGCTCTGGTCCAGTATTTGCCACTTCGCCTCACTGGTGGAGAAAAGGTCTCTCTGTTTTTGTCTTTAAATCCCGCATACGAAGCTCAGTAGGACCCATGGGAAATGCGGATGTGGCCATGACTCTTCCCCACGTGAAAGGCCGTGATGGCCCCCGTGTGTTCATTCAGCAAACACCCACACTGAGTGCCCGCTGGGCCCGGCACTGGGCGCAGCAGCCAACGAGATGGCCGAGGTCCCTGCTCCTGTGGCACTTATAACTTAGGATGAGCGTGGAGATGCGGACAGACCACGGTCCCCAGGCCCCGGGCCAGACCTGTGACGTTGCTCGTGTCAGTTGGGAGGAGAAACTCTCCAGAGCCGTCAGTGGCTTCGTTGGTAACTTCAGAATCTCCAGGTCTGTGAGTGATACGAAGCCGGGGAAGTCGCTCAGGCCCTGGCCTGGGCTCCTCGTGGGTAACTTGGGTGCACATCGTAATCACTCGGGGAGCTTTACAGCTGCCCTAACCAAGCCTGGCACCCCGATAGCCCCTGTGCTCGTCCGTCTTTTCTCTGTGGTGCTTCTCGGGATGGTCCCTGGGTCAGCAGGATCGGCCTCGCGCAGGAACTTGTTACACATGTAGATTCCTGGGGCCCCCCCATACCTCCCGAATCAGGACCATCTGTCCTTTAACGAGCTCTCCAGGTGACTCCAATGCAGCTAAAGTTCAAGAGCTGCTGCCCCAGAAGCTGGGTCTCCCCCAGAGAGTCGTCATCAGGCCCGCGCTCGCTACCGTTTCCCGTGGCAGGGGGCGCCGACGCCAAGCCCCCGCCTGCGGTCTGGGTGGCTCTTACCAGATACTAAGCTTGTCAGACGCACATGAAATAAAAACTATCTTAAAGTTTCAATCTTGGTATATTATCACCGAGAAGTCTTTTGGAAACAACTTCAATAAATTGCTGTCAATAATTTTTAGGAATAAAAGCGACGTGACGTGTGCAGATTTGTTTTATACCTAGCTGGAAGAGGTCCTTGGGTTCTAAACAAAACGTTTATGCCAAGAAAAATTACTTAATGTTCTGTTCATGTCAGGCTGAAATGAAAACAGAATTTGCCAGATACATTTTGTTTGTTTTCTTTAAGTAGTGGAAAAAAAAATTCTTCACCAAAACCACGTTCTCAGAGTCTGACCACGGTGAAAGGGTCCCAGACGCCGCACCTGACCCGGAGCAGAGGTCAATGTCGGACAATGTGCAGCGCCTGACTGGGTATTTAAGAACACTTTACCCCTTCCATGTTTGCCTGCTTGCGAGGCTGCCTCTGGAATCGTGCAGATGTTCTCCGCTGGACTGGGAAGGTGCGGGAGCCCCCCTGCTAAGGCCCGGCCTCATCCCTGCCGGCGGCTTGCCCGCAGTGTCAGCTGGTAGAGAGAGATCGGCCAGCCAGGGTCGCCGTCACCGTCCTCACTGAGGTGGAGAAGGCAGTGGAGTAGCGGAGCGCTGAGGCAGGGAGACGACATCATTTGGCCCCTCCCCCTTCCTCTGCAGAAGATAGATGGAGACAAAATGGCGTAGCTCGTACAGGGTGATAAGATTATCTATTGCCAGAACTCA
Organism: Potos flavus; assembly: GCA_028534135.1. NCBI lineage: Eukaryota > Metazoa > Chordata > Mammalia > Carnivora > Procyonidae > Potos > Potos flavus. Next base: position 91,928,614 of record CM052887.1, on the reverse strand, counting down.
GAAGTCTCATCTCTGGTCTCGTGTCATTCCACAACACCTTCAAGGGGACTTAAAGTTCCGATTGAGAAGACCTGGGTCACAAACACAAAACAAGTGAAAATAATTGTGTCCGCACATTCCACAGGCAGCCAGGGAGAGGAGTCATCAGGAGCCGGAGGCGCGCTCGTGGGAGAGTCTCGCCCAGGTGGGTGTGCGCAGGTGGGGGGGGGGAGCGAGCCCCGTCGAGAAGAGGGGTGGGGACACCGTGATGCCGGCGGACAGACCCTGATGCGCTCAGGGGAAAGGGACGAGATGAGTCTGCCTGCGGTGAGCAGAGGCAGAGCGCTGGAAAACACGGGGGAGTGACAGGCGCCACATCGCCAAGAGCCTGCGCCTGGGCGGGGGGCAGGGGAGGTAGGACTTGATGTCCTCACTTCCTGTGCAAAGGTGACGTGGACATTGATGGAGCATTTGATTTTCCCCGTTTGTCTCTCTATTTCTGCCGTAATTTATACATGTACATATATTTTATGACACATCTGATTTCCCAGCTAGTTGTTTTCAATGTACTTGTCTTTCCAGAGGCTTGGGGCTTCATGAGGACGCGGAACACATCTGTGTGTGCTTGTCCCGTGTCTGGCACAGACTATTTAAGTGGTCGTGCAGCTAGTGAGTGGGCGTTAGCTGCGGGAGGTCTGAGTGGAGGATAGAGGGTGCGTCGGGTGTCTGGGGGTGGGGGGTGCAGGAGCCCAGGCAAATGAGAGGAGAAGCCTGGAGATGAGAGGAGAGGCAGCTGTGCCATGCAGAGGGCCTGGACCCGAGCGGCAGGAAGGAAGAATGCAGGGACGTGGTGAACGGTAGGCAGGTGTGTTGGTACTGTGGCTGCGGCCGCCATTCCTGTGGGACGTAGGCGCTGCGTCTGTCGTCGCTCAGGGGCCAGCCTTTGTCCCTTGCACATTCGTTGTCTTTCCTCTCCAGTTGCTTTTAAAATCTTACCTCTGGGGTTTTGCAGATTCACTGCAGTACGTCTGGGGAGAGGCTGACTTGTCTGCTCCATCAGGACTCACTCAGTATGCTTCTTGATCGGAGAAGTATTTCTGAGTGAGCCTTCGAAATTCTGTCCCTTTGTCTTTTAAACTCTGCTTCTGCCCTTTCTCTTGAGTCGCTGCCCTGGAGCCCTTGTGTCTGTCCCTTAAGTGCATCCGTCCCTTAAGCCCTCTGTCTCTGGCCCCTGTTTTCAGGCCCTATTGTAGGTAATCTCCCTAGCTCTGCCCTGCAGTGCAGTCATTTCCTTTTTTCCTGTGGCTTTCAGGACATTGGGTTTTTTATTTTAGTGTTTTTTTTTTCAGTTTAATAATGTTCATTTTGTTCTCTACTAAATATGTTCTTTTTAAATTTTTAAATTTTCTTAGAATCTTTTTTTAAAGTTTTTATTTATCAGAGAGAGAGCTGTAGAGAGAGAGAGCGAGCGAGAGCGCACAAGCAGGGTGAGGGGCAGAGGGAGAAGCAGGGTCCCCGCTGAGCAGGTAGCCCGATGCAGGATTCGATCCCAGGACCCCGGGATCATGACTCGAGCCGAAGGCGGATGCCCAACCGACTGAGCCCCCCAGGTGCCCCCTGATGTGCTCTGTTTTTAGAGTGCCTTTTGTTTGCTCTCTGGAAGACTCCACCCTGGCTCCCTGTCCTCAGTCTTACTGCTGCCATAGTTCTGGTAATTACACTATGCCGTGGGGTTCTTCCCGCCCCCGCCTCCGCCTCCCCTCTTTCAGGGTCTGGTCCGCCTCAGCACGTGTGCTCTGCCCACACACCAGGCCTTGCCGCTCCCCAGCCTGTGCGCTCCTCTCCTGCCCTGCCCGGCACCCCGATTGCAGTCACCTCCCCAGTCTCTGCGGGCTGTGTGCACAAGCACCTCTGTTCACCCTCCTGCTGCCCACGCCCCCTGTCCTCACTGCTCACCGGCCCAGCTTGCCCCCGAAAGCTTTGTCATCATCCAAGACACACACTTAATAGTGATTACTCTGCCCTGAGCTCGTTTGTCGCTCCTTCCCTTTGTTACGCTCACTTGGGAAAAATTCAGCATCTGTTGCACCCACAAAAGTAACACGTGTTACTTTGAAGATTTAAATGAGTAGGAGCCTTTCTTAGAAATCAAATGCAGTGGGGGGTAGGGGCGGGTAGGGATAGGGTGGTTGGGTTATGGACATTGAGGAGGGTATGTGCTATGGTAAGTGCTGTGAAATGTGTAAGCCTGAGGATCCACAGACATGTACCCTGGGGCAAATAATACATTATGCTTTAATTAAAAAATAAAATAAAAAAATTAAAAATTAAAAAAAAAAAAGAAATCAAATGCAGGGCGCCTGGGTGGCTCAGTGGGTGAAAGCCTCTGCCTTCGGCTCAGGTCATGATCTCAGGGTCCTGGGATCGAGCCCCACATCGGGCTCTCTGCTCAGCGGGGAGCCTGCTTCCCCCTCTCCCTCTGCCTGCCTCTCTGCCTCCTTGTGATCTCTCTCTGTCAAATAAATAAATAAAATCTTAAAAAGAAAAATCAAATGCATTTGTAAAGTCGAATTTTCTTGCTGGCTTCCTTCATGATACTTGAAAAAAATGGAGATCGTACTTATAAATCCTATAATCCACAAATTAGCGACAGTCATGTATCATACTGGGAAAGCATCATTTCTGGTGTGCAGTGGAAACAACATCAGCCAATTCGCTTACATCTCTGGCTGATGGAGTATGAACTGGGCATGGGTTTGTCTTCTTGTTTTTACCATCTCCGGCTCCGGAGCTGCCATTTCACTCTGCCACGGTCCGTCCACCACCCCCCGCTCAGGTGGGGTGGAAATCTGCCAAGTCGGGGTGCAGTTTGCGTCTGTTTCTGAACTTCGTCCCTTAATCATGGAGATGTTAAGAAGTAGCCACCCCAACGGCCAAGACTGGCCTCCAGCTGCTACTGCATGGAGACTATTACTTCAATGCAATTTTTATTATTTCAATTAAAGACTGATTTGATTTTATGAGATCATGCATTTTAATTTGATGAAAGTTTTATAGTTAAATCCGATTTAAAAGATTACTCTGTATTAAAGTGAAATACAAGCAAGCGCAGTATCAGGATTATATTGTACTTCTCTGGAAAATCCGATGTTACAGCTTCTGTGTCGCCGAGTCCTTGGGTAGAAACAAATGTCTCCTGATGTAACTGTGTCACAGCTACAGAAAAGCAAACTTGCTTCATTCCGCTGTGAACTTACAAGCGCTTGTTTGCGTTTGCTTATTAAATATATCGCGTCTCCTGAAGCCTCTGGTCAGTTTTCTGGGGAACAGAGAAGTTGCTTTTCTTCAGCTGGCTCTCGGAGGAAGGGGTTTTGTGGGTCAAAGCGAGCTTCCCTTGCTGTTATGCTGTCGGTGCGGAGCAAGCGGTGACAATGGAGGCCACCACTTGAGACGCCAGCTCCTGGCCCCCGCGCTTCCCAAAGAGAGGACGCTCAGGAGCCAACCGCGGGGTGTCGGTGCCGCTAACGTGACAAAGCCATCTCAGGGCTGCAAAGGCCGGCTTATGACTGGAAGCTTCCATGCGAGTTTTGAAGCCTTCTTTGTTTTGTTTTGATGGAGGAAAAGAATGTAAAGGAGTATTTGCACTAAATAGATTAAGCTGTTAGTAAACATGTCCCTTTTCAATGAACTGACGTGGGGACAAAGGAGGTGCTTTGCCGTGGTCAGCTGGATTTGTCCTAAGTCACAGGGACAAACCAGTGAAGCCGCGGACCCTCTTTAGAACCTCACTCGGAGAGGGTCTGTGACATGAGTAGGAATTGAATTGGTTTCTTCTTCCCATTTATTTTGGCTAAAAGCCCGCTCTTGTCCTCCTTGCCTTTCTTGGGAGGAAAACCTGGTTTTTCCAAAATCAAATTAGCATGGGAACAAATATGACTCAGGAATGTGAGTCCTTTTCAAGGTCTCAGCACTTGTGATGAATGGATCCTGCTTGGTGAGTGGCTGATGGCACATACCCGTGGCAGCCCTTGCAGCCCGGGCGGGCAATAATGAGCCTTGCTGTCAGAGCCGGAGACAGAGGGAGCTTGTTCCTGGTGGCGGTGGGGCGGGTGGCAGGGCTGGGGGGTGGGTTGAGCCCCCGAGAGAGCTCTGTTGCCATCAGGCCCTCTCTTCCTGTGGGCGCGCCGCCTCGGTCACTCAGGCCCACGCTCATCAACAGAAAGAAAAGCAAAGAAAGGAAGGACTCCGGGTTCACAGGGCTCGGTGTTGGGAGTCTTTTGGTCCTGGGGAGGGATCGTAAAGCCCGGAGGAATTCTCCAGAAGGAGACACCGCGTGGGGACCCAGGGGAAAATGAGAGGACCTAGCTCAGTGGAAGTAGGTCCAGCTACCTCTTCAGTTGCGTTAGTTTTCAAACCTGGTTGTTTGCTGAAAGTGGCCAGTGTCTGTGAGGGATGCGCAGGAGAGCCAGCGCAGACACGCACGATCCCGACGCCGATGTTCTTTTCCACTCGATAGTTTGATTTTTTTAAAGGAATGCTTACTTCCAGAAGTTCAGGTTGTATTAGCGTCCAAAGTTGGGGGTTCAGCAAGAAAAGCTGAAAGTCATGACAAGGGGGTGTTGGGGCCCAGTTTTCAAACACGATGTTAACATGACTCATAGGAGGCCTCTGAGAAGATACTAGGCTGGGTCCCTTAAATACGAGGACTCGACCAGGTAGAACAGGGCTGCCCCCACCTTGAGGCTGCCAAGTGGCTGCGGGGACATTTTCGTGTCACAGCTCTTGCCGAGCCCTCGGGCTTCGTGTCACGGGTGGGAAGGCGCGGACTTTGAGAGCTTGGCGCTCGAGAGCCCGACCTGTGCGCTCAGCCACACGCGTCTGCAGGAACCCGTGAGTGGGCGGCCCTGGGGAGGGGGTGTGTCCTTCCGTGCTCTTGTGGCTCCTTCGGCCCTAAAATGGGCCCGTCAGCCCTGCGTTCTCAGGAGGCGGGGAGGGGGTCAGGCGGGTACCTCTAAGTCACACACGCGGACAAAGATCTGGCCCGTTGCAGGCTGGGCCGAATGCTAGTCCCTTCCTGTCTCCCGACTGGGGTGGGTTCAGAGGCCGCCAGGAGCTGTGCCTTTTCAGCCTTGCTCTGGACGAACACCGGGGCTTAGAGCAGCGACCCCTGTTTGGCTTGCTGTGATTTTGCAGTGTCCTTAACCCCTGGGACCCAGACTGGTCCCCTCTCAGGAACAATTCTGTGATTCCACCGCGAGAGCGTGTGATTCCGGACATGCTGCGCAGAGCACGGCCGCTCTCTGAAGCCACGCCTGTTGTGTGAAGGTGGGATGCTCGCGAATGCACAGCTGGTGACTGGTGATGGGGGGCGGAGCCCACCGCCATCTCCGTCCTGGGCACACAGAGAGCTCCCTGGGGTCCCGGCTCCCCCTGGCACGGAGCTGACCACGGGACCGAGTGCCGGCTGCTGGGCTCGACATGCTTCAGGCCTGGCCGAGAGCACCCCTCATGGGCAGGCCTTTGGGCCCTCCCTGCCTGCCTCTGCCATCCACACCCCGAGAACCTCGGCAGCGTGAGTCCAAGATGGGAGACCCCCGTGGGACCGGCGTTTGAGGGAGAAGTGCAGTTTCATTGACGTAAGCACTGGAAAGTTCAGGGATTGTTGGTTACGGACCCGCTGTTTTCTTACTAAGTAGAGCGTTCGTCGTTAACAGCAGTGGGACCACCATCCCTCATTTCCTGAACCAGAAAACAGGCACCAGCTTTAACGTTTTCTTCACTCTCGTTTCCAGGCTGATGGCAAAGTCAAATTTTTTAAAAAACTTATGATTTTAAGGTGATTTCAAACTTAACCATCATATAATGATCAAAACTAAGAAAAACACCTAAGAAATTAACGTTGGCACAATACTGCTCTGTTTTTATTTTTAAATTTTAATTCCAGTTATTTCACGGTGTTATATTCGTTTCAGGTGTACAATATAATGATTCAACACTCCATACACCCGCTGTGCTCATCAGGACAGGGGCCCTCCTTCATCCACATCATCCTGCCATACCTCCCCTCTGGACCACCCTGTTCTCTAGAACAGGAGTCT
>CM052887.1:91898986-91922037 GCA_028534135.1 Potos flavus | reverse complement strand
TCTCAGCTCTGGAGGCTGGAAGACCAAGGTCAAGGTGTCAGCAGGTGGGGTTTCTCGTGAGGCCCCCCCTCGGCCTGCAGACGGCTGCCTTCTCCTGTGTCCTCGCAGGTGGCTTTCCTCTGTGCCCATCCCTGATGCCTCTTCCTCCTTCCATGAGGACACCGGTCATATAGGGTCAGGGCCCTACCTTTAGGACTTCATTTAACCTCGACTGCTTCTTTAAAGGCCCTTTCTCCAAATACAGTCACATTCGGGGTTAGGGCTTTAACTTAGGAATTTTCATGAGTCACACTTCAGTTGATAACAACCTGTCTTGACTGTAATGACCGGTAGATTTGAGCCGCGTAGCCTAGTTACGGTCAGTTTTAGAGAAGAGCAGGAGGCTGTCTTGCTCTCTGCAGTGGCTCGCAATGGACCCCAATGGCCCTTTGAGTCCTAAAGCCTCAGATGCTAAGAATAGATGCACTTGTCAATAATGAACCAAAGCAATTCTTTCCCTGTGCATAGCACACAAAAATCTGACCCAGAGTCACATTCTCAGCATTTCCATTTTTGTATGCAAACAGTACGTCAAGAGGGAAAGTGCACGTGTTCCTGGCCCTGGGTCTGCCCTAGGCCAGGCTCGTAATTGTCAACAACCCCTGCTTAATCACTATTTTGACCCATAGTTTCCTGTCACCTGGTTATTCATTAAATGTGCTTTTCCTACCTCACAGGTTTTTATGAAGATTGGGTAAGATTGTGTAAGGTCACATAGTGAAACCCTTGGGCACCACTGGACTCCGGTGCCTTGGTTTGGCTCTTGGGTTCTACAGATATTTATTGAGAGCTTATTGTCTGCAGCAGGTGTTGGTGATATAAAATCGAAGAAGACAGTCGTTGTTTTCAAGACAAAGGAAAGACAAGGGAACATGATCTCATACACAGATCATTTCAGAAAGATGGAGACAGCGCGGTATGCTGTCCGTGCGCGCAGCCTGGGCGGAAGGTGGGCTGGCAGAGGAGACGCTGGTTCCTCTGATGTCCTGTAACCTGACTGAAAGAAAACAGAAGCGTAATTCCTGACTATTACTTTAAAAAATAGAGTCAGGAATGCAGCTGAGGAAATCACTCAGCAAATAGAAAATCGTTCGGATATTGGAGTCAGTGTGTTCAGATATTGCACTGGGAAGTGTACACAGAAAATCCAAAAGAACCTACAGATGAACTATTAGAATTCATTGGTAAAGTTTTTAAGGTTGTAAGATAAAAGATTAATGATAATTGCATTTTTATACATGGTCATTGAACAATTAGAAATAGAATTTTAATAACTTATCTCTAGTATCCCAAACATGAAACAGCTAGTCATAAATCTAGTGAAAGATATGTAAGATCTCCATACTGAAAATGATAAAGACCCTCTTTATTTATGGAGAGACCTGCTATATCTTGATTTGGAAGACATACTAAAAATGTAAAATACTAAAAATTGTAAAAATGTCATTATTTCCAAGTACCTCTGTAGATACAGTGCAATTCCAATAAAAATATTGAAGTACTTCGTGGAAATTGACAGGCTGATTCTAAAAGTGATGTGAGAATAAAAAGGGCCAAGCACAGCAAAGGCAGTTTTGAAGAAGAAAAATGGTTGGAAGATGACCTAGCTTGTGAACGTCCAAAGTTACTGTAGATTAAAATGGCCCCAGAAGTCAATGAAGGAAAACATGTCTCTGATTTCCTCCTGTTCCATCCTTTCTGCTCTTACCTTTATTTCCTTCTGTCTTAGTCAGCTCAGGCTCCCAAAACAAAATGCCTTTGATGGGGCGACTCACACAGCAGACATTCATGTCTCCCGGCTCTGGAGGAAGGGGGGCCGGAATCAGGGTGCCGCATGGCCAGGCTCTGGAGAGAGCCTCTTCCCTGGGCTTCTGGCTGCGTCCTCCTTGGGCGGAACACTAGTCCTGTTGGATCGGGCTCCCGCCTTTGTGACCTCATTTAACCTTGATGACTTCCCCATGGGCCCTGTCTCCAAACACAGCCACACGGGGGGTCAGCGCTGCAGCAGACATGTTTGGGGGACCCAAACTTTTGGTCCACACCACCCTCCCTCTCCTTTCTTAGGAGGGGCAAGCTGAAGCTATCCTCTTCACTCATCAGTTTCTCAGTTTGTTCTCATAACTGCACGGAAGGCTAACTATTTCCCTTCAGGTACCGTGTGAGCTCTTTCTTAAATTTTGGGAATGTACTGCATTCATTTCCTCTGGCTCAAAGTCTGTAGCCTCCATCCAAAGGGACCTCTGTCGGCAGGGACACAGACTCTCCTGTCTCATTCGGCTGTGTGAGTGCGGTGGTGGCGAGGTTCAGAGTTGGATTTAACATTGGGTTTTAAACCCTGTAGTCCAGCCAGATTGCCTTGGTTCAGATATTAGCCGTATTCCTTATCAGTGCCTCGACAGCGGAAAAAATGACATAATTTTCGTGCAGCTCAGTTTCCCCAACTCAAAAGTGGGAGAAATAAGGTGTGTATTGTGGTGTTTGTGTGTGTGCATGCATAAGCGTGTGTGTGCCCACATGTGTGCATGGGCATGCGTGTGCGTGTGTGTGCGACTTCCATCTGTCCTGGTTCGCAGCGCCCCACACGGAGGGTTCGCCGCGCTCTCTGAGTGCACGTCGGCTTCTGTGGCTCCAGACTGAGCTGAATGTAGTTTCTGTGCTCGAAGCTCCCGCTCTCTGGGTCGCACATCCAGACTTAGTCCCCTTCTTGGACTTGGCCATTCTGTATCTTATGGAGAGATGGCAGGCGTCCTGCCATGCCCCACGTGCTGACCGGCGGCCTTTGGGGGTTCCAGGCTGACCCCAGGCTGGGCTGGAGTTTGCGGCTGCAGGTGCTGGTCACGCTCCACAGTGCAGTCCCGGGTCCCTGGAGTCTTACTTCCTCCCCTGCCTTCTCTTTTTACTCTTGGCCTCTGGGGTCTTCTGCTCTTTCTGTTAGGCTCAGCTATGTATTTTTTTTATTGTTCTATTTTGAACTAGTTCTGACATGATAGAATGGGAGAAACCTCGTTTGCATGAACCGTGGCCCCCAATTCCTAGAAGTAGGCCATAATATTCAAGCTCACCAGGGCACTATGTCTTTGCACAACTTTTGTTTTATTCAGTAAATGGCACCCCTTCCACTGGCCTGGAACAAGTAAGTCTGGATTTAAAAAAAATTAGTTCATACAGTTCATTTAATCTATACTTTTCTGCATGAGAAGTTGAACTGTAGCAAAATTATTGGCATGAGCATCTTCCCCACTCACTCAAGCTTAGTTTGCTGCTTAGGGACGAGCCATCTTCTGCACGTGGTATGAAGACAAGGCTAGACATCTAAGCTGCTGGAGACCCTCCTGCTCCCTGGATGAGTCAGGGTATGCTGTGGACGGGCTTTGTCCACTGTGTCGTACGTATTATTTGTCTGATGGTTTAATAATTCCACTGCCTGTGTCCATCTGTGGATATTTCATGCAATCCCTCTGCTCCCTTCCACATGTTGATTACGCTGAAAATGCACTGAGGACCAGCTATTTTTTGCAGCATAATGAAATTCTGATGACATCTCAGGAATTCTTTGGAAAGAAATGGATAATTATATAAAAATACATCTATGAGTATATTGAACAATCTCAAGAAAAGTGTTATTTGGGCACCTAAAATTTTTCAAATTCTCCTCCTTTTCTGTTTTGTTGAATTTCATAGGAAGCTTAAGTTATAAAAATGAAGCAACTATCTTGCACCTTTTTTGGCTGACAGCCTGGAACTGTTTTAAATTGGATCTTATAAATATTCCATAGAGTCCTGCTTTTCTCCTGGCAGTTAGCTTGTGTGGATGGCATCTTAAACGTTTAATGCCATTTTTGCAAAACTTGACAAAAACATATCCGGTACTAATAATTTGGTTAATGAATTACTCAGTGCCAAAACTATATATTATTTAAGAAAATCTTTGAAGCCAGTCACTCTGCTGTTTTACTTTTTGACACTTGGCAAGCCATTGCTAGCCTACAAAATATCGATTTCATGCTGTTTCTCAAAAGGGCGCATTTAAAAAATACCCAAGGCAGTATTTCTATAATAACTTCCCCATTAGGAGAGGCAACTGAGAAAGCAAGGTTATTGGCCTCATTTAAAGAACTGTGAAGTAGGTATTATCCCTATTTAATCCATAAAGAAACCGAGTCTTTGAGAGACTAAGTTAAGTCACTTGGTCCATGTGATAAATCTAATAGGTTTTCAGAACCAAAATTCACACTCAGGTCTGAGTCCACACCGTGCTCTACTGCTCCACCAGTTTTCAAATATCTTTAGTACAGAAGGTCTTTCTGGAAAAAAATGAACCTGGAACCTCAAGAGATAAAACAAAAAATAATGATGGTGTCTTGGATGTATATAAGACGTAATAAATATGTGAATGTCTTATTATAAAGTAAATCAGTGAAAACAATAGTGAATTCTGATCAGCATCTGAAATCAGGAATTACGGGTTACGTTAGCAATTTTCCAGGTGCTGCATCCCATTTACTTTTGTCTTTTGGTTACACAGCACCCTACATAGCTGAATATAGCAACATGTTTTTAACATTTTACCTGTTAGATAAATATCAGTTAGATAATGATAGCCCAATGGGTGAGGCCACCAGGCTGTGTCCTTTATTTGTTTTCTGTTCTCCATCTGAAAAGTGTACAAAGCCAGAAAAAGCAGGGAGACGGTCCTGAGCAGTGTTAGTGAGTGGCGAGGCAGGGAAAGATGAAAAGTTCACTGACTAAGTTGAGATGATTGTTTCATGGGGAACTTAGTGTTGGCTTAAAATCTGTGCCCTTCCCTCCCTTTGTAGCTCTGATAAACCCAGGTCTGAGAAGATCTCCCAGAATGAAAGCTGGGCGTACATACAGATGAAGAGAAAACTCAGCTTGCTTGGAGCTTTCATTAATTAACTGGTTTATTAATTTATCCATCTGTTCACCAAGTTGGCATTAAGGGTTTCTCATGTCTTGAGGTCACAGTGCCTAACATATAGTTGATGTACAACCATTGGTGGGTGTTCTGATCATTTTTAGTGTCCATCCCTTTGCTGAGACGTGCTGAACAAATTAGGCTCCATTCTGGCAGAGCTCCAGGCTTGGGTGGAGTGCCGTGATTGGTCAGGGTCAAGTGCACTGGTTATTTGGAGGCCATGTTTATTTGGGTCTTGGCTTTTTATCCACTCTGATACAATAGTCTCTGTCTTTTAATGAGTGTATTTAGGCCATTCACATTTAAAGTGATTGCTGTCTGTCATGTTTGTAACAGTTTTCTGTTTGTTGCACTCTTTGTTTATTTCCCTCCCCTTCTTTTTCTGCCTCCTCTGGTTTTATTTGATGTCATATGGTCAAAATGTCATATGATCCCATTTTCTCTCTTTTCTTTAGCACATCAATTATACTTATTTCTAGATTTTCTTTCAGTGGTTGCCTGACAGTTTGGAACATACATGTACAACTAATCTAAATTCTCTTTCAGATAACACTATACTGCTTCATGAGGCAGGCAGGCACCTTATAACAAAGTGTCACAACCCTCATGCTCATCCCTCGTACTGCTGCTGTCATTCACTGCGCTTACCCATAGGCTGTAGTCACCCAGTGCATTGTTACTGTGATTACTGATGGGAAAAAAAGCAGATATCTTTCAGATTAAGTCAGAATATGAAAAAACTTTGCATTTTCCTTCATTTATTCCTTCTCTGATGCTCTGCCTTTCTTCAAGTACACTGAAGCTCCTGACCTCTGTCACCTTAGGGGAGAAAGGAAGGCTGAAGGGGGCTGGAGTAGGTAACTGTCTTTGCTCAGGTGATGAGTCTTTCCCCTGCAGATCAGGCCTTTGTAATAGTGAATGCTCTGGATGTCTTTCAGACTGGGTCCTTTCCCCCTGTCTGCTAGAAACAGAGGAGGATTTTTCTTGGCTCTTCACCCAAGAATCTTGAGAATCTCATGGGGCTCCTGGAGGTAAAACCCATAAAAGTGTGGGGTGCCCAGAAAGCTGTGGTCCCCAAGAATTTCTCACTCTCAAGCTAGTCCACATGTAGCCGCTAGCAAGTCACCAAAATCACCATTTAATCCCTCCAGGTAAGTTGGTCTCACTGTGATTCTCTTGATTCTTCTGTGTCTCCAGTAGTAGATTCACAGAATCTATTGGTTTATCCTGAATAAACTATGTCCAGTGATGCATTTCCTTGTGGAGGAAGCATGATTTTCAAATTTGTGTAGCCTAACTCAGCTTGTTGCCACACAGCACAGGTGGTATTTTTCAGAAACAAAGCTTCTGTCTCCTTACCAGTGGGTGTTTCCGTCAGTGTGCCAGACCCTGATATCACTGAGGTTTCACTGTAAAATTTGACTTTCACTTTGTAAACTCTATTCGAAATATGTTGGTGCAGTGTGGTTTCTATTACTATTATTATTGCTGTATGGTTGAAATCCATTTCACCCTTCCAAAAATATATCCTTCTGGTAAGTCATCCTTAGGACAGCCTTGGTATTGGTGAGCATGGTCACCAATGCTGCAGTCTGTTACTATGTAGCTACCAAGTACCATAGTTTGTTACTATGTAACTACCAAATAACATAGTTTGTTACAATGTAGCTACTATATACCATAGTTAATTACTTTGTAGCTATGAAATATCATAGTCTGTTATTATGTAGCTACTAAATACTGTAGTTCATTACTACGTAGCTACTAAATATCATAGTTCTTTACTATGTAGCTACTTAATATTATAGTTCGTTACCATGTAGCTACTAAATGTTGCACTTTGTTACTAAGTAGTTACAAAATGATGTACTTTGTTACTGTTAACTGTTATTATTTGTGTTTCATTGCAAATACTCTAGATTGAAGTAATATGGATCTGGAAGTTTTGAAAAATCAAAGAAAAATCATGATATATTACTTGGTTATATTTCACTTGATTATATTTCTGATTTTCAAACTTGTGCATAAGAATTAATATGACCACCATGCATTTTGGCTGTTAACCTTTTAGGTTTCTCACACCAATGACCAGACTTGCTAATAAGAGAACTTTCAAATAGAACTTCTAATTTTCCCTCTTTTATGTGTGTATACTGATTAATCCTACATCTATCGGTGGGAACCTTTACTTTTTGTATATTATCTATGTGTCTGTGATTCTCAGATTGTTATTTCCAACCCACATCTCCATCCAAGTTTCCAGAGTGGTACATCCAGCTGCGTCTTGTCACTTATATTCCATTGTCTCAAAAGCATGTTAAATTTAATGATTCAAACCTAAAGATTGATTTCTATCCATTTTAACCTGCAATTCTATTAGTCTTTCCCATTTCAGAAAATATGATCAATGTCCACTGTTTTGAGAAAAGCAGAAACTGAGAAGACCTGGTTTTAATAAACGGACAGAAATACTTAATAGGAATCGAGAGTGGAGTGTATAGGAAAAGGTGTATGTTATTTTGAGTGTTACTTGTGGATCTTCTAGAGATCTGTTCAAGAAAAGAGCATAGAGGAAGTTACTATGCCATTGAAGGCTAAAATTTATATGCTACTGAAGTTTTTTTTTTCCTCTTAGATTATCTAGGGAATTAATATTATTAGAGCATACAAGAAAAGAGAGAATATAACACACTCTTACCAGAAAAAGATCAGAGCATTTGGGGACAATGATGTTACACGGACAGGTGTAAAATGAACTGAAGCTGAAGGAATTGCTCACAGTGACTGTGTTTTATAGATGGTTAGCTCTCTAAAGTTTAAGAAATCCCCTTGCAGAGGTAATATAACATGTACTGACAATTTTGTTTAGGAATAGAAGAATACATGTGAAAATGGCTCTGATAGTCCCACATAGTACAGCACGCACATTATAAAACGTTAGAATTTCATTTTAACGTATAGCGATGGTTCGTGGTAGATAAGGCTGTAAAGAAAGAAGAGCATGAATGAGTTAGGATTAAAAGCATCTCTGTGTGTGGGATTTAGGTGAGGGAGGTAGATGGGTTTCTGGTCCAGAGACAGTGATAGGATCCTTCGGCTCATAGGATATTTGAATATGTCTACATTGCATGGTCCCCAAGTCCAAGGATTGCCTCCCTGGGCTTCCAGGGTGCATGAACTCCCCTGTCAGAGCAGACCGAGACCTCTTCATGGTGGGGATCCTGTCTGTCTCGCACGCCATTGTATCTCAGTGCCCAGCACAATCCCATGACTGAGTAGTTCTCTGTAAGTAGTTGTTGAGTAAATAAAATAGTGTTTGATAGCTATTAAATACCTATTATATGTTCAGCAATAATGAAAAATAAGCTTTAGGTTTGGTGGGGACAAAAAATTAAAATAAAGCAGCTCTGTAATAATACAGGCCTATGCGTAACTAAATACCAAATATGTGAAGGTGACAAGTTCAACAAGGTTTCCGAGAGGAGGGTGTGTAGGGTGCATCAGCACATTCAAAGACAGTTTCTTGGGAGAGGCAAGAGTGGATGAGGAAGCTTGGAGGCTGGGTCACCTCCCAAATAAAGGTGATGAGATTTTGTGAAGCCGTGGAGACCTTGAACTTTAGATGAAGAGGACTTTTGGGGGGACTTCTTTTGAGGTGGAGTTATAAAGCAGAGTAGCACCTTTAGGAAGATAAGTCTGTTATTTGTGCCTGCATGGGAGGACTTGCTGGGATCGCACGTTGGTGTGGTGTGATTACAGTGGTGTGAGCATGAGGGGTAGAATCATGGGCTGGTGGGGGCACCATGAAATCATAGGCAGGGAGGGATAGAACAACCTGGTCCAGGAGCAGACCAGGAGTCTCAGACTGATTGGAGAAGTTTCTAGAAGTAGCCCCAAAGGGTCTGTGGAAATGGGGGATCAGGCTGGAGTGCTGGTGGATGATCATGGTCATTTGGACATGGTTGAGTTGGGCCAAGGAGCGGTCACAGGAAGGAGCAACAGCAGGAAGGGTCAGTGTCCTGTAACAGAGGGGGAGATTTTGGGGGGTGGTCAGGAGAATGGAGTGTAGATTGGGTTAAATGCCCCAGAGAACCGAGGAAGAAGGAAGACTGAGTTGTGATGGAATTCGCAAGGGAAAGGTATGGAGCGCTTCAGGGAGACCAGTGTTTGGGTGGAAGGCAGAGGGACAAAAACATATTTGACTGTGATCGGGGCCCAGAGGGAGCGAGGAGATGATGCCCTTCACTGCCACGTGGTTGAGAGATAGCTGGTAACAAACTAGATCTTGAATGTCAGGAAATGCTCGTGTAAGATGGTGGGCACAAGGGATCACACTGCTCCTCCCGATCATGAGGTCAGCGGGAGCACCGGCCGGCGTGCGGCAGCCCCGCTCTGTCCCTCTGGTTGAGGATAGGGAGCTTCCCCACCCGCACTCGCTCTCCACTGGTAGAGAAGTGGAGGGGAGATGTCGGAAGCTGGAGGGGCTTCAGGGTTTTGGCGGGTGGCATGAATCCGGCTGGGAGGGAGGGGTCAAGATGCCCTGGGCGGGGGGGCTGGCCATGCCGGTATCTCCCTGTCCTGCCTGTGCTGCTGCCCCCCAACTTGTGGCCATCCCCCATGTCCTCACTTCTGCCACCCCACCTCGCCTTTCCTCTCCCTCCTTGTTTTGTACAAATTCCAGTTTAGTCCAGACTGTTTTCCCAGTGTTGGTTAACTTAAAATCTGAATAATTTTTATGTGCCCAGCAGTGCCTGTCAAGGAATGAAAGAGACAGTAAATGAAAGCTCTCCAGTGTATGGCAAATACACAAAACTTGTGGAATCCAAAGTTGATGAAAACTAGTGTGGAAGTTACGGTAGGGCCAAGGGAAATGAGAGCAAGACTGGGAGAAAGTGACAAGGAATAGAAAGAAGTTAGAACAAAATGCAGCATGTGGAGACGATCTATCCAAACAAATTCCTAGACCGTAGTTTTTTTAAACTCGTCTAAATGGGCATGAATATCAATTGCTCATAGATCTTTTTCTTTTTTCTTTCTTTCTTTCTTTTTTTTTTTTGGTCCTGCTTTTTGGAAGAACAAATCCATGATGAGAGAGATAGGATTGGTGAGCCTGAGCTTCCCTCTGTAAATAAGTTTAGTGAAAGGAGGCTTGTGGCAACCTGTTACTGTTCACTCCCATTGGGGAAGAAGTGGAAAAGTCTGTCTCCCATCCTAAAATTCTCCAGAAATTAGCGACAGATCTTTAATGGAGCCCTTGTATTGTGTTCTTCGTTTCAGACTTTTTTTTTAAATCTAAGATTTTGTTTGTTTCTGTTTCTTCTTCATGTTCCTTTGTCATTGTTTTTTTCTACGTTGTGCCTTTTTCTTGTTGTTGTTCTAAATTTCCATGAATTGAACCCTAATGAAAAGACCGATGACCCTATTTGGTAAACACAAATACCAGCGAACAAACCCGAAAGACAAAAAGCAAAACAAACAAAAAGCTCTTCTGTTTTTTAGCACCATGTGCTATTTTAGAATCATTTCCTTTTACAAGACATGAGTAGCCATGTGAAACTTTTGGCAGTAAGGGGACTGATCGTTATAACCCATTGGGTAGTGATTTTATATTCTGATGGATTATTTAATAATAATTACATTGAACTTGCCATTTAATTAAATGTTTATTTGCCATGTAAATTTTATATTTCATCAAAATTATGTGATTTATACAGCAAGGATAATTATCCTATGGTTATGAGGTGGTGACCTTAATAATTAGTTATAGTTTCTGATGTAATTAAGTCATTGAACCAGATCTCGCGGGGTAAGAAGGCAGCTAACCACATGCACAGAGGGACTCGAACGCATGGGAGTTGCGATACAAATCACGCTGCCTCACTAACGGAGATTAAAGAGCAGGGCTGTACTGTGGCCTCCCCTCCCGAGGCTGCTGGGCCCTGGCTGGGGACCACACTGGTGTGCGCTTAGCGTCTTATTTGTATCAGCCCACACTGGTGCCGTTCCAAGAGCGCGAGCCCGTGGAGTGTCAGCTCCCGGGACTGACCTCGGGCGAGGACCGGGCAGATCCGGACGTCATCCCGTGAGCCTGTCCGCCAACTGGTGTAGGGGCGGGAACGTGACCCGGTCCTGGCCTGTGAGACTGAGGAGAACTTGGCCGGGGGCTGTGGGAGAAGCTCTCCCTCCCTTCAGAGAGAGAGTCACGGAAAGCCTCTGCTTCTTTCATTGGTGTGCTCGGGAAGGTCTTGCAGCCAAGGTCACTGCTGGGTACAGGCCTGGAGGGAGGGAAGTCACTTGTTCACGGTGCTGTCCTTGAACCACTGCATTAACCTTCCTAGCCCAGACGGCTCTGGACGCTCTCCTACTGCAGGTTGAGTTTTCCTGTTACTCGAGCTACCAGGCGTGCCAGCCGATGTCAGTGACCTGTGCATGTTCCCGCGCACAGCCCTCGTCCCCTGGCGGCTTCTGAGGCCGCGCACAGCCTTCGCTCTGGAGCTCACGCGCTCCACGCGCTGCTGCGTGCTTTTGGCCAGTCCCAAAAATCGAACTGTAAATGGACAGAGATGTGGCACTACTGAAACTATCGAGTCAAATGACCTTCTGAAAGAGGCGTGTCAAATAAACGTTAACAAGTGGCCCACGGTAGAGCAAGCATGTTGGGTGCGCGTGGGCGTGCATGTGCGGTGGCCCATGGTGGGGGGGATGTTGTTAGCATGGGGTTTTAAACCTCCCTGTGCACCAGCATTTTCTGATTAAAAAAAAATTCACAATGTAATTGGACCAGAAAGCATGACAAATATCAGAATTTCCCCCAGGAAATGTCTTCTTTATCTTTAAGGATCACTCACATTATCTAATTTAAAAGTATCATGTACCGGTTTGGTATGGTGGTGAACTTTATTTTTTATTAAGAGTATTTGGCCTTTTCCACATTTTTTATAGATCTTCATGTTGCACCTTGATTCACTTGGCGGTTTCATATTTGCCTTACGTGGATCTCCCGGTCTAACTGTTGCCACTGCCCCCCTGCCATGTGCTTGCTTGTAGTCACTCACGGTCGCTTCGTGTCCCACATGAATGAGCGCGCCATGGCCCATCTATTTGATTAGGTATATTCTTGTCAGTATAATATTGCTTCAAAGATTAATTTACAAAACATACAATTTGATGCTTTTAATTAATAGCCTGCCGTGGTGTGAAGTTCAGTGGTGTGACCTAAGGGTCAAGACCTACAGTTTACGAACTGTTAATCCCCCATTAGCCCATCTCCTCGTGTGACCCCTTGATCCGTCCCCAAAAGATAGTTTATATAACTTCCAAAAAATTTCCCGGAGAAGTGGATACTTGGATGAGAGAGAGAGCAGAAGACATTTTGCTGCCTCACGCTGCAGAGCAGGGACGGTCGCGGGGATGGTGCGTGCTGTCCCCATCACTCCCCTGACGACACGGATGTAGTGACTCGACTCTTTTTTTCCTTGTGATTCTTAAAAAAGGAGGGGGGGGTCAAAAATACTTCCCTCCGATCTCGGGAATGCAGGCTATCAAGCCTCATTTCTGACGGGGCTTCATTTACTAAGTGCTGCATTACCTCACCCTTCAGTTTTAACTATGGATTTTCCAGAAATCTTCATACGGCCAAACGTGATAAACTGCTCAACATATCACAGAGCAAGGCAGGGCTCATTAGCACTTGAGAAGTTATTGATCGCTTGTCTTGATTAATCTTTCATGGGTCTCTGTGGTATTAACTGCAGAGGAAGGACCAGAGGGCCTGCCGCAGAGCTCGCTCACAGCGTACACTCTGACTGCGAGGTTTTCGGTGCCTACGGCTGTTAGTCTAGTTATGACTTTTCTAGCACAGGTTGTTCTTGGTCTCTCTTTATCCACAATGAGCATTTTTAAATTAATTTTCAAGACCTGCCAATAAGATGAAAAGTGTGCCCAGTGTGTTTCATACTTAAGGGTAAAAAAGGAATTTTTAATTTATGTTTTAAAATAAAATTTACTTTTCTTGGTTATATAAATTAAAAATACATATATACTTTTTTTTTTTTTTTTTTGTGAGGAGGTGGTTTTTCACCTGACAAATCAGGAGTCGTATAAAGGAACCATTTTTCTGACTTCGATGCTGACTTTCACTACTGATTGTGCTTGCTCTCTGAACTAGGAACAGGTTACGTGGTGGAATTCTATCACAGGCGAGGCGATTTTAGTATCTTTGGAAGTGGCCCTGAATGGAGCACTGGAGGCTACAGAAGGCTTAGTGCGGAAGGCACGGGCCGCAGGGGCGGCTCCCTGGTTTGGGGCAGGGCAGCGTGGAGACCTGGTCTCCCACCTCCATCTGCTCCATCTCCTTAACACTGGAGGAGGAGTAGGGGCGGCTGGGGCCCCCACATTTCTGTTTGGCCTCTGCCTTTGGGACGGATGGCTGACCTCACAGGAGGTAGGCAGGGTGCTGGCCCGAAGACGTTAGCCATTCACCCCGAGTGTCACTGCTCAGAGCAAAGCGTTCTTCACGTTTCTGAAAGAAGTGGCGAGTGTCCTTGGGTGGGGCTACGTCAGGTTCCTGACAGGCGCCCAACACCGAGTCTGCGCGTCCCGGCGCCCCATACGGGCTCATTTAATTCAGCTGAAACAACCCCGGAGTTAGCTAATTAGGTAACAACTTTGACGGGGACACCTTTGGGTGGAGGTTAGTACAGAACGGAAGGAACCAGAGGGACAGTTTATGAAGAAGCGTCTGTGGATACCAACTGATGGAACATAAAAATGGGCCAGGCTCGCCCTGGTGGCTCAAATTACCGCCTTGGATTTAAGGTATAAGAAGTGATATGATTTAATATCAACAAACTCTTATGTAGTAGATACTCAGAGTAAGTGTCAAAATTCTGCTGATTACTCTTGTTTCTGGCTTCCATTAAACCACTTATGCTCAAGAAGGGTCATTTTTTTTTTTTTTTTTTTTTTTTAGAGCAGGCTCCATGCCCAGCATAAGTCCAACGTGGGGCTCGATCTTATGACCTGGAGATCATGGCACGAGCTGAAACTGAGAGTTGGATGCTTAACCAACTGAGCCATCCAGGTGCCCCAAGAAGGGTCATTTTTAAGGGAAGTTTTAGGTAATCATATTTGCCAACTTGTGTCATGTCATGTGTCTCAAACACCTGTCTGTAGGTTGCCGTTTTGCCCATCAGGGCAAGATGAAAACGTGTGTCTCCCTTATCCTGAGGAACAGTGAGCAGGTTCAATATACTGATCTCAAGTTGGAAAGGCAAGCCGCTGTGCGTCGTCCTCACTTAGTCTTAAAGATACGTGTTCACGATTTCAGCTCAGCTAAGTTTTGTTGCTCTTCTTGAAGTTACACATTTTGGGGACCAGAGTGTCATGTTCAAATGAATGTTCTGATTCCTCACGGAGTTGGTCAGCAAAGATCATTGATTTTTTTTTAAAGATTTTATTTATTTATTTGACACAGAAAGAGAGAGAGAGAGATCACAAGTAGGCAGAGAGGCAGGCAGAGAGAGAGGGAGAAGCAGGCTCCCCGCTGAGCTGAGAGCCCGATGCGGGGCTCGATCCCAGGACCTTGAGATCATGACCTGAGCCGAAGGCAGAGGCTTTAACCCACTGAGCCACCCAGGTGCCCCAAGATCATTGATTTTTAAGTTTCATCTGAGGTCAGAAAGGTCTGGATTTGAAAACAAGTTCCATCATTTTCCAGCTTTTTGAACTTGGACAAACTACCTAATCTCCTTTATTCATCGTTCTAATCTGTATCTCAAAGCCTTCTCGCAAGGATTAAATTAGGTGAGAAGTTCCCCAACGCAAGGAGATGCTCAGAAGATGGTAGCTGTTATTTAATGACCTGAAGTTTTAGTGAAAGCTTCAGTATGATGTAAGAAAAATAATAGAATCCTTCAGTAATGACTGATGCCGGACTAGCTAATATCTATGTGCCAGGAATTGGGACAATAAAGATGAAAGAGCTCCCATGCTCTGGGAGCCCACAGTCTGCAGGTAAATCTTTTCTTGAGTGCCGATTTCCAGGCGCATTCTCTTTATTCGGGATTAGACGTGTAGAATTAGAAGTGAAGTTGAGGGCTGGCTCCAGGATGGTCCACTAGAAGATTATAATTTTGAAATTTGTGTTCTCAATCAAGTGCTATATCTTTTTCTGATAAAGGCGAAGGCTGGTGAATTTGCGGGGGCTGACGTATGTGTGGTGTTCAGGTAGGGATGAGAGGGGAAGCTGAAACAGAAAAGGCACAGGGTATGACGTCTTAGAGTGTGTTTCTAGGACAATGAGTAGGTCTGGCAATTAAGAAGTAAATCCAAGTCGGCCAAGTATTGGCTCAAATGATTAACTGGGACAATAAGCTGAAAGAGAAGAGTGTCAGTGTCTTGAATTATATTCACAAGGCATTGGAGCCACTCAGAAGCAATCAAGCGATATTGCCAGAATCACGTACGATATAGTCTGCAGTCTTGCCGATAGATTGTTCCTTGGTCTGGGGGATTCAGGTAGAGGGACCCCCTCCCCACTTCCCCCACTCCCTCCTTCTTCCCTTCCTTCCGTAGGAGAGTAAAACTTTATCCCTCACCCGTCCTAGGTCCCTGGCTGGGTCTGACAGTTAAACCGACAAAACCGGGTGAGCAGGAGAAAAGCACACACAGATACATTCAGTACGAGCTGCACATGACATGGGGGCATCAGAAAATGAAGACCCAAAGAAACAGTGAGACCCCAGTATTTTATGCTGGATTCGAGGCTGGGTGGACAGTCCTGGGGAACACAGTAGGTTAAGGAGTGGGCGGTAAGGGCAGCGCGTGGCGAGCTCCACGTCGCTCTGTCTAGGAGATACGGGCTCCCCCTTCCCCCAGGTCCAGGGAGGGCCCCTGTCTCGTGAGAGTCTTGTGACCTGCCTCCGGGAGAAGGGGTCGTCAGAGAGACCTTCTGCGCTGGCCTGTCTCCAACTCTTTCAGCTTGAAATAGTTCCGTGTCCCGGCACCATATTTGGGGGGAGTTGTCCTGAACCCCATCATTTCCTTACTTCTGTAAGCCAGACCGACTGCCCACTATGACGAGCCAAATTCTCATCTAGCTCATATTGTAATGGAAGACAAACATATATTCTTATCCCTTGGGAATGCATTCCAAGAGCCCCAGCGGATGGTGAAACTGCAGATTGTATCAAACCCTATATACACTACATTTTTTCATATATACATACCTATGATAAAGTTCAATTTATAAATTAGGCACAGTAAAGAGATTAACAACAAATAATAGACTAGGACAATTATAATGATATCTTGTAATAAATTTCTGTGACTCTGGTCTCTCTCAGTATATCTTACCCTCCTGCACTCGCCCTTTTTGTGATGACATGAGGTGACGAAATGCCCCGTGAGGAGGTGAAGGGAGGGCAGTGATGCAGGCGTGTGACGCAGTGTCGGGCGAGGGCCACCCGGTCTGGGCAGCAGAGAGCGGGCTGGCAGACAAGGACCACCGGCCGTGGATGTGTTTGTAGTGAGCGGGGCAGACCTGATGTGTCATGGAGACAGCAGCACCTGCTTCTGCTGGCCACTCAGGGACGATCTTCCTGAAGGGGGGCCGTCTACGCAGACGCCTACCGGACAGGAATATCAGCTGGAGGGGAAGTCGCTCTCCTGTCCACATCGCAGCTTATTCCTGCCCCAAAGCTCAGCGTCTCATTCTCGTGCCCGCATTTGGTTCCTGTTTGTGAGTCCGAGGAGCCTTCTGTCTGTGGACTTCCCAGTGAAACCCTGCCCGTAGGAACATGGGTTGTAGGATTAACCCTAAAATCCTCATCTTTAAAGGCTGAGTATATCCCAGCTCCTCTCAGTGGCCATTTATGACTTGGATAGTTACCATTTTATCCCAATCATTCCTAACTCTGCTTATATTTCCTTCTTCCGTTACCAACCCTGTCGTAATGAGTTTAATCAGCAGGTTGCCCGTCAGGCTCTGGGCCGCATCTGAAGGGCGGTGGCCATCTGAGTGGGCCTGGCGGCCTGACGGCGACGGGGGAGGGAGGAGGTGGACATAAAGGACTCAGGGGCGCGCGGGCTGTGCGCCTCCCTCCCCTGTAGCACCGACCGGTGTGCGCTGCGAGTTTCTGTGACAGACAAGTGGATTTGACCAACCTCGCCACTTCCTCCTCCTCAGTCCTGATGGGTCATCGTGAAAGCCTCTCAGAATTACTGAATTCACGAGGCCTGTCCCATGATTCTACAAGTGTGACGGAAACAAAATCATCACTATTCAATTACTTACTCCTGTTGAACACGAGGGGCCGTGGGAGAGCTCGAGAGGATGGCCAGGGGTCCCCGCTCGTGACCTCACTGTGTAAGGATGGTTAAGATACACAGAAGCTCGTGACCACAGTGAAAGCAGAGAAACAAATCTCTCCATTTTTCTTAAATGCTTTAGGGAGAAATTTAGGGAAAGGTACTGAAGTAGACACATTTTGGGGGTATTTGCTTGATTTTGAGTCAGCTCTCTTTCTCTGAGATTCCGACCTGCTTTGCATAAAAGACACGTCTGATGGATGTGGCCTGGCCACCCGTGACCCCGAGGTGGGACCGGGGTGGACACTGACCCGTGCTCAGCTCGTCAGATCCCATATGACATTGGAAGTTGGAGCCAAACGTGGGCTCTTGTCTGCTTCTGTCTGGAGGTGCAGGAGGATCTCAAGCTCTGGAATCGCTGGGAGAAGGGGTCAGAGGAAGGACGGAGAGGGAAGCAGTGAGGAGGGACTCCAAATCCTGCCGGGCCTGTGGGCCTGTTGTCCTGTGTGTCTGCCTGGCTGGCTGACCGTGGTTAGGAGGCCGCGAGGGCTCGTCCACGCACACCCGCTGCAGGGAAGCGTGTGTCGTTTGAAGGGAAAGTGCTCTTTTCATAAGAGAGAACTCGAGCTGGAATCAAGGGTGATACCTGCGGGTGCATTACGCTAATTCTCACCTGAAAGGCGGCTCGTAATTCCTACCTGCTTTGCTTGGGTTTAATGTTTTCCTGTCTTCTAATGGACAGTAATTGAAATGGATTTATTATCTAAATTATTCCTCAGTTCAGGATATCACTTAGAAAAATGGGACCATAAAATGAGGTCTTCGTGGTGAAAAGCAATCTGCGGGAGCCTGGGAGGATTATGGCAACATTGCTCCTGCCTGAGTCTTCCCCGTGGAATACAAAGTAGTTTTTCAAATTTGGAAAATTTATTATATTATAAATTGGATTTAATATCTTTCTTTACTCAATTTAGAAAAAAATTGTCGCGAGAAAATATGTCTGATTTTACAGGCAATTTCAGTCTTAGGTACTTTTACAGAGAACAGACCCCCGGGAGCGTGGGCCCGGACGAGGGGTCGCACGTGGACGTCCGTGGTTCGCGGCTGCGGGAGCTCCTTCCCGCTCCCACCCCTTTCCCTCCGTCCAGCCCCAGGCCCGGGGGTGGGGGGACACGCAGGACACTGCTCCCACGGAGTGTTCCTCGGACGCGGGTGGGTCTTGGGCTGGTTGTTCATTTCCTATAGCTGCGTACCCGACCGGCCCAGGATGGAATCGCTCGTTTCCAGGAGCCTTCCGTGTCCACGACAAGCCGGTGTCACCGGAAAACAGCCGCTGCGGAGGAGATGGGTCCCCAGAGCCGCGGAGACGGCGCGGACGGGGCGTCCCCAAGGCCTGCAAGCTGGGCGCGCCCACGAAGGGAGCCCCAGGTGCGGAGGCGCGCTTGCGAGTGAGGCACGCACGCACGCACGCGCACGCACGCACGCACAGGCGCACGGGCACGCACAGGCGCATGCGCGCACACCGTGCCGGGCCGCGAGTCCGAGTCCCTGAGGCCTGCTCGCGAGTGCGGGGTGAGGAGCCGGCCGGCGTCCCTGCCCGGGACGGAGGGCACGGTGCGTCCTGCACAGCCGTGCAGGCCCCGGAGCTTCGCCGCCGCGTGGCATTAGTACGGGCACTGCCGGGGTAAGTCCAGCCGGCTGTCTCCCGAGGGCTCGCGGGACGTGGCGTCGCGGTTCCCCGGGGTTCGGGCTCCGCACAGCCCAGGAGCTCGCGGGTCAGGGAACAGTCCGGGTCCAGGGGGACGAGACAGGCGCGCACAGCGGGTGTTTCTCACGCGGGCCGTAGCCGGAGCGGCGGGGGTACAGATGCCCGCAGGACAAGTGGGCGAGGGGCGCCGTCGGGGGTCGCATGCCTCCGACGGACCCCAGCAGGTCACCGGGCTGGGGACAGCAGAAGTCCCTTTCCTAGGGCCCAGCACCCACGGCCGGGTGTTCTCCAGGCCTCCTGGGCCGCGGACAGGTGGCGTCCGAAATCTCGCGTGGGTTTCATAGGCATGCAGACTTGCAGACTGCCGTGTTTCCTCCGGAGGGTTGCTGTGTTCCGTGCGGGTCGAGTCGGACGCACCAGCTGGGCTGGCGCCCGTGTCCTTCAGAGAGCCGCAGGCCCTCGCCACCAGCTGGCTCCTGTGCGCCCCACGGGAAAGGACGCCGCGAGCCGCGCTCGCCGTTGCTCCGAGGGCAGCCTTCCCAGGAGGTCCAGAGGGGGAGACGGACCCGGCCGAGGCCTGCTGCTGGGCCTTCATTTCAGTGGGTCACAGTGCTTCGTGGAAGTCCGTCCGGTTGTGCTTGGGAGTGCTGCAAGGCCCGCCGCATCTGTCTTCTTGCGGGACACACCTGCTCCCCACTCAGACCCGCCGCCCCGGCCCGGTAGAAGCCGGTCTGCGCGGGCTTCCCTCGCTGCGCAAGCCCCGCGGTACCGCAGGTGGGGGCTTAGCTTTCCCTGGCTCTTTGCCCTCAGAGAGAATCCAATTATTTGACAATTTATCTCATTTAAGGACCCACATTTAAAAACTATAAAAATGTTAAAATTCAACATACTTCTCTACCCAAGTCATGCTGATTCTGTAGTTACCTGTTTATATTTTAACCCAAAACTTTCTGGATGCATCCTACAGTAAATGGTATCACTTTTGTTTCTCTTTTTCAAGGAGGAAAAGTCAGATTTTATAGGAAATGTCTTCTATCCAGGCTGGTACCTTCTTAACTTTATTGAGAAGTTTAGATGGTCCTCCACAGAGCTTGAAGGATCGATGAAACAGTGGCCATAGCCTGCACTGAGGAATTCTGGAACATGTTATGAAAAATCAGGACCCCTAAATTCTTTTCCTTTTTCATGGAAACATTCACAGAAACCTCTTTTCCTTGCATCGACTTTAACCTTGGCCTCACCAGCTCTGATGTCACGGCTCATTCATCAGGCGACAGGCCCGCCTGCATGAGGTCAGAGTGGGTGGGAACACCGGTGTCCGTGGTGTTTTAATCACTGTGGTCACACAGGAACGAATAGGAACAGGCTGTGCTGCTGCTGAATTTAACAGGCTTTACAGCTTCTAGGGGGCTCCCAGTGGTGCGTGCTCAGAGGGATTGTCACTGGGGGCAGCTTGGGAGGGGAGGGGGCCTGGGATACCCGTGCACAGCCCTGGCGACGGCTGCTCCTGCTCACATCCGTCTCCACTTCATCACAGGATTGTGGGGAAGGTCAAGTGGGTTAGTAGATCCAAGAGCTGTGTTGGTCAGGGTTCTCTAGAGAAACAGTCAACAGCGTGTGAAAATCTGTGTATTTACACACACACATAATGGGGATTGGGGATGAGAGAGGTTGATCGGTTCTGTTCCAAGACTTTTTTTTTATGGTTTTTTTTTTTTTAGTTTATTATTTTTTCCAATTACTTTTATTTTTTCAGTGTTCCAAGATTCATTTTTCATGCACCACACCCAGTGCTCTGTGCAATACGTGCCCTCCTCAATACCCATCACCTGGCTCGCACCTCCCCCCACCCCCTCCCCTCCAAAACCCTCAGTCTGTTGCTCAGAGTCCACGGTCTCTCAGTTCCAAGACTTTCCACCATATTACCCATCATCTCTCATGCCAGTGACGGAACCTTTAGTTTGAGAACTAGGAAGGCTTAGAGGTAAGGTCTAACTACTTTGTTTGACAGGTGGGGAAACTGAGGCCCAGCATGCTGAGCTGACTCAGGCAAGTAAACTAGAGGAGGAACAGGATGTGCCTGGGTCTGCATACACTGATGGAACACTGGAGCCAGCCTCTATCATGAGCTGTGAGACCACTGCCTCCTGACTCCATCCACACAAGGACCAAGGAACCTTCTAGAAGCATAAGGGCCAGACAGGGAATGACTCGGCTTTAACTCCGTCTGCTCTACATACTGGCACTTTTGGCCCTTTGGAATAGCAATAGGCAGAAAGAGAGAGAAATAGAGATATGTATGTCAGTTTTTCTATATATTACTAGATTTGTTTTGTAAACTATGGAACCACTCCTGTTTCCCAAATCTTTGCCATCATGACTTGCAGTTCCTTGATTTAGCATTTTGGACATTGTCTTTTCTGATCTCCTCATATGGCTGAAGAATATTTAACTGTTTTATATCATCTATACCTTCTTCTTTAATATAATTATATTACTATTTTGACTTTAATTAATAAATAGTATTTTTTTGGCATGAAGATATTTTACATTTTCATTTCAACTAGTATTTATGGTTTCTGCTTTGATGTCAGTCTTAGAAAGCCTTTCTTCCCTTGTAGATTACAGAAGTAGTCATCTAATTATTTCATTTATGCTCTTATTTCCTCCCCTTTCATCTGTAGTCTACCTGTAGTTTATTTTAATGTAAGATCTGAGATATAGGTTGGACATCATTTTTTTTTTTTAAGATTTTATTTGACAGAGAGAGAGATCACAAGTAGGCAGGCAGAGAGAGAGGGGAAAGCAGGCTTCCTGCTGAGCAGAGAGCCCGATGCGGTCGATCCCAGGACCCTGAGATCATGACCTGAGCCGAAGGCAGAGGCTCAACCCACTAAGCCACCCAGGCACCCCAAGGACATCATTTTTTTCTAAATAGCAATACAGTTGTTCTAAGAACCATTTCTCACTAGGTCATCTTTACTACGGTGATTTAAAATGCCTCCTTTATTATATATTTAATTTCCACATATGCTGGGATCTATTTTTGGATTCCATTTTGTTCTGTTTATGCATATAATTATTTTTCCACCTGTTCTAGACCATTATGATTACTGTTTTTTTGTTTTATTATCTGGTAGTACAAGTTTTCCTAATTCTTCCCAGAGATAGACTGGTATATGAGTCCTCGTCAATTGTGAAATAAAATTTTCAAATTTCTAAACTAATCTCATGAAGATGGAAATTAGGTTATTAATTTAGGGGGAACTGAGATTTTACAATGCTGAATTTTTCCATTCAGGTACAAATAACGTGCATTTTCTTATTTAATTCTCTGTTATGTCCCTGAGTGGCATTTATGATTTATTGTGTAATGGAATGCCTCAGTTGGGACGTGGGAGTTTCACCAGGGCTGTGTGTGTGTGTGTGTGTGTTTGGTGTGTGTGTATATGTGTGTGTGGTGTGTCTGGTTCACATGTGTCTGTGGGGTGTGTATGTTTGGTGTGTTTGTGTGTATCTGGTGTGTATGTGTGGTGTGTGTGTGTGGGGTGTGTGGTCTGTGTGTGTCTGGTTCACGTGTGTGTGTGGGGTGTGTGTGTTTGGTGTGTGTGTATGTGTGTGCTTGTGTGTATCTGGTGCTATGTGTGGTCTGTGTGTGTGTCTGGTTCGTGTGTGTGTGGGGTGTGTGGTCTGTGTGTGTCTGGTTCACGTGTGTGTGTGGGGTGTGTGTGGTGTGTGTGTATGTGTGTGCTTGTGTGTATCTGGTGCTATGTGTGGTGTGTGTGTGTGTGTCTGGTGCGTATGTGTGGTGTGTGTGTGTGGGGTGTGTGGTCTGTGTGTGTCTGGTTCACGTGTGTGTGTGGGGTGTGTGTGTTTGGTGTGTGTGTATGTGTGTGCTTGTGTGTATCTGGTGCTATGTGTGGTGTGTGTGTGTGTGTCTGGTTCGTGTGTGTGTGGGGTGTGTGGTCTGTGTGTGTCTGGTTCACATGTGTGTGGGGTGTGTGTGTGTTTGGTGTGTGTGTATGTGTGTGCTTGTGTGTATCTGGTGCTATGTGTGTG
>CM052887.1:91846038-91898886 GCA_028534135.1 Potos flavus | reverse complement strand
GTATGTGTGGTGTGTGTGTGTGGGGTGTGTGGTCTGTGTGTGTCTGGTTCACGTGTGTGTGTGGGGTGTGTGTGTTTGGTGTGTGTGTATGTGTGTGCTTATGTGTATCTGGTGCATATGTGGTGTGTGTGTGTGTCTGGTTCGTGTGTGTATGGGGTGTGTGTGTCTGGTATGTGTGTGTATGTGTGGTCTGTGTGGTTCACGTGTGTGTTTGGTGTGTGTATGTGTGTGCTTGTGTGTATCTGGTGCGTATGTGTGGTGTGTGTGTGTGTCTGGTTCATGTGTATGTGTGGGGTGCGTGTCTGGTGCAGGTATGTGGTGTGTGTGTCTGCTATGTGTTTGTGTGTGGTGCGTGTGTCTGCTGTGTGTGTGTGCGTGTCTGGTGCAGGTGTGTGTGTGTGTGTATGGCATGTGTATATATGTAGACAAAAAACATTGCTGCTTTCCTTAGGGGTGCACAGGAAACTACCTTAGAGGGAGTTCTGTTTGTTCTGTAAATTGGTGTCTCTTACACGCCTGCCTTGGCCACTCTGGACAGAGAGGGAAGGAAGGACAGAGTCCGCGTACTAATTCAGCTTCTTCTCTTGGAATGTGGGCTTTGGGCGGGGGACACGGTTTGTAGGGGGGTCCAGGGTCTTCTGGGAGGAAGCCAACACCCTGACCCTTTCTTTCTGGGATCTGGACGCAGGGGCACCTGCCGGGGCTCAGCAGGCTGGCACGGTAGATGAAGGGCCATAGTTAAGGCCCTCAAGTCCCTCTGTCCTGCTGACAGGAGGAGGTGGGCAGGGCAGACAGTGGGGCCGCGGTCTCGGGGGAGGACAGCAGGAGTGTGGTGGTGAGTCGTCGAGGGCGTGTGCACCACCAGCCGGGCCGCCCCAGCTCCTCAGGCCGACTGGCCTCCCTGGGAAGGGCCAGCGTTCGTGGGACCACGGGACCGGCCCCTCGACCCATTCCCGTGTCCGGAGAGGTCACAGCTCGAGCCACCTTGCTCAGACGCTTGTGCAATGAGGTGTGGCCATGCGGCCAAGTGTGCACAAGGAGGAGGGCCCCCACCCCGACCCCTCTCCCCGCCTGCCTGCCGGTGGCCGTGGACCCAGAGACTGTCACATGTTGAGATGGCCGGGTTGACGGCCAGCCTAGGTCCTTCTCCTCCAGCCGTAGAGGACGTCTAGAGTGTGACACGAGAGAGACCAAACCGCTGTCTTCTCGATGCCTCTGTGCCTCTGGGTCTTGGTCAGTCAGCTCAGCAGTGGCCTGCGCCTGCGCGAGGGGGGAGGGTGCGCGTTGGCTTAGCCGCCGGGTGGCGGGGGGAGAGGCGGACGTCGTCGGCAGACCCCTGGGGACCTTGGTGGGCCGTGACCACACATTTGGCACGGGAACTACCGGTGAGCAGCCGGCACGTGGAAGGCAGGCCGTGGGCTCGCGGAGCCTGCACCTTGCGGGGAAGCAGTCTTGGGGAGAGTCTCGGTCCTGGTGCCGCTGGGCACCTCCTCCCAGCCCGACTCCGGAGAGCAGCAGGGCGACGGGCAGCCCGGCCCGACGGGCCTTCAGTGCAGCCGTGCGAGGCTCTCGGGCGGAGCGAAGGGCATGATTTACCGACTTACCGGCTTAGGACTTGATTTGTCAACTTTTAAAAAATGTAATGTGGTTTTTAATGTTTTATTGGTGTTATGAATTGCAGACATCTTGGGGGCTGTGATTGCTTTTTCTGCCGTCTTCTTGGGCTTCAGGCTTTTGACCGGTGAGCGTGGTGTTTGCTGAGCCTCCTCCCGCGACGGAGCCTGCTTGGAATTTGCAGAAATTCCTCACTCTGTGGCTCGATGACGTCTTCCATTAGTTTTAGGAAAGCAGGTCATTGTTGACACAGTGCGTTCTCCATGCTGTGTGGCCCTTGTCCCTCTGGAGCTGCGTGTCCCAGGTCCCCTGCCCTTCCCTGTTCTCGCTCTCCTCCTCTCGGCTGCAGGCTGGGTACTCCCTACACGTCATGAGCGTCTCCTGCTGCTGTAAGCTGCTCCTGGGAGTTTGGAATTCCAGTTACTGTGGGTTTCCGCTCTAACATTTCCGTCTGGTTCTTCTCAATAGATTTCCGTTCCTGATGAGAATACCCTTTCTGTCATATTTTCCCCATCATTTCCTTGTACCTGTTCATAACTGTTGCTTACCTGGTAATTTTACCTGGTAATTTTAATATTTGCTTCAAATACGGGTCTGTTTCTATTGGCTTGTTTTTCCTTGACTTTCGGCGAAATGGCTCTGTCTCTTTCCTTGCAAGGTATTCTCCCCCTTAACGCTGCACAGTGCGCGTGAGCAAGTGGAAAGCCCCCGATGTGACCTTCTCCCCGGCAGGGTCTGCCTGCTCTTCCCCGGCCCGCGTGGCCGTGATGGCCTCTGTCGGCTGCAGGCCAGGCTCCCGCGGGGCTGGGCTGTGGATCTCCCGTCTGCCGGTCCTCCCGCGGGTTTCGGCTCTCTCCCCTGCCCGGCCTTGCCCTAGGCCCGGATTTCTTAGCAGCCACGTGCAAATGCACTCCTCCGTCCGGGGCTTCCTGCCTTCACAGCGGCGTGCCCCAGCATGTGCGTGGGGGAGGAGCTGGCGACCTGCCGTGGCCAGCGGTCTCTTCCCTTCTTGCAGGGGCCCTAGCCCCTCACGCCTGCAGCTGACTCCTCCGTCTGTGCCGACCCTAGCCGCTTTCTCTGCCCTTCAGGGTTGCCTGCGGATGGCCCTCTGCTAGGTCCACGGCCTGGCCCTGCCCCAGAATCAGCAAATGCCTGGAAGGGAAAAGCTGCAGGATGTGGGCTTATTTCCCATGTGATTTCCTCTTCCCCCCTGCTCTCGTTCCCGAGTCCCTATGGCCCCAGTGGCTCTCCAAGGCTTTCAAACAGAATTTCTTTTTGGCATCTCCCCCCCCCCCCCGCCCCCACCAGAATATTCTGTTTATTCTTGGGAGGAACACTGGTTTGCCACAAGCTACTTTATCGTAGCTAGAGGGGAAGCCTGCTGTGGGTTCTGATTATCTTTTTTTTGGGGGGGGGATAGGAATCAGGTTAGGGAAGTTTCTGTTTTGTGTGTCATTTGAACGGCATGAACGATTGCCAATTTTATAAAATGATTTTTCTGAATCCATTGAGATCACACAGCTTTTGTTCTTTAATTGGTTAGTTTGATAGGTCACCTGATTAGATAATCTCATGCTGAACCATCTTACATTCTTAAGTGAAATCCTACTCTGTCGTGATACCTTATCTCTATACACTGTTGATTCGCTAATATTTTATTTGGAATTTTTGCATTTATGATCAAAAGGATGAGTGGTGTGTGACGGCTCTGGTGAGGTCATTCTCTGGCGTCATTTTGCAGGTTTTGCTGGCTGTACGAAGGGAGTCCGACACCTGCTTGGGTCTCGGCCTGTGTGAACTTCTTCAACTCCCTGCCTGAGACACTCGATCGTTGCTGGTGTGTCTGCTTCCAGACCCGACTTCCAGCCAGCCCGGGGCTCCGGTCCTGCTGCCAGCATTGCACTGGACGGCTGCCTCTGGGTCACAGAGCTGTCTGTCTCATTTTGAGCTTGATTGTGTCCTTTCTCTTGGTTTTTTGTTTTTTAATTTTTATCTGGTAGATTTCATCCGTCATGTTAAGTGCTTGGGGCAGAGAGGGTTCGTCAAAAACTGACTCTCTTAAGATGTCTTGACTAGAAAGAAGCCTCTGGAAGATAGTTATCGACTGTCAAATGTTTTCACCTCTCTCTTTGGGAGATTTTCAAACACAGATGGAAGTTTTAAGACTTCCATAAGGGATGCCGATGTAGAGGGACACGTTGGAAAGTAGATTTTAGGCTTCGTGTTATGTAAATACATCCAAGAGCGCCTTCTAGGGCTTTGAAATAACCTACCTCTGAGGGGTCACAGATAACATACTGCAGCTCCCCCTCTTCTCCCTGATCATTAGTGTCTGTAACTGTTTTCTAACGCTCACGGATGGCAGTCATAGCAAAGGGGACAGTCCTA
The DNA here is from genome assembly GCA_028534135.1 of Potos flavus. NCBI lineage: Eukaryota > Metazoa > Chordata > Mammalia > Carnivora > Procyonidae > Potos > Potos flavus. The sequence continues at coordinate 91,894,884 of CM052887.1, read as the reverse complement.
GAATCAGCGAGGTCCTGGTCCCTCTGATTCCAGCCACTGTATGGCTTCTTGATAACACACTATTGCCATGTTTCTGTTTCCTTCCCCGGAGACTTTGGATTTTATTTATTTATTTCAAATTGTTGAAATGTTTTACTAATGGATTTTCTTAGGCTTGTATTCTCTGACCTTATAGACCTTTCACGTCCGCTCATGAAATGTGTTGGATGTAGAATCACTTGAACATGTAATTCACAAAAATATGCTTGGATAAAAATGCTTTAGTGTTGGGAAGGAAAAGATTAGTACCAACAAATTAGAAATAATTTTACATTCGCATTGTTGACCAATGTATTTCAAGTTTCACACATTTAGGTTTTTATCCTGAAGTTATTTATAAGAGGAAAACTTTACATTTTTTGATTCCGGTTACATAGCTATCTGCTTTATTATTCATTTGCATTTTGAGTATATGTTTTGGAAGAGTAGTTGAGTGAAACTTGTATTTATGTAGCGTATGTTTTCTAGGATTCTGTGTAACGAGAGGGAAGCGTCTTTGACTTGCCTGTGCAGGGACCGTCTGCAGACCTGGGTTCACAGGGCTAGGAGCTTGCTGAGCCAGATCAGTAACCCCAGGCCAACCTCAAGGCTTGTGCAGAGGCAGTCGGAACAAATCCTTACTAACTGAAATTACACAGGCGCGTTCCAGTAGCTGGGCTGGAGTGTCCACTGTCGGGGGAATGGGAATGTGGATTGGGATTACTCTTTTACAGTTAATTTTCCTCTTCTGTGTTGGCGTGAAAGATTGTGTTCTTGCCCTGTGTCTTCACTCCTCTAACACATGGGTCGTCATGTGAATCTGTACTTCCCCCACTAAAAGGCTGGTGTACCTTCCCGCCCTTGACTTTGGGTTCATGTGACTTGCTTTGGCCAGTAGACAAGGTAGATATGATGGCGTGCGGTTGTAAGCCGGCATTCGGAGACCTGTGTGTTTTGCGCACTCACGGGCACCTGCCTTTGCTCTGGGAGCTCACCCCAAATGCGTGCTAGTCCCAGGAAGAAGAGCTGAGTTGCTCTAGCTGGACCCAGCCTATATCAGCTGACCTCATAGCTCACCTTCAGATGTACGAGCCAAATGCACACTTACTTTGCGCTCCTGAAGTTTGTGGTTATTTGTTTTGCAACATTATCGTGCCTGTAGGTAACCACTACCGGCGCCAGTGGTCAAGGAAGCCTTGAGTCACACAAAATGTGGTACTTAACAATGACATTTTCTTTCCCTCTTTCTCTCTCTTTCTGACAGTGTTTGTATAAGAATAATCCAAGAACTATAAATATGGACGTATGCCTGTGGTTGGCCTCAGACTTAAAGCTTTTCTTTTACAGATGAGGAAGTAGCACAATGAGTTAATAATGGCCGGAGCCACGGCTGGAAACCTGGCTTCTGGGCTGCTCATCCAGCGCCCTTTCTGTTACCTCTGGACATACTTAAATAATGAGAAGAGCTGTAAGACCCCACATTTGGGTACTATATATGCTAAGTGAAAAGTTAAACTCCCCTGCTGGGGCTGCTCCATATACCAAGGCACCTGCAACATCGTATAAGTTTTAGTGCTTAAATGGTATCTGATTGGCTCTGTGCTGATTCGTCAGTGCCCAGATTTTCCCTGAGAAATGGCAGGTCTGCAGGAACTCGCGTGTTCATAGGCACAAGATGTCACTCTCGTGCTTACTGTGCAGATAACATTCTTGTTGAAATTTTAATGCCTTTAATGGTTTGCCATTTTAGCCCAGAGTGAACTAATCAGACAGCCCGTGCCGGGACGTAAATCATAGCATATTCCTGGGGAACTGCAAGTGAAATGAATCAAGGAATTTCTTTTTCAATCAACTCTTCAATCATCCCTTTTAGTCACGTAGAAAATATGGTCCGTGCCGTATTTACAGTTTGATGGTAAGGGGATGCTTAACATCACTGTAGGAGATTAAAAATGACAAGTTATATGGTGAAGAGTGTGAAAAGGTGTTTACACTGACATGTAATATCTAGGTTGATCTACAACTCAATAATAGATATCATAAATCTGATAGCAGGCCCATGGGATCGAGCACTGGGTAAGTTAGCATGGTGGGTCAATATGTTCACACGGCACACATCCCACGTGTGGGAAGACGATATTATTGACCAACCATTGGTTGGATGTGCGCGTGGGTAGGCTGCTAGCATGCACGCCTTTTACTCCTCCCTCTGCATTCAGTATTGTGGAATTTTGTGTATATCGTGCCTGACGTCCATTCACCCATTTGGTCTCTACTTTCAAAGAATTAAAACATGTTTTCCTGATTTATGTAAAAGATAAACAAACCAAAGAAAACAACATTTTTATTTTGCCTCTGCTCCTAAACACATTCTAGTTCTTTCAAGAGAATTGTAGATAGCAAATGTCTTTAGTTTTTATTTAAAAAACGAAACTTCTATATGTTATGTAAAACATTCAGTGTAAAAACTTGACAGACACCAAGATTACTAAAATAATATGTAAAGTAAAAACATGAGTTCATTCTGAGAAAAAGCTGAAGAGCTCTCTTATAAGCCTTGTGCTTTGGACTTATAGGAGCTCTACTTGCCCCATTTCTCTTCCAAAGAAAACAAAAAACCTGTGAAGCAAAATCAACTTCACCTGTCCTTGTACACACACCTATACACACACACACCCATCACATTCTCTAGTTTTCCACCATGTTACCAGTTGATGGCTTCAAGCTGGGATGGAAAAGATTTTGTACCAGTCTATTCAAACGCTTTTAAACTCTACTGCCCCTGATACCAAAAAAATACTTATGAGATAATGACCCAGGTTAGTAGTGGAATTCTGGCTATGAACAGCTTTTTGCAGGTTTGTTTATATTCAGTATGTATTTATTGAATGCCTGCCATAGTTACAGCAAAACGACAGCTGCTATGTAGAATATAAAAGAAGCATAAACCATAGCCACTGTTCTAGGAAGATTTTAAACTATTTGGAAAGGCAGATAGATACGTATTATGCTAACTAAAACATGTTATCTAATCAACATGACTGGCTTAACTCATGTAAAAAACAAAAATATTTTACTGTAGTAAAATAACAACTATAAAAGACAGAAAGGATTTTTGCTCAGAGCATGTTGTAATATTTTTTAAATTCAATTTTAGAATGATACACAATGTAAGGGCTTCCGTGGCAGGGTAATTACTTTCACAGCATATCATTTAAAAAATTTTTTCAGTGTTCCAAGATCCATTGTTCACGCACCACACCCAGTGCTCCATGCAATCCGTGCCCTCCTCAATACCCACCACCAGGCTCCCCCATTCCCCCCAAAAACCCTCAGTTTGTTTCTCAGAGTCCACAGTCTCTCATGGTTCTCTCCCCCTCCGATTTCCCCCAATTCACAGCATATCATTTTTATCCTTTACAAGGTCTCCTCCCCCCAAAAATATTATTAAGATGCCTGGAGTCGGTGAAATGACTTAACACCAGGAGCTGGCTTTCTGCACTCCTCTCTCCGGCTTACCTCCACGTCCGGGGGTAGCAGGCTCCGCCCAGCACCCGTTGTGGCGCCCCTTGTGGCCTGGAGGAGGAAGCACCCTCTGTGCTTCTGGCTTTCTGCTTCGTACAGCTCCTGGACTTCAGGAAGGCCACTCTCAAATATTTGGTGACAGCAAAGGTGGACAGAGGGTGTTTCCCAATTTGTTTCATAATCTGCTCCCACTTCTCTTCCTCGTCTTTCTATCATGATTTCTCTCTCAGGCCTGGGAGTTGCAAGCTGGTCCTTCATGTCTCACGTTGTCCCATATGTGCTATATTACTCATCTACATTTCTGAAATATTCGTGATTTCCTGCATGATACTTACTAGTGAAGCATTAGAGGAAAAACTGTTAAAAACATGAAAAACAATGAATGCTTAGTATTCTATTATTATTTAATGTTATTCTGATGCAAAAATGACATGATAATAGGAGTACATTTTTAAAATAGAGGGGAAAATCAATCATTATTTTAAGCATTAGGACAAAACTAGTGTTAGGACAAAAAGGAAGCAAATTAAAAACAATTGGATTCAGTGAGTAGAGTTGCTGGATATATAATAAATACACAAATGGCAAGGTTATTACTATATATGGGGGTAACCTGTGGATAATATAATGAAAAGCAAATTCTGATGATGATAACAAATTTATGTACAAATTTATGTTTAAGAATACTGTTAGATATGCGCATCATTTCCTGACCAACTTACTGTACTTTTAGAGACCTTGCCTTCTCATCCACTGTTGTACGTGTAGCTAGCCCACATATCCCATGATACTGCTTTACTCTTCACACTGTACCACCTTCGCACCCAAATGTGACTGATTGGTCCAGCAGTGAAGTTGCTAATCCAAACCAGCCACTGACTAGCCAACAACACATCAGATTTTTCTTTCTTATGAATATGAGTTAAGAGACAGAGACTATAGGGTTCATTGGTGAAGGGGGCGGGTAAAGGTTAAATTCATTCAAGGATAGAAATGGGCCATGGCAAACCACAGCTATGTGTCAACTAAAATTATGGAGAAAGAGAAACCATGAGTAAGTAGAGAAGTTGGTCTGAAGACAGAAGCAGAGGAATGGAGCAGATTCATGGGAAAAGGAAGCAGGAAATCATGTGGCTCCAGAGAGAGGGGTGGAAGGAAGAGTCATGGCTCCCGATGATCCTATTTCAGTCCCTGTGACATTCGTCTAGATTTTGTTTTTTTGCCTTTGAATTCTATGGTGTATATTCTAACAGAATCTACTTTTTTGTGTGTGTTTGGTATTTTGTTTTTTGAAGCTAATAATTCCTGTCTAAAATAATAATATTAAGAGGGAAGGAATAGAACCTATTTGAGGGAAACTATTATTTATTTAATTGAGAGATAGAAACAAAGAGATAGAATAAAAGGAGAAATATCTTCTGTTTGTTCATACAGACACTAAATACTGTGGAGATGTCAGTCTTTTAAAAATGAATTGCTAGGACTAAAATAATCAATGAAAATTGGATTGCAGTCCCTCTTTATTTTTTCGAATTGAGAAAATTATTTTAAGGTTCTGAATAAAACTAATAAGCAATACTATTATTATTAACAACATTTATTTAGAGATTACTATGTGCCAGATTATTTTTATCTGGTTTTTAACTAGTTTCCATGAATTCAGAATAGAATAATTATGACTAATTATGAAAGTTTTATTTTTTAAAAAGGTTTTATTTATTTGTCAGAGAGAGAGAGAGGGTGAGCACAAGTAGGGGGAGCGGCAGGCAGAGGCAGAGGGAGAAGCAGGCTCCCTGCTGAGCAAGGAGCCCGTGCAGGACTTGATCCCAGGATCCTGGGATCATGACCTGAGCCAAAGATAGACGCTTAACCGACTGAGCCACCCAGGCGCCCTAATTATGAAAGTTTTAAAAAGAAAGAATGGTAAAGAGGTACTGGCCCCGCAAAGTATTAAAACATGCTGTAAAGTAATTAACTAGTGTGATACGTGTCCAAGAAAGTAAACAAGTTGAAAATGTATTCATTTTGAATTTATATTCATATTTTTATATACACGAATATGTCATATATTCTTTATGTGACAGCTACTAAGTTTGATATTGTTTTAAAAGGTCAACTGAGATCCTCACTTTATACTCTCAAGTAAGTTACATTCAGATGAAGTAAAAAGATCGGAGCCATAGAAAAGTGACGATGGTTATCAAAGCTTCCCCTCAAGTTTTCTAGATACATGTTCCGTTTCAGTTTCTTCAGCTCTTTTTCATTAGTTGTTCTTTCTAGACTCTCCACAATTCTGGCCACACCAAAGAGCCCTTTCACCCATGTTAATGACGTTAGACATGATCTCTTGAGCTGTTTTAAGTAGGTAAATATCTTTGAATTACTACCCTATTTGCAAAATGGAAAATGGTTTGGAGGTGGAAAGGCAGAACGACCCAGCCAGGAAGCTGTTACAGTTTAAGGAAGACAACAATGGCTCTGATTAAGGTGGAGATCATGGGCAAACAGAGGCATTTAGGAGTTTGTGAATGACAGGTATGGGTTCTGGACCGTGGTGCTGTTCCCTAAGATGGAAAGGTGGGAGGAGCAGACTGCATGGAATTCACGAGATCAATCTTCGGCTGAGTTCGAAGTGCTGTGAAATACGGAAGTGGAGATTCAAGTACAAGACACAAGTACTTGGATGGAACTCTTGAATGGAAACGCAGATTTTGGATAGATGCAGATGGTGTATAAAGTAACTGAGGCTGGGGGTCTGAGTGGTGGTTGAGTTGGTTAAAAGAGTAGCCCACAGAGTTGGAACCTCCCTGACGGGTCCTTAGCCTTGGAAGGTAAGAACTATCATGGGGAACATGGTGGCAGAGGTGGAGGTGACCTATGGCCTCAATGGCAGAGAGCCCCGCCCACCAAATTTAATTTAGCTACGGCTCCTCTAAATGTTCAGCCAGCCGGCATCTAGAGTCGTTGCTAAGCCCCGATACGGTAAAATCCATAAGGAGACTCTCCAGCCGCTTGGTGGCAGATGGACTTTCCTGGGCTTCCTCTGTCCAGAAGGGCCCACAGTTTGTCCTCATGCTAATAATCCTGCCCTTTCCCACTCTGGGCTCTGCAGGCAGCGGGGTCTTAGGCCCCCAAGAGTGAGAACAGCCAGCTCTTAATTACAGTGTAGACCCAACCGCTGCCAAGTGCTCCGGACTCCTTGTGTCCGGGGGCTGCAGACGAGTCTCGGTCCCGGCAGGTGTAGTTGACCGTGACCAGCCGAAGAAGCGGGGCTCCGTGCGCAAAGGGGCAGGGGGAGTATGTTTGCCTGTCAGGTGGTTCTCCTGGGACTGCCATGGTGTGCCCTTGTCTACCTGTGGCCTGAGAAGAGATGGGGGCCCGGGTTGTACCACCGATAAGGCACCAAGACCTGAGGGAGTGACCGTCGAGAGGTGGAGATTTAGAATAAATACCGGAGGTTACTTCCTGGGGCCACTGGTGGTGGGTGACGGGGCTGTAAGTTTACTTCCAGCTCCTGCGGGAAGCTAAGCCCGGGGTAGCCCCGGGAAGCTGCTTGCAGAAGCAGGTGGAGAAGTGGGTCTGTGGTGCCCAGAGGGTGGGTCGTGACAGCCGTGGACGGCAAGAGTCCCATGTCTCTGCGCAGGGTGCGGGCAGCTGACCCACCCTGCACCCCCAGGTCTGTGCCCTGGGATGGAGACGTGCCCTCCGCGGCAGCTCCCGGCCTGTGCGTGCGGCGGGTGTTGCCACTCAGGCCTGGCCGCTTCTGTGCGTCGTGAGGCTCCTCTTCCGGCCGTGCCCGCATGGGACGCATGCGGGCTGGCAGGGCCTCAGCCACATGCTGGGCTAGTGGCTTCCTTCCTCTTCTCTTCCCCTTTCCTTCCATGGGTGTCAGGCCTGTGACTTTGCGTGGGGGCTGTCCCTGCTTCCCCTTCTCTTCCGTGGAGTGCTCCCCACTCAGTCTCCTGTACTTCTCACTCCCCTTCGGCATCTGCGTCGTCGAGGACCTCAGCTGACCCAGGGGAGATTTGTGTCGGCTGGAATCGGGGGTCGTTTGGGATCTCTGAGGTGTCCGGCATTGGAGGACTTGCTTGATACAAGAGATACACAGATACTAGACTCACAAGTTTAAGGTCACATTTTGGGAAGATTTTGAATATTCCATTAAGAAAGGCAAATTTTATTTGAAAAGATACAGGGAACAGAGACCCTATAAAAACTGCGGTAGAGTAAATCTCACGAAAGCAGAAAACAGGCTGAAAATTGGCGAGTGACTTAAAGGGTCCGAGTGGTACAGACATGGGCTCCCCCCTGGGGTTGGTGGGGACCACTGGCGGAGGCTGGTTTACGCTGTGAAGTCTGGCCCTCAGTCTTACACAGGGACCACACCGATTTTACAGCTGAAAGGAATTTTGGGCATCTTCTAACTGTAAATATTTCCATCACAGTGTTGCCTCTTGTTATGGTCTGAGCGTTTGTGTCCCCTCTCCCCACAAGTCCTTCTGGTCGGGTCCTCACCCCAGGGTGGTGGTGGTAGGAGGTGGGGCCTTTGGGAGGTGATTAGGTCATGGGGGTGGGGCTTCATGAAAGGGATCGGTGCTCTTCTTCAAGGAACCCCAGAGCACCCCCTGGCCCTGCCACCACCCAGGCCGCGAGAAGATGCCATCCGTGGACCAGAGAGTGACCCCCCGCCTGTCCCGGTCTTGGACCTGAGGCTCCAGACCTGAGAGAAACGTTTCTGTTGTTTAGGAGCCACCGACAGGCTAAGTAAGACAGCTGGACATTTGGTCTCTACTCCAGTAAGTTACAGGTGTTCATCCACCTCTGACTTTGTCTAATTCCCGAGTTTTAAAGCTGCGGGTAGGGCCAGAATAGTGTCTTCAGAAAGGATCACCCCAGGGAGGCAGGACACAGGGCGTCCGCGTCGGGGGTGGACTGGGGAATGTCTTGGAAGGCTCAGGCCTGCCAGATGTCCCTCCAGAGCCCTTGGAATTCCAGCGTTAGACGCAGCTGGAGTTTTCCATAGTTTCCTACCGAAACGCGAAAACTGGAACAAAACAGGCAGCCTCCGAGGGGCAGCAGTGACATCCGCTCACACCTCTGGAGGGACCAGTGCGGATGGAAGGGCGCGACACCAGCTCCTGGTGGGGAAGGACGCCAAAGCCCAACACCGCTGTGTCACACCCGGTCCCTCCAGCTGGAGTTCAGACGGAGCCTCAAGCCGCCGCTACATGGCAAGAGTGTCGTGCGCGAGAACCTTCAAAACAGAGACGCCACTAACTCCACCTTTTTCCTTTGCCAAGTTAGAAGTTCTTCCAGATGGATTGCCTTTGTCTCTGTGTACACCGGTGAGGTGGAAGGTGGTGGCGCATTAGTCTCATTTTATAGCAGAGAAAACCGAGACACCAGGACACGAAGGAACTCTTGGCTGTCCTGGATTCTACGCCCGCATTCTCTCCACTAGGTGACGCTGTCTTGTCACACGTGCAACATCTAAGGCCTCCAAGGAAACGCGTTTCAAAGAGAAGAGATCACCAGGGAAAGGAAAGCCACCAAGATGCTCTGGGATGCAGCGCAGTGCACTTGGGGCAGAGTAGGGGAGCTCGCTGCTGACGAGGGGAACTCCGGCCGCGCCCCGGAAACGCCTTTCAAACGCCGCTCTGACGTCGGGTGTCCTGTGAAGTCGCGTTGTGTCACGGAGCGTTTGCGAGCGCCATGGCAGCTCGGAGGGGGCTAGCCCGCCATCTGAACGCGCTAGGGGCTGACGAATCCCTCTGATGGGAGCACGGAGACGGAGGAAGCCAGAAAATCCTCAGCACAAGTGATGAGCGTACATAGCCTGTCATTCCCTAAATGGCTTCGGTGTATTTGCGACGGAAATGTCGTCGTGGGTCTTCAGTGATTCAGAGTCCACAGGAAAATCGGGAACTTGAAACCCACTGCTGTACACAGAAACCTCTTTTCCTACTAAACAAACTGCAGGAGAGTTTGTTTTTTTTCCTCCAGGAGGCTATTGCTAGCCTAGAAGTAGTGGCTTCTTTATCATGTTTGAGTTTAAAAAACACATTTCTCCCGTTTTTGTAAATCACAACGGAATCCTTGTCTCTAAGTTGCCGTGGAGAAAGACTTCTGGATGGGTGCCGGTGGTGCAGGCCGCTGTGGGCGGGGTGCTGAGCTCCCCGGGGCAGGTGGTGTGGTGCTGAAGGCCGGGGGTCCATCTCGAGGCCGATGCTGTTCTTTTTATCTGCTGTTCGTCACAGGACGCAGCATCTTCCCAGAGGTGAGGGGAAGGAGGAAGCAGGCTCGTGCGGGGCGGTCGGCCCTTCTCCAGGGTGGGGGGCACAGCGGGGGTGCTCGTGTGGCCATCACCCCGTGCAGTTCTCTGTGTGGGTCCCCCTGGCAGAGGGGAGGCCACTCGAGGGCCGTGGTGTCTGAGACGTGCCGTGTGAAGATGCCGAGTCACAGCTTGGACCTTTTCATTGCCTGTGTTCAAGTTCATAAGGCCTGTGGTAGTTTTTGCCAAATTTTTAAATGTTGAAATTCTGCCTTATTAGTACCGAGGTAACGAGGACATGGCGTGTTGATCGGGACTCACTGTTTTGCTGAAATCTCTTCCCGTTTCCCTTTATTAATGTCTTGCCGGTGAGGGTTTTGGTGGAACCGATGCCAATGCAGAGCCTTTCAGGAAAGGTCTCCTTGCAGAGCGGGGGAGCTCAGGAAACTACCGGGAACTTGCTGCACCCAGCGAGCTGGCAGGAAGCTGTGAGCCAGGGCCGGGGTGTGGGGAGGGAAGGGGTGTGGGGGGGGAAGGGGGTTGGCGCCTGCAGGATCCAGGGAGCGGGAGCTGGAGGAGGCCCCGGAGCACGCAGCTCCCTGGCCATCTGTCGCCTGCCCGAGTCTCCCAGTGGACTCACCCGAAACCAGAAGTCCCGGGATCGGGATTGCACTTCCTCCGGGGTGGGCCCCGGCCCAGAGCAGTGCAGAGAAGGGGGGCGAGCGGTGGCGAGGATGGGAGAGCATGCGCGCGGTTGTGCGCGGTCACGCCAGCCTGGCGGCCGGGCGAGGGCACGCTGGCGCAGTGGACGTCTCTCTCGGCCTCCTGTGTTGCACTTCCTCTGCGTACTTGCCTCGTAAATAAAGCACGTATGCTATAACTGCCTGGAGAAGCAGCTTCTCAGTTTGGAAGGATTCTGCCTGAACTTCAGGAGAGCTCCGCACTCTCAGATCCGTGGTATTCTGAAAATCAAATCCCAAAGCACTTTTAAAATGAGGCTCTATCGTTCTCTTGGCCCTGCCACCAAGATGGTAACAAAGGTGATTGCAGAAGACGTTATTCCCATTTAGAAAACTAGCACGTGTGTTTGACCTAGGAGCTGAACATTATGAGAAATGAAGATGAGACGTGTGTATTTGGGAAGCACCGAGAGATCTGTATTTCTCCTGTGAATCTCCAAGTGGTCAAATAGCAGAGGGTCTCTCCTACCTGCTTGTGGTGAGACGGGAGAGTAAATGCAAGCTGACAGTCGAGCAATGAGAGCATCCGTGGAGAGAGCTCATGGATGCCATGGGAACGGTCAGTCCGGGGGCCGCCCAGGCCCTAACACACGGTGTCTGTTGCCCTGAGTTTGCCCCGGCGGATCGTGTGCGGGGGACGGCCGCCCTCTGGCCGAGGCTTCTGTGCGTCTCTTTCCAGGTGCCTTCGCTTTCCGAGCACGCACAGCGTCCCGTGGCCGGGACGGCACAGCTTTAGTCTGGTGCACACTCGGGAAGGGGAGCCTCCCGGCCACGCAGGGGACTGGCTGTCAGCGCCTCCCGGAAGGGAAGGTCTATGCTGACCGTGCGTGCCGCTTCCTGCCCTTCCTTCTCATCGGGGACTGCCGTCGGGTCTGTCCCCGGCCGCTCCTTAACCCTCCTGGGCTCTGGTCCCAGAGCTGGAGGAGCCATGTCCGTGTTTCACTGCCAGGTCCCGCCGTCCCCACTACCCGGGCGGGCGGCCACGGCCACGGCCCATCGGCTGGGAGCAGCTGGCCAGAACGGTTTCCCGTATCCGTCGTCACTCTGACGACGCGTGGACGGCGCCTGGGCCCCTCGTGCAAACCTTACCCTCAGGGATGCAGAGCTCCTCCAGGTCTCGGATGCCCTCTTGAAACGAAGATGAACGCAGTTTCCCCCTTTCTGCCTGTGTCCCCGACCCCACGTGTGTGTCGAAGTCCGAAGCTCCTCAGAACGCGACTGTGTGTGGAGAGAGGAGTGTGCCAACACGACATCGCTGGGATGCGCCCTTGGTCCCCTCTGACCGGTGTCGAGGGGAGCACGAGGCAGCGGGGCGGCCGACTGCCAGCCGTGGAGAGAGGCCTTGGGGGGCAGCAGCCCGGCCCCCAGAGCCGTAGGGGAATGAGGTTCAGGAGCGCAGGCCGCCCCGTCGGGCTGGCCCGGCTCCCAGTGCGCTGACAGCACGAGCACGTACCGTCGGGCCCCTGGCCACCCAGCACACTCGGGAGGCTCCTGTCACGTCCAGCAGCGGGACCGGACCGCGGATGTCACCACGTGGGCCTTCAGGGGGCGGGTTCGAGACCGAGCGGCCCGGACGGCACATCGTCTGCACCTGTAACGGGCTGTAGTGCATGGAAAAGAAATCGATCGTAAGTCACCCGTTCTTACCGGTTTAAATTACTACTTGAAAAGATAAAAGTGGATATAGGCGCGTGTGTCCCTCACGGCACACATGATGGCCTTTGCGCTCAGAGCACGCAGTCCCATCGCGCCTGAAGAAACCAGGAGTTTGAGCGGGCGGCATGTTTTGAACGTGTCTCGGCATCACAAACGTTACCCACCCGTGACATGAACTTCCTGGAGCGTGTGCGGCTCCTTCGGCCGGTGCCGTATGGAGTTTCTGGTTAGTCCTTTCTGTGGGGTGGGAAGCGAGGTGGAATTGGTGTGAGCCGGGAGGGAGAGGTGAGGCCCAGACCGGGGCTGGCACGGCTCGAGATGCCCGCATTCGCTCCTCAGCCGGCAGGAAGCAGCGTCATTGACCGAGACCGGCCGCCAGAGCCTGGAAGTGGGGCAGAAACAAGTGGAGGCCACAGGCAGGTCGAAGGTCAAAAGTAAAAGTATCGAACAGGAAGAGGAGCCAGCAGCGGCGGCCAGGGGCAAGGCTGGCCACTGGCCATTCTCACGGACGGCACTGTTTGCCTTGGCAGGCCTTCTGAGGGCTCTCTGAAATGTCACTGTCAAGGGCACGCCTTTGTCTGGCTCGAAGTTGTCGCTTCCTCAAGGCAGCAGCTGACGCGGTTTAGCACCGGTCCAAGCAAAGAGATTCTGTGTTTTTCTGTCTGGGCTCAAGCAGAATTGATCCTAATTTCTTGTGCAATGTATTAATAATAGACGAGTTTAGATGGTGCATTTTCCTTCTTGTTGTTCCAACAAACACTGTTAATGGCCCCAGGTCTTGAGATCTACTTCTATAATTTATACATAATGATACCTGTAGGATACGTGTTAAGCATTATCAATGGCTAACTTCATTTTTTCTTCTGTTTATTATGAAAAATTTTAAGCCTAAAAATAATAGGATGTAACAGACACAGAGAAGCAGGCATCACCTACTTCAAGAACATTTTGCCAGAACATTTTTGCTGAATCCTATTCAAGTAAATTATAGACGTTCTAGACACCAGGGTGCTTTACCCTGCAGAGCTTCAGCACACACTCGTCCGGAGCGAGGGCATTTTCCTGTGTAAACACAATGCCTCCATCACAACAAACAAAATGAACAATTACCGTGGAAATCTCAGGCTGTGTCCATCAGTCACGGGGTGTGCCCTCGGTTTGGCGGGCCACTTTCTTTCTGTCTCTGGCGGTCAGGGCCTCAGACTTCCCCTTTTACTTGCTAAATGGTGGTAATGATGCCCACATTTCCTATTTTATGGGACTATGCTGAGACTAGGCAGAACAGACTTGGAGTCCCTCTGGAAGCACCATGTTAATTTCAGGGATCATTTTTATGTAGAAATGAGATTTCTCAGAGACAAAGCAGGTGGGACTTTCTACTACATCATCACTCCAGCAGATATAATATGGGTTTAAGAGAAGCTTCTGTGTTTCGGGACTATCCAGACAGGAAGCCCCCATCATCTCAAGAAAACGATCTCCGGCATAGGAAGGGCAAGAATACGGAGGCCCACGAAGGATCCTGCCTCTCGGATAACAGCTCGAGGGACGGTCGGTCAGCCGTGACCCTGCATGGGCCATCGGCGTCTACGGGGAGCTTCAGGCTCCCCAGCGCTCTGTCCAGGTGAAAGAATGCTTCCGGCTCCTCCTTCCAGAGTTTCTCCGGGCTTGCTTCTCCCCCCTCCAGCCACAGGAATCTCTCCAACTAACCCCACACTCAGAAATGTGACATTTGCTGTGAAACGTGGTCTTTTGAAATCTGGTATGTCTTGAATTAGGTATTTTTAAAATGTTCTGGGTGTCTGATCTCCGCAAGTGAATTGTTTGCCCCTCGAAGTCTCGGCATAGTATCACGGACTCTGTATGGCGCAGACACTCCCACAATGCTCTAAATCTGTGCTAGTCACCGATCGTAATTATCGCTCAATAACCAAGAAGACTTTCTTCTTCATCTTTGAATAGTAAGTCAGGAATGGGGAGGAATGCCAATTTTATAATTTTGATTACTTTAGCACTTAAAAGAAAAACAGAGGGGTTTTCATGACAAAATTTATGGCATAAAGCCCCTGGCTTCTCTTGTCACCATTCTTCGGGGAAATATTTTGTATCCTTTACTTCCTTGAAGAATTTGACCTTAGATAAAAATCAGAGGCTTAAGGACAGGGGACAGCAGTCTTTGTGGAATGCCTCCCATTGGCATAATTTCAGAAGAAGAGAAGCCTGGCCAGGTGGAAATGCAGGATTCAGGACAAAACCAAGGTCTTTTAATGATTAGCTCAGCCCTATGGTACACTAACAATAGAGAGCGAACACCCCGAACCTTGGTAATACCTTTTCCCGGTGTTGTCATCCTGGGTCACTCATTACCTATTGTCAGCAGCATTTACTGCGTCCTTAGCCGGGGAGACACTCTTCCTTGTGTGTGGTGGTGAAGTGCTTGGGTTTGAATCTGCTGATTGCTTACTGACCTTGAGCAATCTTAAGGCTCAGTTTCCTCATCTGGAAAAGGGGGATCGTAGTAGTACCCCTCTCCCAGAACGGTGTCATACGGCCCCTGAGACACAGGCAGTGCCCAACAGATGTCTGCTGTTCTTGTTCCTCACACGTGCATGTATGTAGCGCCTTGGGCTTGCCAGTGTGCTAGCGCTGGACCGACCTGGCCGATGCCGTGCACGGAGCCTCCTTAGACCAGCACAATTCTGTGCACAGGACCAGGTGTAAAGTATGGGCGGATCACACGGCGGTGGGCTGTCCAAGGACGACTGGGAGAGGAAGCAGGAGAGTTCTAGTCCAGGGACCCACGTTGTCTCCAGCCCCAGTGTCTTCATCTCAATAGAGAGGGATCCCGTTTGGTGAACAGTTCCCAGCCTCTTCTCGGGCGCACCGAACCTGTAAAGTGCTCGGTGGGAAAGGAACCTCGTCATCTCGTCCCAAATAAATTTGGGAAACAATGAACATTTTCTCTCCCTCTTGAGAACCACAGTGTCTTTAAATACTCTGAATTAAAGAAACCTGCTTAATTTGGTTAAACTCAGAGTTTTCTGGAATTATTTGTCTGTTGATCCTCTCCCCCTTTTGAGTTCGTAAGATATACTTTAACTTTCTGTAACCTAACGTCTCACGAAACATACTTAGAAAATGTTGGACTAGGGACCTAAAGTCCCTTTGAAAAGTCTGTTTTTAGGTGTAATACAAGGCTGACATTCTCCTTAGTCTCTGTGTTGATGCCTTTTCTGATTTCCTCCCATTTGAATATCCTCAGTACTGGTCCTTCTCTGTGACCTCAGATGAGCCGTGTTTCTAGAAAGTTGAGTTATATCACCCTTCAATTTATTGTTTAGATTTTGCAAAAGTTTGTGTGCTGTCAGGCCCTCTAAATCAAACTTCATAAAATAAAATAGAATTTTGAAGCTATTATGATAAATGGGATTATTAATATTCCATGAAGGAGATGGCATTAGGGCCACAAAATTAGCACTAGTAAACTTTGCCTGTGAATTAAAAATCCACTTGTAAATGCCATATGATTTCATTCATATGTGGAATTTAAGAAACAGAACAGATGAACATAGGGGGAAAAACAGGGAAAACCATAAAACAGACTTAATTCTAGAGAACAAACTGAGGGCTACTGGAGGGAAGGTGGGTGGGGGGATGGGGGAAAGAGGTGACGGGGATGAAGGAGGGCACCAGGTCTTCTACACAAGTGATGAATCACCACATTGTCCACTTGAAACTAATATTACACTGTATGTTAACTAACTGGAATTTAAATAAAAACTTGGAAAAAAATGAAGAAAATGTACTTGTAAAGCTTGATACATGACCATTTAGGGTAATAATGGATAATAATTACAATAATACTTATTTTGTTCTTAGGAATCAGAATATCAAGGAGGGGAGAAAGCAGTGAATTCTTCCCTTATTTGGAGGCACAGTGTTTAATGTTAAGATTTAACTAGTAACCTTACTAAATCATCTTTAAAAATTTATGGGCCACGAGAGCCTATTGAAGATGAAAATTATACAGATTTTCACAAAATGTAAAGAGGAAGCAGCTGGCATAGGTTACAAGGAAGCCTGATCTTGGAGTCCAGTGAATGGCACGTGTGTTGCTATAAAACTTTGTTGATCTTGAACGTGGGGAATGTTCCCTTTCACCCGTCTGCTGGT
Source organism: Potos flavus (assembly GCA_028534135.1). Classification (NCBI taxonomy): domain Eukaryota; kingdom Metazoa; phylum Chordata; class Mammalia; order Carnivora; family Procyonidae; genus Potos; species Potos flavus. The sequence continues at coordinate 91,878,501 of CM052887.1, read as the reverse complement.
AATCTTCGGAAATCCTTGTCAAAGGTGTGAACTCTGCTGTTATTTTGTTACGGGAAGCGATACCCAGTGAACAAAATTTAGTGTTTTTGTGTGACTGAGAATCTTGCAGTTTGTCTGGGTCATGATTCTGAAAGCAAATTTTGTTTTGTCCATGAGGTTGCCATAGAGGCTGGCCAGTCTGGCCTGTGGGGACAGAGTTCTCACTGAGCCACTAAGTGGATGAGTGAGCCAGACCTCCTTTTGCCTGAATGAAGAAGGGAGAGCATAAAAGGGCCTCTCTAATCATGTTGCTAAGAGGCCCCCTAAGAAGGGCATGTGAAGCTCTTAATGTCCGGCATACGGTCCTTGGTAAATGTTAGTTCTTGTTATGAACTTAGGTATTAAAATGTCCACACCACCCAAAACAATCTATGGATTCAGTGCAATCCCTGTCATATTCCAGTGGTCTTCTTCACAGAAATAGAACAAACAGTCCTAAAATTTGTATGAAACCACAGAAGACCCTGAATAGCCAAGCAATCTTGAGAAAGAAGAACAAAGCCAGAGGCGTCATGCTCCCTGATTTCAAACTGTATTACAAAGCCACAATAATTAAAGTGGTATGGTATTGGTATAAAATGGGACGGATAGACCAATGGAACAGAGTAGAGCCCAGAAATAAAACTGTGTCTATATGGTCAATTAATTATGATAAAGAAGCCAAGAATGTACAGTGAGGAAAGAACGGTCTCTTTGAAAAATGCTGAGAAAACTGGACAGCCACGGGCAGAAGAGTGACACTGGAACACTTATACCATACACAAAAATAGCTCAAAATGGATTAACAACTCGAATGAAAACCCCCAAACCATAATACTCCTAGAAGAATATCTAGGGGGTAAGTTTGTCGTCGTTGGTCTTGGTGATGATTTTTTTAATTTGTCACAAAAAACAAAGGCGATAAAAAGAAAAATAAACAAGTGGAACTACATCAAATAAAAATGCTTCTGCACAGCGAAGGGTACCGTCAACAGAATAAAAAGGCGGCCTATGGAATGGGAGATGATATTTGCAAATCCTATATCTGATAAATGGTTAATATCCAAAATACAGAACAAACACATATGCTCAACAGCAAAAACTCCCCAAAAAACAAAAAAACGAACCCAAACAACAACAACAACAACAAAAAACCCAGTCCAACTTAAAAATGGGCACAGGATCTGAATAGACATTTTTCCAGAGAAGACACGCAGATCGCCGATAGGTACATGAAAAGATGCTCACCATCATTCATTATCCAGGGGATACAAGTCAAAACCATAATGAGATATCCCCTCATACCTGTTAGAATGTCTGTTTTCAGAAAGATCAGAAATAACAGCTGTTGACAAGGAAGTAGAGGAGACGGACCCCTCGTGCACCCGCGGATGGGAAGGCAAACCGGTGCAGCCACTGTGGGGAACGGTATGGAGGGTCCTCGGACTTTTAAGACTAGAGCTAGCATATGATTCCTCAATCCCACTTCTGGGTATTTATCCAAAGAAAACAAAAACACTAACTTGAAAAGATGTCTGCACCTGCACGTTCATAGCAGAATTATTCACAATAAGATATGGAAACAACGAAAGTGTCTACTGATGGCTGGCTAAAGAAGTTGTTGCCACACACATACACACAGTGGAATATTACTCAGCCATAAAAGGGAACGAAATCTTGCCGTTTGTGATGACATGGATGGCTCTCGAGGGCATTATGCTCAGTGAAACAAGTCAGACAGAGAAAGACAAATATACATCATCTCCTCTCTCTTGTATGTGGAATCTAAAAAAAAAAAACACCTCGAGCGCATAGACACAGAACAGATTGATGATTGCCAGAGGTGGGGGGTGGGAGAAATGGGTGAAGGGGATCAAAATGTAAAAAAGAAAAAACAGTAATGCACATTCACCTTAGAAATTTTCTATATTACAGATACACAAAGGGAAAAAAATGCAATATAGACCATAAGTGTGCCGGGCGGAGGATTGCCTCTTTCTAACTAGAATGGAGGCCACCAAAATAATATATATATTCTTAATTCTTTATTTCAACTCAATTTAGTTAACATATACTGTATTATTAGTTTCAGGGGTGGAATTTAGTGATTCATCAGTTGCATACAACACCCAGTGCTCCTCACATCACGTGCCCTCCTTCATGCCTGTCCCCCAGGCACCCCGTCCCCCCGCCCACTTTCCCCCTATATTTGAGATATTCACTTAATAGAATTCTGCTGTTCTCCACAGGGAGAAATCAATGACACCCCAGCTTTAATAAAGATGAATAAAAGATAACTTCATAGTTTAGGCAAGAAATATGGACCAAGGGGCATTTGATGAAGAATGTGTAGAACCCTTAAAATACTGTAAGATTCTGTCTTTCCCTGTCCGTAGGTCTCATTCTGGGACATAGGATCTGTGAGAGTTAGAACACAGCTTACTGTGATGGGTTGGATTGTGTCCCCCCCAACCCCAAATTTGTGTGTTGAAGTCCTAACCCCCCCAAACTTGTTTGGAAATGGTCCCTGCGGATGTAATCTAGTTAAGGTGAGGTCACTGGGGTGGCACTCAGAGAAAGGGGAATCAGACATAGAGGCAGACATGCAGGGAGGACGCCACGGGACAGTGAGGGGGTCAACCACAGGCCAAGGGGAGTGCCCTGGAGCGGACCCCCTCACAGCTTCAGAAGGAGCCAGCCTGGTGGGCCTCTTGAGCTCGGACTTGTGGTCTCCACACTGAGAGACATTTTCTACGGTCTAGGCTGCAGAGTTTGTGGTGCTGGCGATGGCGGCTGTAGCAAACTAATACACTTACCTAAACCCTTTGGATTTCTGCCTTGAGCTTCGGTTTCAGTGGTCAGAGGCTCCTGCTGTGACTCACTTTTCCTGTTTGCCCTGGTCCCTGCCGAAATCGTTCTCACCCCGTGATCTTTCCCCATTTCTTCTGCGGGATCGCTCACCATTTGCTTCTTCACGAATCCGGGTTCTATTCAGTCTCTGTCTCAGTTCAAGAGCCAGTTTCCTGCTGAGACTTTTCTTCGCGCTGCCGCCCCATTCATTCACCCTCGCGCCCACTCCTTCACTCCTTCCCTGGCTCGCCGACCTCACAGTGACTGCCCCGGCGCAGTGTGCAGTGTGGCTCACCTTCCTTCCGAATGCTGGTCGACAGCAGTCACACCGTCCGTGCATGACGCGCACGGCAAGGGCTCGGTAGCACGGAGGAGCTCGGTAATGAACACAAATGAAAGGCATTGTTTCTAGAAGAAAATACATGTTCCTTAAGTTATGGGTCGTGTGAGTTAGGGTGTTTTCTATTTCCAGTGTCGGGTTACCTGAAAGCCAGCAAGGTCTCTAGGGCTCCACGGCCTCCGTCTTCCTACCTTCTGGTTCTGTGCCTCCGGTGACACCCACGCCGGCCTCAGATGCGGAGTCACAGGGGCTGGGATGGCCTCCTGTCATTTCCGTGCAGATGTGCCTGGGGGCTGAGTTACAGAGGATCCCTGGCTTGTATGTCTCTCAGCCAGGGTTCGGGGGTCCCTCATCAACACAGGGTAGCCGTCGCTGTGGCTGCTTGTGGGAGCCCAGGAAATGTTAGTGGGTTTGCTCTGTTCTTCCCCAGCGCTGGGGCCACGGGTCACATCCCAGGGGCCCCCTGCCCTCCGGCTGGCTGCCTAGCGAGCCGCACCTCCCTCGCTTTCCTTCTGCTTTTGTTTAATTTCAGAAAATAGGTCACTGGCTCTTTGTACTTGAAGGGGTTCTGCTGGTAACCCTGCGAGGGCCCAGGCAGCGGGGTCCAGGCGCTCATGAACGGGTTGAGGGGGTGCCAATAATGGAATCTGGGCGTCCAGCCCTGCGCTGGGTGGAAATCACTCGTCTCCGGCGCAGCGTTTCTTTGGGGCCCTTCTTTGTTTCTCAGTGTTTGAGGAGGAAACGTATTTCTTGTTTTCTCTTTCATCATATTTGCATCTTTCTCATTTTTCTCTGCTCTTCAGATTTGCTCAAGTTCATTAAGCCCAAGTATATGCAGAGCCTGGTGCCAGGTACTAGCTGAGGATTTTACAAGATTCCTATGACTGCACGATTAAATCTGAGCAGGGCAAATATAAATGAACTAGCTAATGAAAAGTGCACGGAACTAGATAATCAAGTCCTAAAATTGCACGGTATTGTCTTCACTGAAACTGGGAAAGCAGAAGTGGCCAGAGTTTTCTGGGAATAGAAAAAGTAAAAGTGCTTCAATTCCGTTCCACTCACTTTGTCACTGGGGTTTGGATTGGGGGGGACGACGGTCCGAGCTGTCATTGGACATTGTCCGTCTGGGCGCAGAGGGGACTGGGGGAAACCGGTGTGGGAGGGGCGCGTTGAGGTGTTTGCGAACCTCGCAGGTGTCCTCTGAAGGTCGGACGAGCTAGTGCATCTGAAACTGTGAAGAAAGAAGCTGGTCACCACGGCCACTGAGCACTGTGGGCTGTGCGCTATTCCAGGCACCGTGCGCTTCATTCACCTAAATTTTATTAACACCGCGAGCACCTATTTCCTACGAGGAAACACTTTGAAAAGAAAAAGCAAACGGATGCACAGACTAATTCTTATTTCTTGCGAATTCTACCTTTTCACAAATGTAATTGTAAGAAGTAAGCAGTCTTCGGTATTCAAACTCTATCAGAGTTTAAGAAATTCTTGAGAGATTTGGTGCAGTTTTCTTTATTAGAACACATTTCACATATTTATTAATTTATCTCAGTTTATGGTTTTTTGCCCCTTGCAGCATTTATTCCTTCTAGAAAGGAATTTTAGATTTTTATTTGAAAGTCTTTCCTGAAATAATGGGTTTGTTGTTGGACTTCCTTCCACCTTTATTTCTAGAGTTCAAAAAAACCATAAAATTTCTTCATGGCCATTGATTTCTTTGCAGGTTAGTTCTGTGTAAAGGGTGTAAGGTATATTGTTGGATGTCCATGGGGGAGGCACAAATTTAGCAGATCTAGGCACAGGGAAAGGGATATCCCAAGGAGGGAGAGGGCAATTAGCAGAGCAGAGAATGAGATTTTACTTCCTGGCTTCATGACTTACTGGTGTCAATATACTTTATAAGGGCACAGAATCGCTTTTATTTATAACCCTATCATTTGGCAGATAATAAACACTGCTGATGTATTTCTGCTATTAGATTGATATTTTTATTTTTGATGAGGAGGGAAAAGAATAAGTATTTAAAGATAGAATTGTATTAGCTGTCATAGCTTTGCATTTTCCTCCATGTATATTATAATCTGTTTGATACTTAGTAGCTTTATATCTGACATCTGGTTTTTCTTCAGTGACACCATTTGACCAAAGTCAAAGAAAACTCCGCTATGATTTTTTTTTTAGAGCGAACATAATGAAGACTTTAGTTTTGAACATAAGGTCAAGAAATGTCAGGTACAGATCATCAAATTAAAAGTAATTAAATTAATAGCATTAGGAGGCTAAAAATACTTCTGCCCGATACTGGAAAACTAATAGGTCCACGAAGGCATCAGATGAAAAAAGTGTTAATATAATAGAATACATTTCAAATAATTCCAAGCACAAATGAGAAGGGGAAGGAGAAGAAATAGGCAAGTCTTGCATGCAAGTTGGAAATGCACAAGAGAAAGGCACAGAAGCACCCATCTTTTCTTTGTGACGGTCCCAGGACATTCATCCCTGGAAGTTCTCACTGTAAACAGGAAACACGGAAGATTGTCCGATATCATTAACGTCTGGGTGCTGACCAACCTCTTTCCCCAAATGGAGTCCCGCTCACAGGCCGACCTCCTGCGGTCTCTGAGCCTGCTGTCCGGCCCGGGCGTGACGGGGTTGCCACGCGTGCATTCCATTGAGGGACAGTGAGCCCCTCCTGGCCCATCCCCACCCCGCTGCAGGCCGAAGTCTGGAGATGCTCTAAGTAGAGAGATTAGGAGCGGCCCCTGGACCCAAACCCGAGTTTAGCCCTGAGTTCAGTCTTTCTTTGCTCATCTGTAAAATGGGACTCTTACTTCCCCATATAGTATTTTTTTTGATGAGGTGAAACTCACATTGCATGAAAGTACCCATTCTGAAGATTTCCTGCATTCACATCGTTGTGCACCCACCACCTGTTTCTGGTTCTAAAACACTTTCGACACCAGCCTTCTTTCTGACTCTGGACCTCCATGTTCTGGATAGTTCATGTAGGTGGGGTCATACAGATGTGACCTTTGTGTGTTCAGGATTGATCCGTGTCACAGCAGGTGTCTGTGAGTAACGTTGCAGTGACGGATGCACCACGCCGTGTGTATACATTCATCGCGGGCGGACGTCTGGGTCATTTCCACCTTGTGGCTGTCGTGAGCAGTGCTGCTGGGATCCTGGGCGCGCAGGGGCTTCGTTTGAGCTCCCGTTTCCGGTCTTTTGAGCCGATACCTAAGGGTGGGGTTGCTGGGTCCCGTGGTTCTGTGTTGAGAAACTGCTCGATTTCCTCCCACAGCAGCTGAACCACCTGTATCTCCTCCAGAAACGTCTGAGGATGCTAGCCCTGATTTCTGAGCCTAGAGTTGAGCTAATTACATCTGTTTTGGAGGCAGAGTCAAAGGGAGAAAGGCTGGGCACAGGGCCGTGGAGGGTGATTTCTGGCTGGAGTTGTTGTGCCTGGAGTTAGTTCCTTCTGGAGGCTTCCACCCCGGACGGGGACTGGATGAGAAGACAAGCCAGAAGATCTGAGCCGTCACCCAGTCACTGCCTAGTGAGTGCGCGTCAGCAGTGTCCTGACCACGGCTCCCAGCCCCCTCCTGCCCCGGGGTGTTCTGGGTAGCCACTGCAGCTGGCACCCCAGTGGCCCGCTGGCTGCCGTTCCACGTTTGTCCCCCCCCCCCCGGACTCTGTCTGCGTCTCTGCTTCTCCGTCCTGGGGCTCCCAGGACCCAGAACCTCAGCCGGGACTGACCTGCTCTGGGCTCTCCTCCACATGCGTCCTGTTCTCCAGGGCGCGCCTCTGGGGACGGACCGCGGTGGGCTCCACGGGGACCAGGGACTAGAGGCCCGCGTGTCCTTGACTGCGGCGATGGCAGTGGGGGTGCGGGAGAGGGGGCGTTAGGGTGCGGAGATCACAGAAGAGGTCTGTGTTTGCCTCTCAGTATTCTCTAGGACGTTAACTGGGTGTCATCCTGTGGGAGCAGCCCCGGCCACATGGATTCTCGTCCTAGCGTCACTTCGTGGCCTCAGAGACAGAGCGACTCCCCCTGCAGAGAGGGCAGCCCAGGGAATGGGATCGTGGCAGGCACATGGCACGTGTCCCCCCATGACACTGTTCCTGGGGTGGGGGGAGAGCACGGCCTGCGCTGGGAGCAGGTGTGGGGTCCTTCGTCCTAAATACTCGGCCTCCAGCTGTCGTAGTGGCCGAAGTTCTTAGTTGACAACAGTAGACATAATGACCATGTCAGATGAAAGGAGGGGGATTTATTGGAAAGATACGGGGGAGGCCCCAAGTTTGACTGAAGGTTGAAAACCAAGCGTGGAAAGGGGGCCGAGGCCCAGGGTGCCCGGGGGTCTGAGAAGCAGCCACAGAACGGTCCCCTGCAGGGCCCCCGTCTCCCCCATACGCAGATCCGTCAGAGGAGCTCCCAGCCGGCCAGTGCGGCTCGCACATCCCGTCTGTGCTCGGATCGGGCCGAGGAAGGGTGTCTAGCCTTCCCAATGCTCGTCCAGATGCCAGAGGAGGCAGGTGTGAACAGAGTGGGGGCGGGCGAGATGCTAGACGGGGAAGAATGTTCACCATAAATATGTTTACCATTTTCTTAACAACGTGCTGTGCTTCAAAGGAGACGAGGCTTTCAGAGCGTCTGACGTCTTCCCTTTGCGACAGACAGCAGGCTTGGTTTGCGGGGCACCGCACATGCATCCCCTCCCCACGAGTGTCCGCCTTCCTGGCACTCAGACGTGTGCCTCGTGAGGAGGACGAAGACAAGTACGCCTCCTGTTGCCACGTCCCACACGCGGGTGTCGATTTGCAAGAAAGCACCTTAGGAAGAAGGATTTTTTTTTTTTTTTAAAGATTTCATTTATTTATTTGACAGAGAGAGAGAGATCACAAGTAGGCAGAGAGGCAGGCAGAGAGAGAGGAGGAAGCAGGCTCCCTGCTGAGCAGAGAGCCCGATGTGGGGCTCGATCCCAGGACCCTGAGATCATGACCTGAGCCGAAGGCAGAGGCTTTAACCCACTGAGCCACCCAGGCGCCCCATGAAGAAGGAATGTTTTTAAAGAGGAACTGTGTAGAGTTTATCTTTGCGTGTGGTGTAAGAGAATGGTCGAGTTTCATTCTTCTATGTATAGCTGTCCAGTTTTCCCAGCACCATTTATTGAAGAGACTGTCTTTTTTCCACTGGGTATTTTTTCCTGCTTTGTCGAAGATTATTTGACCGTAGAGTTGTGGGTCCATATCTGGGCTCTCTATTCTGTTGCATTGGTCTACGTGTCTGTTTTTGTGCATGTACCATGCTGTCTTGATCGCAGCTTTGTAGTAAAGCTTGAAATCAGGCAACGTGATGCCCCCAGCTTTGTTTTTCTTTTTCAACATTTCCTTAGCAATTCGGGGTCTTTTCTGGTTCCATACACGTTTTAGGATTGTTTGTTCCAGCCCTTTGAAAAATGCTGGTGGAATTTTGATCAGAATGGCATTGAAAGTATAGACTGCTCTGGGCAGTATAGACATTTTAACAATGTCTATTCTTCTGATCCATGACCATGGAATGCTTTTCCACCTTTTTGTGTCTTCTTCAATTTCTTTCATGAGTGTTCTGTAGTTCCTCGAATACAGATCCTTTACTTCTTTGGGTAGATTTATTCCCAGGTATCTTATAGTTCTTGGTGCTATTGTAAACGGAATCGATTCTCTAATTTCCCTTTCTATATTTTTCTTGTTAATGTATAAGAAACCAACTGATTTCTGTGCATTGATTTTGTATCTTGCCACATTAGTGAATTGCTGTATGAGTCCTAGTAGTTTGGGGGTGGAGTGTTTTGGGTTTTCCATATAAAGATCAACTCGAAATGGATAAAAGACCTCAACGTGAGACAGGAATCTATCGAAATCCTAGAGGAGATCATAGGCAGTAACCTCTACGACATTGGCCACAGCAACTTCTTGCAGGACATGTCTCCAAAGGCAAAGGAAACAAAAGCGAAACTGAACTTTTGGGACTTTATCAAGATAAAAAGCTTCTGCACAGCAAAGGAAACAGTCAACAAAACTAATAGGCAACCCACGGAAATGGGACAAGATATTCGCAAATGACACTGCAGACAAAGGGCTGCTATCCAAGATCTATAAAGAACTCATAACACGGAGGTGGTTTGAAGGGATCAAACTCACATTTCAGTTTCCCGAACCTTACTGTCCCAAGCCTTTATGCTATTTCTCCCCCTCTAAATGATTAAATAAACGAAAATAATTCCCTAGTAACTTTCTTGGGAAAACCAATGTCACAGAAACAAAAATGTGAATTCTGGGAAAACATCTGGGGCCCCGACTTAAAGTTGCAGGAAAGAGGCCAAGTGGAGAGATTTGGGAAGTACGCTGTGCTCTCAAACGTGTTCATCTATGGTCTCATGTTAGGAGACCACATGCTGTCTTAATTTGATGTAGTCGGTCTGAGGGATGGCTGGGATGGGAGGGTAGGAAGCAGCAGAAGAGACTGCTCCAGGGGCACGTCACAGTCACTGGCTGTAGAGATGAATGTAAAGCATTTTATTTTATTTTATTTTAAGATTTTATTTATTTATTTGCCAGAGAACGAGAGAGCACATGCACGGGGAGCAGCAGAGGGAGAAGCAGGCTCCTCGCTCAGCACGGAGCACGGGGACTTGATCCCAGGGCGCCGGGACCATGATCTCAGCCGAAGGCAGACGCTTCGCCGACTGAGCCCCCCAGGCCTCCCAAACGTAAGGCGTTTTAGTTCAAAAATATTGTTTGTTGCTTACGATGTGTAAAGCACTGTCTTCATCATGTTGAGATATGAAAAAACGAGGAAGCTCGACCTCACCTGTCTTTGCAGTCATAATTGGGGTCAGAGAATACGCCGTAAGAACATGGTTTTGAAATTCAGTGAGTAACGGGAGGGTGGAGCTGGCCTGGGCTGGGTCGGGGAGGGGGAGGACGTGCAGACCTCGGGTCGGTCCAGGCCAGCTGTGGGAGAAGCCGGTCAGGAAGACTGGGCAGACGCGTGGCTGGAGGGCAGACGGGTTTAAGGACAGATTGGAAAGCCATCCCTGGACAGGCGTTTGTGAGGTGGGTGAGTTAATTGGGGGACAGGGAGCAGGCTGGGCGTTGGGAAAGTCCACAGTGCTGGGCTGGGGGGTGGAGGGCCAGAGACGGACCCACGGCCGGAGGTGTCTCAGGAACGGCCATCAATGTTCTGAGGGCCTGGAGGAGGCATGCTGAGGAAGGGCTAGGACTGTTGTCAGGTAGGGGATCGCTCACGCTAGCTTGCAGGAGATTTGGGACGACGCAGATGACAAATGTAGATTTGCTCAACAACGGTTATCAAGTGCGAACCCGTGATAAACGTGTCGCCGCCCCTCCGTATGGGAAAGCTGAGAGATTCTGCCCATAACGCGATAACGGGCACGCAGGGGGAGTGATGGGAACAAGCCACGGGGGCCGGAGCTCGCAGGAGGGAAGCCTTGCTTCGGTGGGGGAGGGCGGGAGAGTCGAGGCGGGAAGGAGGGTGAACAGAATCAGAAGGGACCGTGCAAAAGGAAGAATGAATTGGGTCTCCACGCGTTACCGGGATTTGAACATCTAGAGATAGTGGAATAGGGTTTAAGAAACTGGGTTAGAAGGGGCAAATGATCTGGGGTTGAAAACAATGAGATGTGTACGGTTACCCGGGAGTAGGCGTGTTAGTAGTGAGCGAGTGGGCTGCGGTGGTCAGGTGGGGCCTCTGTCAGCAGCATCGGCGTGCCCGACCGAGTGAGCGACGCGGGCTCGTGCTCGCCAGTTCACTGTCTCTGTCTCACACACACACGCGCTACAGTGTTACGTACTGGTGTGTAATCTGCGTAAACTACAACCCACCCCCTTACACTGTACGATTCGCTGAGCTTTGACAAGCGTAAAGACATGCATCTACCGCCACAATAATATTTTAGAATACTTGTATAGCCCCCCGGAATCCCTTCTTGCCGCTCTGTAGTCAGTCCCTCCCCTGACCCCGGCCTCCGGCAACACCGAGCTGCATAGAGCTTCGCCTTTCCTGCAGTTTCGGGCAAACAGAATCACTCTGTGTGTAGTTTCTGTGTCTGGCTCTTTCAGGATCATGAAGGATTCGAGATGCATGCATTTTGCCGCAGGTGTTAGTAGTTGATCCCGGTACTGCCGAGTGCTGCCCACTGCACGGACATGCCGTATCGGGTTTGTTTGTTTACCAGACGATGGCATTTGGGGTTTTTTCTAATTTTTAGATGTCACGAATGGAGCTGTTGTGAGGATTCACGTGCAAGTCCTCATGTGGACACATTTATTTCTCTTGGGTAGATTCCTAGAAGTGGCGTTGTGTTGATGTAAGTGTGTATTTGAATAAGAAATCACCTCACTCTCTCCAGTCTCAACACCCGGCAGTGATGTATGTGAATTATTTCATCAGGTTACATAAAGGCTTATAAATTTTACTGATCTTGTCAAAGAACCATTTCTTGGTTTCATTGATCTCTTGCTTCCCTGTTTCCTATTGGAATTTTATGTCACTGATTATAGACTCCCTTCTCTCCCAGTGTAAGTTTCTGGTGATGAATTTCCCTCTGAGCGCTGCTTTAGCTGCACCCCCCAGATTCTGACATGTGGTATTTCCACTTTCATTCTGTTCACGCTATGTTTTCATTATGATTTCTCCTCCAACCTGTTGGTCATTTATAAGTATCTAGTATACTTGCCACATATTGTGGGATTTACCAGAATATTTTTTCTGTTACTAATTTAAAGTCTAATTCTACTGTGGTCAGAGACCATGCTCCTTATTTTTTTTATTTATGTTCAGTTAGCCACTGTATAGTACATCGTTAGTTTTTGATGTAGTGTTCAGTGATTTATTAGTTGTGTCTAACCCCCAGTGCTCATCCCAACACGTGCCCTCCTTAATACCCATCACCTGGCTACCTCATCCTCCCATCTTCCATCCTCCTCCCCTCTGAAACCCTCAGTTTGTTTCCCGGGGTCCATAGTCTCTCATGGTTTGGCTCCCTCTGTGATTTCTCCCCCTTCAGATTTCCTTCCCTTCCCCTATGATCTTCCGTGCTATTCCTTATGTTCCACATCTGAGTGAAACCATATGATAATTATCTTTCTCTGCTTGACTTATTTCACTCAGCATAATACCCTCTAGTTCCATCCATGTTGATGTAAATGGTGGGTATTCATCCTTTCTGATGGCTGAGTAATATTCCCTTGTATATATGGACCACATCTTCTTTATCCATTCGTCTGTTGAAGGGCATCTCAGCTCCTTCCACAGTTTGGTTATTGTGGACATTGCTGCTATGAACATTGGGGTGCAGGTGCCCCTTCTTTTCACTACATCTGTATCTTTGGGGTAAATACCCAGTAGTGCAATTGCAGGGTCGTAGGGTAGCTCTATTTTTAACATCTTGAGGAACCTCCACACTCTTTTCCATAGTGGCTGCACCAACTTACATTCCCACCAACAGTGCAGGAGGGTTCCCCTTTCTCCGCATCCTCTCCAACACTTGTCATTTCCTGTCTTGTTAATTTTGGCCATTCTAATTGGTGTAAGGTGGTATCACATTGTGGTTTTGATTTGTATTTCCCCGATGGCTAATAGAGCATTTTTTCATGTGTCTGTTAGCCATTTGTATGTCTTCTTTGGAGAAGTGTCTGTTCATGTCTTCTGCCCATTTTTTGATTGGGTTATTTGTTTTTTGAGTGTTGAGTTTGAAGAGTTCTTCGTATCTCTTGGATATCAGCCCTTTATCTGTAGTGTCATTTGCAAATATCTTCTCCCATTTCCATGGGTTGCCTCTTAGTTTTGTTGACTGTTAACTTTGCTGTGCAGAAGCTTTTTATCTTGATGAAGTCCCAAAAGTTCATTTTTTCTTTTGTTTCCCTTGCTTTGGAAACATGTCTTAGAAGAAGTTACTGTGGCCAATGTCAAAGAGGTTACTAACAATATAACTGTAGAAAGAGAAATTAAGGAATCAATTCCATTCACAATAGCAACAAAAACCATAAGATAGCTAGGAATAAACCTAACCAAAGAGGTAAAGGAACTATACTCTAGAAACTACAGAACACTTATGAAAGAAATTGAGGAAGACACAAAAAGATGAAAAAATATCCCATGCTTGTGGATTGGAAGAATAAACATTATTAAAATGTCTATGCTGCCCAGAGCAATCTATACTTTCAATGCTCCTTATGATTTTAAGCTTATGGAGACCTTCTCCGTGGTCAGTCCTGGTAGATGCTCCATGTGTGTTTGAAAAGAATGAGTGTCTTGCTGCTGTTGGGAGAAGGGTTTTACAGATCTCAGTTGTTTGGCAGTGTGGTTGAAGGCTTCTGTCCCTACCCGTTGTCTGTCTGCTGGATCTAAAAGTTTGGAGCGATGACTGGCGAAGTCTCCAGCTATAATCTCTTTTTTCAATTCTGTCAGGTTTTGCTTCATGTATTTCGGAGTTCTGTAGGTAGGGGCATATAGGCCTAAATTGTTATACACTTTTGCTATACTGAGCATTTTATCATTAGGAAACCTCTTTGTCTTGAGTCATATTCCTTAGATTAAAAACTGTTGGATATTCATGCAGCTGCTCCAGCTCTCTCATGTGTGAACTTTGTCTGTTTTTTCACTTTTACTGTCTTTGTATTTTCAGATTTAAAATGTGTCTCAGGTAGACAGCATGTAGTTAGATTTTGCTTTTACATACAGTCTGGCAACTCTGCCTTTTTGTTGGAGTGATTAGTAAATTTGTATTTAATGTAATTCTTGATACGGTTGGATTCGTGTCTGCTGTTCGGCTTTCTTCTTCCTTCTTTTGTGTTAAATATTTACTTAGAGCACTTTACTATCTCCATTGATTTTTTACTTCTAGCTCTTTGTATGATTTTCTTTTAAAATTATTTGTGATTGCTCCAGAGGTTACATGGGCATCATAAACTCATTACAGTCTGCTTCACAGCAATGAAGACTTTCTTGTGAAATATAGGTATTCTGCTCCGGCGTAGTGAGTAGAATTATCTACGTATGTACACACACACACACACACACACACACACACAAACATGTACACCTGTGCACACGTATATTCTGTATGTTAGAACCTGTCAACATGTAGAGTGTTTGCTTTGAACGCCCTTACAGAAGGCAATACACGAAAGAGAAAAGCAGGTATTTTTGCACATATTTACCGTTTCTGGCGTGCTCCATCCGCTCCTTTGGGTCCGAGTTACTCTCTGGCGTCAGTTGCTTTCATCCCGTCCCAGAGGACTTCCTTGATCAGCACTTGTGGTGCAGTTTCAGTAACAGTAAGTCCTATCAGTTTTTGTGCATCTGGAAATATCTTGATTTCACTACCAGTTCTGAAAGATCATTTCACTGGACATAGAACTGTGGGTTGAGAGTTTTTTCTGTTTGCACATTGACCATTTCATTCCAGCATCTTGTGGCCTCCATCGTTTGTGGTGAGAAGTCAGTTTTCAGTTGTATCTTTGCTCCTCTCTTGTGATGGGTCCTTTTTCCCTGCTTGCTTTCAAGAGTTTCTTTTTATCTTTGGCTTTCGGTGGTCTGACTGGGCTGATGTCTGGGGTGTGGTTTTCTTACTGTTTATGCCACCTGAATTTGGTGACCTTCTTGGATCTCTATTGTACTTTTTTTTTTTTTTTTTTACCAAATTGGGATTTTTTTTGTACAATATTTCAAATACGTTTTCTTCCCTTGCCGTGTCTCCTCCTGGGACTCCTGTTGCGCGTATGTTGGGACACACAGTGTTGCTCTTTGGGCTCCGAGGCTCTGCTGGTCTTTGTTCAGTCCTCGTTCCTTCCCTTCTTCGGACGGAAGGACCTCTCTCGTCTCTGTCCCCCTCACCGAGTGTTTCCTTCTCCCGCCCCTACCTGCGTCGAGTCCATCAGGTGACGTTTCCATTCCCATCTTTGTACTCTTCAGCCCTCAGTCTGGTTCCCGTTTGCGATTTCCACGTTTTTCCTGTTCCTTCTCTGCTCACTCATGCCTAACACATTTCCCTTCAGTTCTTTGAACCTATTTTCCTTTGAAGCTTTGAACATATTTACAAAAGCTAGCTTAAAAAAAAAAGTCATTGCTAAATCCAACTTTTGGTCCACTTGGAGTCACTTTCCATTGATTGCACCCCCACCCCCCAGGACGGCTTATACTTTTCTATTTGTTTGTGTGTCTGGTAACTTGCATTTGGAAACTGGCCATTTGAGGCGATACCCCCGGGTGCCTCTGCCTCTGGGGGTGTCGGCAGGTAGCCCTGCTGGGCTCAGATCGCAGTGTCCCCCCTGCAGTGCACAGTGAGCCCCTCTCTGCCCGGCTGTCACCGGCCTGCCCCCCCAGAGGTCTCCCCGCATCTGGGTAGTTTGGCAGTGATTTGACTAGAGGTTATACTCTGACGTTCAACGTGGGAGGGACTCCTCCCTCTGCCCCCTGGGCCCTGTGTGGCTTGAGTTTGCCTGCGAAGGGACAGCGGTCTCATGGACGTCTCGTGCCTGTACGTTCGCAGCCTGCCCAGGGTCCCCGCTTGAGATGCTGCATCGTGTCTGACAGTGGCTTGCGAGCATGACTCAGCTGCCCACTGGCTCTTTATTCCCACAGTACCCCCTTGCTTCTCTAGCTACTTTGCCCCCGACCCTGAACCAAGCCCACCTCCTTCAGCCCCAAGCTGCAGCCCCTCCCCACCTATCTGGGGAGGAGGGCTGGGAAGGCCCCAGCAGGAAGGGCACAGGCTCGGCATTCTTGGCTGCTGCAGCTGGTTCTCCCCTGGGGGACCAGCAGGCAGGCCGCGGCCGTGCTGGGTTGTTTTCCGGGGGGCCAGGGCTGGAGATGGGGAGGGAGGGCTGGCGGGGAGACTGAGCAGGGGAGAGAGCAGGGGAGTGGGTGCCCATGCTCTAGGCCACAAGACGGTTGTCGGGACTCACCAAACTCCAGACCAAGTTGTTAGAAACTGAGAAGTAAGCACAAGAGAGAGTAACATTGCTGCGAGGGGAGACAGGCCAGCGCTGTGGGCAGAGCGGACAGCCCGGTGAAGAGGGTAAACACCGTGTGTGGAAACGCGGCGGGGAGGGCCTGTTCTCCTCTTCTGGAAGTTAGAGCTGAGACACAGCCGCTTCCGTCCGGTGTAGACCGTGGCCGTGGAGAAGCAGCTTCCCAGGCTGCCCGAGGGCTCACCTTGCAGCTCTGGCTCAGGATGCGGGTGCCTCGCCGTCTGTGCGAACGCGCCCACTTCCCGTGAAAGCTCGCTTCTCTTTGCTGAGAAGGCAGAGGGGAGAATATTTATTTTTCTAAACCTGTGGCTGTCACTGTGTAGGAAGGCCGTGCATGCCCCCGGGACCAGTGAATGGTAAGGCCCTCACAGACACGGAAAGGGGCACTAGCACGGGGCTGACGTTGGGGATGACCCGGTCCCGGGGTTGCGACAGGTGTGCTTGGGAGCTGGTGTGGGGGCTGCCAGGTGAGTGGGAGTGGACACCTGGGCTTCTGTCACCAGCTGTGTGACCACGGCTGAGTCATCTCTAGGCTCAGTCCCCTAGTCTCTTCTCTGCCCCCCAGGGGACTGGGTTTGAAGGCATCTGAAGATCTGCACAGGTTCATCCTTCATAATGATTCCACTGGTCTGCTCGAGGAGTATTTAACACATTTCTGGATTCTTGTACCAGTAGTTCCTTTGATATATGAACAAAGGAAATATTGCCTTCTAATAAATTGGCAAGATCATTTGATAATATTTTTGTTACATTTGTGATCAAAGCTTGAGATTTAGTTAAACCCTCTTGGCAATGTTCACGATGCCTTCTATCCTGCTAGCTTCCTGCCTGCCGTGGGGAGCATTGTAGGAATATTGCGGTGCAGTTCCTGCCGCGGTCACCTGTGTGTAGTCACAGGATCACCTGTTGGGGGGCCTGGAGTGACGGCGCATGAAAGCTCGTCTGCTCAGAATCATCTTCCAGACCCGTGCTCAGGTACCTGGAATTCCGCCCTTAGGAACTGCTTCCATAGCGTTAAGGTGCTGTGTTTCCAGGATTCGTCGTTAGGAGCTCTCGTTCTTCTGGAAATGGTGGGAGCGACACCGCCAGCCGTGGGATGGGCACGAGCTTATTTCACACCACCGGGCAGTGCTGTGTTGGAGGCACGGAAGGCCGTCAAAAGGTCTTACAGCTGGTCTGCCTGCCCCCTGGGTCCCTCCCCTCTACTCTGCCCTGAGTCCACTCGCCAACTCCATCTCCTTGTCACGGTCAGAGTTCTGTTAGTGGCAAACACCAGAAACCCATTCAAGTTAGGGTAAAGGAAAGTGGGGAAGGGCATTTGTTTTAAGGCCCTGGAGAAGTCAAGGACAGGAAACGAGCAGTTGGGTCTCGTGGAAGCTGGAAGTGGGACCTGTATCAGCAGGGCTTGAAGCAGTGGTGGGTCGCACTGCTGTCCCTGGTGGATAGCCTTCCTCTGCCCAAACGTGAGTCTGCAATGGCCTGCTCAGCCCAGACGTGACGCCCTCCCAGCTCCAGCTCCCCCCGCTCACCACCTGATTCCTCCTGGATCTCTTGGCTCGAATTTCTAGGAGAAAGACAGGCTTGGCTCCACTTGGTTTGGGAAGAGTCTTTGGACCGTCCTTTGCCACTGCGGGGAGAGTGGGGTCACAGGATCTGCTGCTCTCACAGCCCGCCCCCAGATGCGGAGAGGATTTCTACAGTCTCCAAGGCACACTGAGAACTGGTCTGATTGTGTCATTCATTTGCACAAAGAACTTCAAAAAAAATCTCATTTCTTACCAGACTGCCCATGATCTGGCTGCTCTGTCTGTCCAGCCTCGTTTAGCCCTGCTCTCCTGGGCTCTGTGTGCAGTGACCCCAGCCTCCCTGCTGTTCCCGATATGTCCGGCTCATTCCTGCCCCAGGACAGTTGCACCTGCTGTTTCGCAGGCGGGTACCTGCACGTCGCACTCCCTCATCTCCTTCAGTTCTCGTCTCAGTGAGACTCCCCCGAGCATCCTGTCCCCTGGTATGATAGGAGGTGAAGGGGCATGTCCCCTCTGGGGCAGAACCGCGACCTGGGAACGGCGTCAGACAAGTCCCACTCAGACAAGTCCCACCTAGGCATTTGGTACTTCTGAAACCTGTCAAGGTCATGAAAACCCGGGAGGGCTGGGGAACCGAGGCCGACCAGCGGAGGCTAAGGGGACGTGCTGACCCCAGGCAGTGGATGTGCTGGGTGGGGTCCTGGAGCCGAGGAAGGACGTCCGTGGAACAGCCGGTGAGACGCAGGCAAGTCTGGAGTTCTGCTCAGACTACGGCAACACTGGCTTCCTTGTGGTGGCAGAGGCACCAGAGGGGAAACTGAGGCGGGCTCTCTGCCCATCTTGGCATCATTTCTACAAGTCTAAAACTATTCTAAAGTGAACATTTCCATTACCTGGACATTCTTTTGGCCTCTTCCCTCCTTATTTTTCTCTGTAGCGTTTATCACTCTGAGTCTGACATGTTTTGCTAATTTCATCACTGGCACCGACCCCGTTAGAATGTGAGTTCCCGATCGGGGGCGGGGGTTGTGTGTGCTGGATTCCCAGGATGATAACAGCACTTGGGGTGCCATCGGTGCTCAGGAAGTAGTTGAGTGAAGTCTACTCTTCTTCATCTGGTGTCCGGGCTCCCGGCTCCCTCAGTAGCCATTCCTGCACGCTGCCGATCAGAGCGCGGGCCGATGCTTGTGCTGCCCGCCTCGTCTGGGCAAGTTGCTGCTGCTGCTGCCCTCCCCCCTCCTGTCTGCACATTCAGCTCTTTCAGCTTCCGGGTCAAATGTCACCCCTTCGATGAAGCTGCCTCTGAGCCCCAAGCATAGAAGCAGCCGTCGGCTCTGCGGGATAAGCCCTGCACCTGCCTCTACGCCCCATGGCGCCCCCCAGCGTCCTCCACCCGGCGAGGGCTCCTGCTCTGTGCCTTCCTCCACCAGGCCCCGAGCCTCTCCGGGTCGGCTGCGCTGCGGACACATGATGGTTCCCGGTGAACGTCTGTGGCACGGGCAAAGCCGAAGGTTGCCTAGCAAATGCTGGAAGGGCTGGGAAGGTGGATGGCAAGTCAATCACCATGTGGCTTTTGGGGAGAAATGGCCAAGATCAAGTTGGCTAGTGGTCTGTATGTTCAATATTAAAAATAAATAAGTAGTGGATGTGTCCTGAAGACCCAAGAATCTGGATGAGCCCTGGAAAAGGAGAGTGTGTGCAGCGGGTGCCTGGAGGCCAGAGAGTGAGGGGATGAAGCAATGCCGGCGCGGGGGGCCCTGGCGTTGGACAGGAGCCTGACGGTGCGTGAGGAGCAGCCCCACAGGCGGCCAGGGGGCTGGGCCAAATCTGCAGGAGCCCCGCAGAGTGCGTTAATGTGTAACCGCGGGCACAGGCCTCTGCCGAGGCGCCCGGTCTGCGCCTGCGCCCAGTGCGGCGGCCACGCTTGCTCCCAGGGTGGTGTGCCTGCCGGGAGGCCCGCCGGGGCGCGAGCAGAGCAGAGGAGGGCATTCCTCCGGCCCAGCCATGTGGAAAAGGACGTTTTTCCACAGCCCGACGGAACGGAGAGCAGACTCAGACGGAGCGGAGTGGACCCGAGGCTACAGAAGGGACAGACGGATGGACAACCACGTGGGTCTTGTAATGAGGTTGTAAACCGGGACGTGTGAACCTCCAGGCCGGCCGCTGCTGGAAGCCCGGCGGCTGGCGTGCTGGAGACTCTGCCCTCACCGCCGGGGGGTCCCCGGGAGGGCCCGCTGAACCGAGCACGCCCCGAGCTCGGCGCCCGCCCGAGCCCCGCCAGCCCTCGCCTGCAGTGGACTTCAGAGAAACAAGGAACTGTTGGAGCAGCTCGGAGTTACTGAAGAAACGTGAACTTTGGACCCGGGGGCCGGGCTGCTGTCAGCGGAGCCCCCGGGACCGGCAGGCCTGGCTCCTGTCTCCAGAACGGAAGCCCCGCTCGGCCCCACTGCCTCGCTCGCGGCGGGGACTCGGAGGCCTGCGGGGGCTTTTCTCTGAGTGCATGGCCTCGGAAGTGGGAAGGGGAGCCCAGCTGTGGAAGGACCTGGCGATGTGACCTCCACGAGTATTTCTTCCCTAAGAAGCACCTGCGAGGGTCGGTCACACGGCCTGCCACAGCGTCGTGAAGCTCTGGAGAAGGGGAGCGGCCTGGAGGGGTGGAGGAGAGTAGGTTTGATGAGGCCAGATGCTGCCTTGAGGCTGCCACACTGCACCCAAGATGCCTAGCGAAACCTGAATTTCAGAAAACAACAAATAGCTTCTTTGGTATAAATGTGTTTATGAAATATTTGAAATATACTAAAAAGTTATTCACTGGCGGCAAACTGTGTATTTTACCTGCTGATTTCTCTGCTCAGTCTTGCAACCCCAGCAGACCGTAGTTCTCGTGCTCTTGCACCGCGGCGGGATCCCCGTCGGTAACGGCCAGGCTCATGCGTTAGATCCCTTCTCGCAGGTGACAGACCTGGACCCCGCCTGGGTCGGCCTTGGCGAGGCTGCTGGGAGCGGGCCCCGGGGTCCCGAGCACTGCCCACCCGTGACTTCGGCAGCGTCCTCCGCGGGAAGGCAGCCGGGTGCAGATGGACCTCGGTGGTGACTGAAGATGGGAGCGTGTTGGGGACAGAAGCCCCACTTCTGTGCTGGCCTCAGCTGCCTGCGGTGGGCTCTGCGACTGTGGTCGGAGGGTGTGCTGCTCTGCGTGGTGAGAGCTCCCGAGGCGACAGCCCTGTGCGTGTGTCGTCCACGCTGAGCGGGCAGGGGCTGGGCGGGGGCTCTTCTGTGCAGGTGGGCAGCAGGGGCCGCGAGGTTGACCAGCCTCTCCTCCTCCGCCCGCCCGCGCAGTGGGAAGCATCGGCACCCGTGGGGCATCCCCAGAACCCACTGTCCCCGGGCTTGGAAGCCCCGTGGGGAAGGGTACCCGCTGCAAGGATTTACTGCTTCAGAAAGACACAGGGCGGCGTGAACACCCGCAGCGATGGCCGACGTCTGCAGACAGGCGTTGGTTCTCACGCAGAGTGTTGGCGTGGCCCGTGTGGACAGGACACAGAGCCTGGCTGCTCACAGGTGCCACATGAGTCAGGGGTGAGGACGGAAAGGAGGCCTTGGCCTTGACGCTTCCTGGAATCCTGGTGAGGGACAGCTGCGTGGGGAGCCTGTCAGATGCGCACAGTTCCTGAAATCCCGTGGGAGGCAAGGCCCGGAGGATTGGGCACCTGGTGGAACTCGTTCCCTGAACTCGAGTCCACCTTCACCTGGCACGTACATCGACGGCCATCCTCCCAGCGCTGCAGGGTCTGTTCCCCGAGTCTGTTCCAGGCTCCAGGGCACATTCGCTGAAGCCCGTTCCCTCGGAACCACCGGCTTCCTGGCGAGTCAGGGGAGGGAAGAGTGCCATCACCTGGTCCCTTCCTCGTCCGCACTTCGTTTGAGCAGATGAATTCTACGGGTTCCTTTATGTTGGGGGTAGAACATTTCTTGCCCGTGCAGAGCGGACCGGCATAGCGGTGACGCGGTCCTTCGGGCTTTGCCTGGAAGACCCGGCGAGCCGCACTTGTCTCCCGGGAGAGTTCTGTTTTGTATTTTCACGCTGTCCTTAGGCTGCAGGAGAGACATGCAGCTGTTTGCTGGGATGCAAGACCTGGGCCTGGCCGGGTGCCATCTGGCTGAAGAGAGCGAACAGACGGGGAGGAAGGGCTGGGCTACTCTGGAAACGTTGGATTTACGCGTGCTGTGGTTTCCATATTCCCGTCCTTGATAGGGTAGCAGGGATCTTGGAAACATCGTTTCTTTGGACTGTTTGGTCATCAGCTTAGAAAGGTTGGAAATCCACAGGATCTGAACCACGGCTGCAGATCCAGCCAGAAGGTCCGATTGTGTTCCCCTGACAGGCTGATTTGACCTGGGAAGGGTGGCTGTTCTGGGACACTCAGAAGGGTGAGCCGGAGCCGTGACCTGGAGTCGGGCAGCAGGTAGCAAGCATAAAACTGGGCCCAGAAGCAACCGAAACACGAAGCGTCCGGCAGATTCCAGGGGAGACGCAGGAAGGAGAGAGGATGCCAACGTCTGGCTGACTTTGGGAGCGGGGCCGTGAGACCAGCACGAGGCGAGGGTGACCCAGCGGCGCATGAGCCTCTGCTCTCTTCATTGATTGAGATAAAAAACATTACCTTGGAGAAGATGCTTTCCAGAAGCCGAAAACAGCTGTTCTGTCTGTTGGCCGAATGCATTATGTTCACCATTAGCGTCCCCGGGACAGAAAGCAAGGTTGCATCGATCCTTGTTATCGATTTACAAAAATGCAAGCGGTCAGGGCGCACCTGGCATTTTAGAGCCGTGACCCAGGAGGGAACGCCTTCCTGTCTGCCTCCCAGAAGGGCTGTAGAAGGAAACTGTGATGTTCGGGGCTTCATAGCATAGGAGAAGTCAGCCTTATTAACTTCTCATGTTCTCATTTTGATGCAATGGGGTTTCTTTTTGAAATCCTGGATTGAGTTCCCAGGGATGCCTGATTGGCAGCGCACAAACGCAAAGCCCGCAGTTTTGACCGTCCGTTTCCTTTTTCCAGTAAACGCCTTTAAAGCCAGTGCATCTGTTGGTGAAAGTGTCCACTGTCTTTCCTGCACGGTGTGCGGCTGGAGTGAGTGGGCTGCCCGCAGAGTGCGCCCCGCCCCCGGGAAGGTGGCAGGGAGCCGGGGCGGGGTGGGGGGCAGGTGCCCGTGGTTCACGATGGAAGATGGCTTGTCCGTGAAGGTGAACAGCAGGCACGTTCAAACTGGGCAACTTTTCTAAATAAGTTGAAAATGACAAGGCAGTGCTATACCGCAGTGCTGAGATGTCCTTCTTCCCGAACTCACGGAGCCCTTTCAGGAGGAGGAGAGCTACGATCCTGTTACTGGGGAGTGGGTCAGGTCTAGAAACTTTGGGTAAACGCTCCTCCACCTCTTGGAAAGACCCCAGAACCGCAGCCGTTGGAAGGTTGGTGGAAGATAAAGTGAAGCACAGATCTTTATATTTATTTACTTAGTGGATTGTTTTTGGATTTGATACATGTGTGTATTTAAACGATCACCACGATTAGTCTACTTACAATCACTGCCTCACACAGTTACACCGTTTTTCTCCTGTCATGAGGACGTCTGAGATTTACTGTCCTAGCAACTTCCAAACACGCGTGACGGGGTTGTGGGCCGGAGTCTTGGGGGACCGCGGTCTCGGCCGGGACCAGCCGTTAGAACATGCAGTCCGAGAAGGGCCGGGGGGCGCGGATGCCCTGTGTGTTCGTGTCGGCACGGAGCTCGCTGCACGTTCCCCACGGCAGCGCGGTCTGCGCGCGGGAGAGCAACGGCGGGGTCAGGGCGCGTCCGCAGACCCCGCGGCAGCGCGGCCCGTGTGCACCTGCTCCCTGCTGTCATTCGAAAGCCAGTTCTGCTGACCGCTGCCCCGCGTTGTTTCCTTTGCTTCCTCGCAGGCGAGGACTCCAGAAAAGCCTTCACCTGTGCTCGCCGGCTTTCATCTCTGCAGACGGAGCAGCTGGGGCTGCGGCCTTGATCTGCGGTGCGCTCGGGGCCCGCCTCCTTGAGGGGCCGGGTCACCCTCAGGCTTTTAAGGGTTTTTTTGGGGTAAATGGATGAGCATGTGCAATAAATTGAAGCTTTGTTGTTTGGCAGATTTTTTCCCTTGTTATTCTTTTATCAGTTAAGAGACTGGGAGGGGGGCTTTTTGCTTCCTTCCCATGTCTCAGATCTGCCTTGAGATTTGTCATCGACTGGGATGGGCTTGGATGTTGGAAGCTTTTTTGTGTTTCTCTTTCTCAAATAATGACCCTGAGTCCAAGCACCTGAGCGCCGAGATGGCCAGTGTGGAAAGTCTCGGCTGCGTCCGTGCGGGGCCCGGTCCCCCTCCGTGTCCCTCTGTGGTGAGGACCTGACCGGCCCGGGCCCGTCTGCTCAGCTCCCGCCTGGCGTGTGGGACCCGCCCCGCAGGCTCTGCAGTCTGTCATTTTCTTCTGTGTGTTTGTGTCCTTGGAATTTCATTTTGTTCAAAGCAGAGCTGACTGAATTCAGCGAGTGTCTGAGTGATGAGGACTGCTTGGTTCGAGAAGCACCTGGCTCGGGAGGGCCAAGCGTGCACGATCCCTTAACTATTAAATCTGTGAACAGTCGATTTCAGACAAGCTGGTCTGGGCAGCAAACATACGATGTCAGCACAGCCTACGTCGGATTTTGTAGCTGTCTGTGGAAAGGGGCCGTTTACAGCGGCTGGTAACATATCTCTGATACCGAAGACAAAACGACATGATGGGGGGGACAGACTGACATACTCGCTTTGGGGGGAGGGGAGAGCATTTATCAGATACTTTCTTTTTCCTCTTACTCCAGTCGGGCGCCGTGCTCGGGGCCGTGGAAGAGCCGTGGAGGACACAGGGAGGTTGTGCGGGCTGCGCGTTCAGCCTTCAGTCTTCCTTGGGCCGCGGGGACTGAGGTCTGCCTGTGCGCGCTGAGACAGCCCACGCCCTCCGCTGAATTCTCCGTCAGTAAAGCAGAGCTCCCTCTCCCCCACACCACCGCTTCTCCCCAGTCTCCTTCACCACTACCATTCAGCCTGATCGGAGCTCTCGGAAATAAAAGGAGAAAGTTATGCTGTTTTACTCCATCAGATTTAATAAGTTTGGATGCTTTCCAAGTACTAGGCATTAATCACACTTAAACCCAGGGCTCGATAGTTCATCCACCCGGAGTATTCATGTCAGAGACATAAAACCATCTGCTTTAATGCCCACAGTTCTCTTTCAATTGAGCACTTGCCTTGTGTTAATAAAACTTGCTTTGTATTGAGGGGCTGGGGTGGAGACTGCTGAGGGGGGATTTTTATATCATGTAAAGCATTTCGTGGCCAAATGTTCCTTTCCTGTTTCAAAGCTTTGCAGAATTACATGAAAAAAGAAAAAAAAGGAATTAGGTAAGCTCAGAATAAGGAAGCATTAGTCACACCTTGGCGGTGTCCAGAGCTTGGTTCCTGCCAGAGAGGTGAAGACGAACGCGGCCCTTCCAATTGGACGGCTCTGCTGATGTCATTCTTGTGTTCTGGGGGTGATGAAATCGGACGGTGGGGTTCGCCCGTGTTCCGACAGAGGGTGCGGTGCTCGCTGCCCGTGCCCCCTGCCACGGTGAGAGGGGCCGCAGGGAAGTTCGCAGACTGAACGGACATGCACAAGTCCTGCCTTCATCCCCAGTGTGGTTTGCTGTGCTCCTTACATTAGTTTTCCTCCGTCCTTGTAAACGGATCGCATGTGCCCCTTCTCCACCCCCGGGAAGAGAATGCTTTCTGAAACGTCTTCCTTTGTTTTGGCATGGAAGTCGTCACATGGTAGCAGAGTTATTTTAGTATTTAAGCGGAGAGACAAAAGTCTCCACGTGTTGGGATTTTACTAATGATCCTGCCCTGTCACGGGAGAGATTTGCCCTGGGGGACAGAGAAAGCACAGGGAACACACACTTTGCCCCAGGCCAGCATTGACGGGTGCTGGAGCTGAGTCTCAGGCTGCTTTCCCTCCTCAGTCCACGGAGCATGGTTGTGGCGGGTGGCCCGCCAGGCTTTGTGGCCGAAGTACCTGTCGGCCCACACACATCCCGAGACCGCATGCTTTGCACATAACTAGCCTAGGAAACTCCAAAATCGGACACGTAGAGATTCTGCTACAAGGCGGTTTAAGCGCCAGGCAGTGCACGTGGAGTAAGTGATGGCCGAGCGGTGTGGCACCAGGGGGACGTCGGAGCGGTTCTGAGAAGGGACGGGCGAGGCGTGGATGCGAGGTCGGCCCGCGGTGCGGGGCTGATGGTCCAGGGTGCTCACCCTTCCTCTGGCCTCAGGCACCCCGCTCGGCCGGCTCATGCCTGCCTCTGCCACTGGAAGGTTTTCTGGAAGCGTATTTTATGTCACTCGATGAAGACCACACGTGCGAGAAATTTTGATTTCTGTCGGCGAGCACGATCCACCGCTTGGACTGAAACCAACCAACAAGGAAGCAAACCCCTCCGTGTTAAACAGTTGTCGATGGCAGGGGACCGTCCCCGACCCCGTCGTGAGTGCCCCCCCACAGCAGAGCAGACAGCCGTACGACTGCTCTCCTTTCTTACCATCCAGCCTGAAAAGGGTCTGTCTTTACAAGATATGGCTCAGATACGTATGGAATTTATTTGCTTCAAATTATGTGGACATCTAAAATTAACACCAGCCTTGGTATTAATGTTCAGAGTTTAGAATATGTTTAACTGGGCTCATCTTTAGCTACAGGCCATGAATAATCGATGTATACTCGTGTGTGCACAAATTCAGCATCTATTTGGGATATATATGCGATCAGCATGTCGTAGGAAAGTTCGCTGGCATGGTTTCCAATGCTGATGTTGGTCAATAGGGCTTATGTCTTAGGAAGCTTGTAATAGCATATGCCAGTTGTAACCCTTCCTGAAAAATATCTGAATCCCCATGACGTCATACTGGGAAATAAGCTGTATTGTGCAACTCATCGCTTCAACATTTACTTGGGAACTATTTGCCACATGCCTACTGTGATCCAGGCGCTCCCGCAGATGTTAGGGACAGAGTAGTGAGCAGACGCAGACCGAGTTCCTGCCCTCACAGACCGTGCCCTTGCCGGGAGGGGGAGACAGATGCTGGGAACACAGACGAGTCCGCGCAGGTTAGCGATGACAGGTGTGCGCAGGGGCGAAGAGATGGGGAGCGCGGGTGCGAGGGTGTGGTCAGAGAAGCCGCCATTTGACAGGGTCTTTGAGCAGAGACCTGAATGCAGTGAGTGAGCCAACCTTGGAAGCGTCTGAGGGAAAGAACATTCTAGGAGGAACCACAGGTGCAAAGACGTTGAAGTAAAGTGTGTTTGACGTCTTCAGGGAGTTTTTGTTGTTCTCCTACAGAGCACGTTGTCTGCTTAAGGATATTTTTAACTTAACCACAGTTTTCAAGTATAAAGAAATTGCTTTCCCAGCCAGATTTGTAATCATTTGAGGACTGAAACTATCTTAAATGTGTTGTGTTCGTCCGTGATGGCCAACCCATTACACGTGCTCCACGAACGCTCCACGAATGCATTAATGTTAATGGACGCAGGGGTGAGATAGTCACACTAACCGTTATGTAACTGTAACGGATCTGTAGTTGATACGCAACATTTCTCAAGGAACAGAGAACGCTCCGACCGTTCTCCGTCAGTTTCTTGTCCGTGAAGATTTCATGTTGGCTCATCAGGCCCCAGGGAGTAACTGTGCGCTGTCCCAGGAAATGGCCCAGTCCTGGATATTTGAGGAGACTTCTTCTTGCTGTAGACTGTCCCCTGGCTCCTGGCTGTGTCCTCAGGTTGTGCAGGTTAGCGGAGTCGATTGGGTGAGGACAGCTTCCCAGGGCAGCACGGGGGCTCACGGGAAGTGTTTGCGGGTTCGCTCTGCGTTCAGTTGTCCACAGAGGAGGCACACTTCAGTTTATACTGAGCTGGGCTCTGAAATTAATTCACATGATGAGTAAAGTGAAGCGAAGGCACTTCACGTGTATTTGGGGAGTTTGGATTTAGAGGGAGCCTGTGGGAAGTAACTGGAAAGGCAAGGAATCCTCATGTGCATATCCCAGCGCTGGTCTGTGTAGGAGCAGACTGAGCACACATGTGTGTTTCTCCATGTTACACACTTATGATGGGTAGAGGAACATTCCAGGGGGCAGTAAGTGCAAAGGTCCTGAGGTGCAAGGCTTCTTGGAATGATCAGTGAGCATCAAGAAGGTCATCGTATTGTGTTCCCTCTGCATACGTTGTCTGTGCAAGTCACAACAGCTAGACCTTGATTGATGGGGGGACCAAAACTGGGGCACAGGCTTCACGCTTCGTGCTGTGTTGTGATACCCCAAGATTGAAGGGAATACGGAGGAGACAGATAGGAGGGAGGAGTATGAGAAAAGGCAAGGAGCGTTCTCTGCTGACTCAGGGCAAGCTTCTCTAAGTGCGGCCCCCGAGAAGAGGACTTGGATGCGAGTGATTTATCTGAGAGCCTCACAAAGGAGGAGACCCGTAAGTCAGACAAACTCCATAATTGGCAGGGCCCGGTGCAAAATACAAATGTAGACTCCCTTGTTCAAAAGTGATGGAAAAGTTCAAGACAACCGCAGCAGAGATTTAAGCCAAGCTCAACGGGGACTCACTGAGTGAAGGGCTCTGTGCGACCCTAGGGTACCGCAGGACAAAGCTAGGGCTTGTGTTTGCCAGGGATGTGTTTACCAGGCGGTGTTGGCTTGGGCTTCATCCCCCTGGGGGCCCCGGGTAGAACCCACCTGCGTGGTGCTCCCGAGCCCGGGGTATTGATCCACAACCCCCCTTCCCCACGGGGTAAGGCCCTTGCGGTGCCTTCGCCCCTCCCCCTTCTGGCCTGCCCTGTGCATTCGGGCGAGGTGCTCCCCGTGGAGAAGTGTCTCGAGATGGACCAATGCGAGCGTGTGTCTGGTTTGGGGCTCGTCCGCGATGATCTCCAGGGCAGCCTGTGGCCAGGCTCCCAGAGCCTGCCCGCCTGGTTTTGCCAGGGTGCGTGATGCTGCGGAGGCCACATCCCTGCTCCTGTCCCGGAGCGGCGGCCAGGCTGCTGCACATGGCGACCGCGTCGAGGGCACAGAATGGATGCTGCTGGAGGCGGAGCCTGACCAGGACCTGAGTCCTGCCGCCGTGGGGAGGGCGTGGGGCTGCCTGGGAGGAATGGGTGTGAAGCGAAGCAAGGGGAACAATTGTATGGGACCTCCGTGTGGAGAGAGCAAGCTCAAAAGCGTGAGAAGGACCCAGATGGTTGCAGTCAGAGTCCGTCTGCGTAGCCCGCTTGGGAGTATTAAAAATGCCCCCCTCCCATTTCATCTAACACAGAGCTACCGTGTGATAGCCCTTTATTGGTCCCTGTGAAATCCGAGCCCGTATCTCACGCCCTCACGTTCTTCCTCCTGAGAATACCTCCCGCCTCCGTCTCTGTGCTTCCTCAGATGGGGAGTATTCTCTCCGATTCTCCCTGGGGCTGAGGAGATGCTCCGTGTTTGCCAACACTCCGGCTTTGGGGCTCCCAGGCTCCCCTTATGATAGCTGGAGCGCTGGGGTTGAGCTCTAGCAGCAAACACGACCTACAGCAACGCAGTCCTTGTCACTTAAGCACGTCCGAGCTGCTGTGCCCCCGCCATTGCGCTCTCCATTCCACGCTTCTGGGGTGCTCTTACGGAACCCCATCTCAGGGGGGAGTCCTGTTGCTCAGGCCATCGGGTCCTTAATGTCCCAACCCTATCGTACGTTTTTCTCAGTATCACACTTCTTACACGTACTTGCTACCTGCAGACCCATTTGGCAGATGCTTTCTGCGTACCTCCCACGCGCAGGCACGCTTTTGGCAGTGGAGAGACCCCCCAGCTCTCCTGGAGCTCATGCTCCGGAGGGGGGAGCCACACGGAGCAAATGAACAACAAATGGACAAAGGGGGGAGCGGTGTTTGGGAGGAAGCGAGACCGGTGTTGCAGAGACAGAGTGAGGGCTGGTTGAGGAGAAGACCTCGGGGGAGACAATATTTGGTGGGCAGCCGGGCAGAGTGATCTAGGTGCAGGGGGATGGAATAGCATTTGTGGATCTGAAGGCTGGGGTAAGGCCAGCGTGTCTTGCTGTGTCAGGGGAAGGAAAGGAAGCAGAATGACCCCGGTCTCTTGAGTTTGAGCCCCTGGGAGGGTTGCTGACTATGGAGGTGGGGAATGTTGGACGGCCATGAAGGGATTGTGGGGGGGCTCACCTGGGAAGAGGGTGGGAACAGCTGATGATGCCCTTGGTGGAATTCCCAGTAGGACTAATTAGTTTTGTAGGTTTACTGAGTATTTTTAGGTCTGTGATTGATGACTATCCAGATATGCGATTGAAATGCAATTTTGGAAAAATGGAACATTTGCTTTGGGGAGAGACCATTCTCTGCTATCTCAGGCCGAAATTCTATAGTAGGGCAAACAGCCAAGGTTTTCTGATGTCTAAAAGTTTAGGAAGAAGTCCCTGTTTTTCTTGGAGGCAACCGTGTGATTGGCATAGTGTGTGTTCGTGTGATTGATGGAAAAGTTACGCGTTGAAAGTTGCTCTTTTACAAGAGCAGTGGCCCACAGCCATTACCCAGGAGGGCCTGCCACTTTGCTTCTGGGGTAAATTTACAAGTGTTTGGATGTACCCAGTGAAATGGAGTGTTTTTTTGCATGAAGGTACATTATAGCCTTAAAAAAGATACTTTTTTTTCTTTAAGAGACACTCTTCTTATTAATCTTGACCAGAGTGAGATTTTCCTAGCTAGCTGCTTAAATTTGGCAAGGATGTGAAAACAGGACTAAGGAAATAATGGTGCTAGCCAACCCCATAAGCTAGAGCAAGGTCACCCCAGGTGGACACGTGAGGAAATCGTGGAAGCCGTCAGAATTGCTCTTTGTCGCGCACGATGCTCTAGGAGAAGACCGTTCCAGACGTGGTGCTGCTTCTGAAGAGTGGTCAGGCTTGGGAAGGCCAGGCGCACACTCAGCAGCTGAGGCCTGCTCGGGCCGCTTGAGATGTGTCCCTTGCTGGTGGCACCATCATGGCCCGGGGTCCCAAATCCTGTTGGCCACCTAGGCTGGTCTGTCCTTTAAAACCTGTCTTGGGTCATCGCTCTCTCTTTCTCAGATCGCTGTTCTGTTCTAATTCCTAGTGCTAATTATAAAACACCCATCGCTCCAACTAATAGGAAAAAAAAAAGTCAAGAATCTTTCAAGACATTTCATAGAATTTATGTATCCATCATCAACCTTTGACTCGGTAGATAGAATTTGTTAACTGGGCAATTTGAATGATCTTAATATTGATTTAAGCTTTTAAATGGTTTTTTAGACATTTTATCCTAATGCCATCATGAGAACCAAGAGGGCAAAAATGATATTCTAATTTATCAAATCTCCATGTTAAATGGTGTAAACTAATGTTGAGACCTAACCCGTTTTATATGTGACGTGTACTCTAATATTTGTACACTTTTTTTTGAGAAATTGAGTGTTTTTCCTGTATACTAATAATTAGTCCCTACATTCATGTTTCTGGAGCGAGATCAAGAAGCCCCTGATTTAGCAAATCAGGGTCAAGAATATCATCTAAATTGCAATTTTGCCCAAACTCAAATAATCATTTTTGGTGGCTTTCCTTTGGCACTTAGATGGATGATCTCAAATACTTCTATTAATAAAATAAAGGTACTTATTCAGTGGATTAATTTTATGTGCAGTCTGTTGGTGCATATAACAGAAGAAGGACATTAAATGTCTGCAGCGGAGTAGGTGGGAATTTGGTAAGAGCAGGAGAAAGAAATTAGATGTGGCTCGTCGGGCAGAACTTTATGACCGCAGGAAACTACTTATGCAGTCACATAAAGTCACGTAAGTCCAAGGACCTCCTACTTGTCAGCTCCCTCCATTATGGCCAATGAAACAAGTTGGGTTCCTTTGCCTTTTCAATAAGACAGTCTCTGCTCCCTGCGTGGCCAAATATCCCTCAGTTTCAGTAGCCTTCCCTGTGGAAGGCTTGGCTGGAATGATGATATGTAAAGCATGGTCAGTCCTTTCTACTATTCCCCATTGCTAGCTCCATTTTTAAAGATAGATAAGGCTATGTGACCTGAACCATATAATCTGGACTTCTAGAGAAATAAAGGTACACAGCCATGCTTCTATATTATGTCCACAAGGCCAATAAACAGTCACATGTAGCTCAAATTTGCATTTTTAAGAAAACTTCTGTTGATGGCATAGTTCAGAATCACATTGCTCAGGACCAGGGAAAACTATGTTCACATGAGTTGGTATATTTACTTCAGATAAGGATTATGTAACTCAGCATTGCCTTGACTGCCAGGAAGTCTGTCTGTCTACATGCCCATTGGTCCATCCATCCATCCACCCATCCGCCCATCCATCCATCCACCCACTCACCCACCCATCCATCCATCCACCCACTCACCCACCCATCCATCCATCCATCCACCCACCCACCCATCCATCCATCCATCCATCCATCCATCCATCCATCCATCCTTCCATCCACCCACCCAGTCACCCACCCATCCATCCACCCACCCACCCACCTATCCATCCATCCATCCACCCACCCATCTATCCATC
>CM052887.1:91821839-91845538 GCA_028534135.1 Potos flavus | reverse complement strand
CCATCCATCCATCCATCCATCCATCCATCCATCCATCCATGTAGGTATATAGATACATAGCGACCACCCTTATACCTGCTGCCAATCTTACTTGCCGATTTTCATCTTTTTCTCAGTGTTGGTTGACTTGGGTCTGTACTGTTGTCAACCATCTACAATCCCATGCGGACATGGCCTACATGTGGAAGAGCCCAGTAGTGCTAAGACTTCGTTTCCTGAAAACAAACTCTTAGACATGTGATTGCAGTGTTAGGAAATATGTTTATTAAATTAAACTTAAATGCTTATTTTGAAAAATTTCAAATTTCCTTTACCAAATTTTCCATCAGAATTCTTTACCAATTTATGCTCCTATCTGTGTTTTATGAGCATTCCAACACTCTAATTATTGGGTTTTTTTTTAAGTGTGTTACTTCTTTCTGATTATAAGAACAATTTATATTTGTAAAAGAACCTGTTTGCTCTCCCATCTTAGTATCTTGGGGGGTCCAGGGCACAAAGATGTTCAGCTCGTAGGACAGGGCAGACGGAAGTAGGTGGAGAAGGAATGACCTGCACTGGGGGACCTTGGGGGACACTGGAGGACACGACTGGCTCTGGAGGGACAGGTGGGCTTGCTGGCTGGGCATGAGTACCCTGGATACGGAGGCTCCTGGATAAAGGGGCATTTTTATTTCATGAATCTTTTTCTTCCTTCAGGCGCGGCAGAGACCCGGAGTTTAAAATATCAGACGACAGAACCGCGCTATCTGCGTCCCCGTATTGCATCCCTGCACTCACCCTGGCTTTCTTTAGATGCTGCCCAAGGGCGGCACAGGTTGAAACACAGCCGTGAGGACTGTGACCTTGCACCCAACAGCTGGCCCGCGAGGACCCGGCAGCATCCTCGTCAGGTCGGTGTGAAAAACACACAGTTGGTGACTTGGTGCAGGGTTACGTAACCGTAGACACCGAGGTCGAGGTTTTAGTCCAACACAGAGCTGAGCTAGCTGCTTGCGTGTGTGGGTTGAGGAGCAGGCGGGCTCGGCACTGCCCGCATAGACGGAGGTCTAGCGAAGCAGAACACTCGGGGCACGTGAGTGCGGTTTTCAAGCACCTCGGTCACGTGCACGGAAGTTGGACGGGCCTGTCAGACAACAAGCCTCAGGCACTCTGAGGAGATCGGAGATATAAGAACCTTTGCATCATTCGCACAGTGGGAAGATTTGCTGGAAGGAGAGAAATGGAAATATAATCACGTGCATAACAAAACGGAGCCCGGTGTCCGTGGGATGGAAACCTCTTCGGGCTTCGGTGGCGATTCTGTAAGATAAGAAGGTGGTGATTTTGAATGCCGTCAGCCTGCATGCCCTTCTTCATGTGGCCCCCCTGTCTTGTGACGTCTCCTCCATTTTGCTTCCTGACTTTTGAGTATTCAGTGGTTCTCACTCTTGCCGCACGGTAGAACCGTCTGGAATCTTTCTTCAAATTCCGACGTGGGGGGGGTAGCCCAGTCCCGTGAAGTCAGGCCGGCTCGGGCATGTTAGAGCCCCGTGGTATTCCAGAGCCTGCAGCCAAGATTGAGAAAAACGGGTCCCCGTGCATTTCCCACTTTATCCATTCAGTGCATCCCAGCAAACTTGGCTGGAAGGCGATTTGGGGGGAAAGAATTGCTAACGTGTTGCAATTATTAAACTCAACATGTGTAGCTACAAAAGCTATCACCCACTAAGGTTACCTGAGCATCTTTGGTCTACAGGGGGCGATACTGGTGATGTTCTAAGTGTTCCTGCTGCACTTTGAGAAGTTGGGTCACCTCTTCTGTCGGGGATGTTCTCTGCTGTCACCCATCTTTTGTTTTTCGGAAGCACAGTTTTCTCTTAGTTAAGTATTTCGCGTCAGGTGTTTAAAGCCCCTGGACTTGGCTTCCCTCCCTCTGTTGTCTGTGTGTCCGTGTGTTGGTTTGGTAGAAGGTCACAGTGTCTTGCTTTATTGGCCAGTGTCGTTTTCCTCCGAACTATGATTGACCGCGGCCTGAACACTTGCAGGTCCGCATCGGAGACTCTGGGAAACGGCTCAGTGCCTCGGCTATTAGTCCTCTGGCAGCTGAGTTTTGAGGCGCCCTCACGAGCAGTCCGACCTGCGGGAGGGGAGGGAAGGGAGGTCCTGGGAGGCACTGGGTGGGGGGGGCGTGGGACCATCTGGGCAGCCCCTCCAACTTCGTGGCGCAGCACATAGAGGTCTTAGGCCACGAAACTTGTCCAAGTTCATAAATCAACCAATTTTGTGACTTGAGAGTGGATATAATAAAGTATTGATGGCAGAAAGTTTTGAAATTGAACTGAAATGAGGTTTCTGGATTACCTGTGGACTTCAATTACCTGGTCTGTCTCTTTCTCATTGTGGGACAGGCTCTCTGTGATTCTCTGTAATAAAGATTCTTTTTGAAATGGGCTTGACCCAGAGAAAAATGACAGAAACGAGTAGCATAATAATGAATTTTATGTTTTTTATAGATCAAAATCTAATTTTAGATTTTGGTGTTACTATACCAACATGCTATTTCTAGCTCATTAGTATTGCAGTTTTGCTCTAGTTTAAACCTTAGTTTGGGGAAGAAATTTGATAAACTGGAAATTTTAGGCTTGAAAAGAAGAACGTGAATGAGACAGAATAGTGATTTACAAGTAGTAACTTAAATTGCCTGAGGGGGAGATCAGTAATGTAGAAATAAATTTGGAAGGGATTATTCATGTTACAAAAGTAACTCTTGACTTTACTGAAGGCTAATCTACCTGTGCTTCTTAGACTAGGATTCCTCGTGTGCGGGGGCACTTTAAGAAGACACAGGAGGATAGAACCTAACCCCCTTGAATGCTTGCTGTCACCAGGCTACCTCCCTCATCTGTCTTCCAGCCTGTGGGAGCTCTCGGTCTCCCTGATGGTCTTGAACACACCGAATATTATTATGCCTGCCTCAGGGCCTTTGCACTTGTCTCCTTACAGGCCTGGTCTTTTCTCATGTCCCTTGGGCATCTTCTCTTCCTAGAGTGGCTTATCTTACCACCCGCTCTACATTTCCATTGTTGCATGCTTCTTCCGTGCTCTCCCGTGTAGCTCAGAGAATGGTATCACGCGACCAGCTGCATGAGCCTGAGCCCTGGGACTGATCCTTGACAATTCCTGTTGCTGATTTGCCACCGAGTCCTCTTCGTCGCATCTCAAAGGCCCTGCGAGTCTGCCTGCGGCCATGACCTGCACTCTGCACAGCCATGGTCGTCCCCTAGCGGCTTTGCCCACCTCTGCTCTGAGAGGCCTTTGAATCGAGGGATTTTGTTGTTCCACACGCTGCCATCTATCATTTTCCGTAGCTGCAGACCGTTCCTTGGTGCGAATATGTTACAGTTTGTCTCCATTCACCATGGAGGACATTTGAGTTCTTTCTAGTCTTTCGATAACGTAAGCTGTGCTGCTGCTGACATTTTCCTAGACTTTTCTTCAGGCATGTGTGCAAGGTTCCTCGGGGACATACCCCCCCGAGTGGGACGGTTGGATCAGAGGCCATCCAGACTCTTGGTGTCACAAAACAATAGCAAATTGCTTTCCAGTGGGGTTGTGTCAGCTTGCGCTCTGCGCCACATTGGTCTGCGTAACCTCTGGGCTTTGGTGTTGTCAGGATTCTTGATTTTTGTAACATCGTGGGTGTGGAGGGGCATCTCGTGTGTTCTGGGTTTACACTGAGGTAATCGATGGTGAGGCCGAACGTCTTTCTGTATGTTACTGATTTCCTCCTCGTATGTTCTGCGGTTGGTAGTGACCTTCTTTCTTCCTTTCCTGGTGACTTGAATGTACTCCTCTTCCTTACTTGCCGACTCCGCTCTCTGCCCCGGCATCGAATCTGAGCGCCGCCCGTGGCCGGCCTGGCCAGTCCCTGATCGTGGGGGGGATGCTGCTTCCGGAGTCTTTCCGCGAAGAAGGTGTTTTAGACACAGTCCTAACCAGGTTAGAGAAGTTTCTTTCTGTCCAGCTTGACTGAGGTCTGACCACATCTCCGATGAGATAAGCGTAGGGCGTTCTGATGGCGGGAATGAAGATCGTGGGTTTTTGCTCTCGTATTTCTGGAAGGACTCAGACTTGGCCAGGACATAGAATGTTTTCTTATTCCCTGTTGGGGCTGGCTTACTAATAATTTATTTAGGATTTGGGTGATACATTTATGAATGAGATTGGTCTGGTGCAAATTTGACATCCAGTTTATAGCGGCCTCATGCGATGGGAGCAGCCTCTCTCCTCATCCCCTAGAAGGACAGAATTGTGTAAGAATAGAACAGTCCATGTCTTGAAAAGTTTTTAAAACTCACTTGTAAAAACCCCTTGTTTTGTGTTTTCTTTTAACTGCTTTGGTTTTTTGAGGAATTCTGTTTATTTTTGAGTACTTATAAGTTACAAAGAATTTATCTGTTCGTCCAAGTTTTTGAATTTTGGCATTAAGCTATGTTATTAATATTATCTGGCCTTATGTCTCTTTATTCATGGCGAATATTGCTGAGTTGTGTCCTTGTCTTCTTTCTTTATCAGTTTACCCAGAAGTTTGCATATTACTTTCTCCAGAGAAACATGTTTTAGCTGTGTTGACAGTCGTCAGACTTCTGGGGGCTCAAGAGGGAGCACTGAGTTTGGAGCAGAGGCCCCTGAACAGTTGGGGAATTTATGGGACCTGCTGTGGGTTTTCCTCCGGAGCAGAGAGAGGTTCCCTGTGATGCTGTCCCTACTTAAAGGGACAGTAAGAGGCCAAAATGAAAGTGTTTCTGGTCACTTGTACATACAATGTGTAGTTTGTTGGGACAGCTTCACCAAACCGCAAGATAACCGAAACCTGAGGTTTCCTGGAAGGAAGCGCGTGCTGTGTGGGTAGTAAGCTGACCTCTGGGTGCGGTTTCGTCTGGAAACGTGAGCAGCGTGGGCAGAGTTTATAGCGGCTCGTGTGCGGGGAATGTTTGATTACGTCATTGAGGGGTCCCGGGGAGCATATTGCTAATGTCCCGGGGCTGACCCTGGAGTTGACCAGCAGTCTTCCTCACACTCGTTCCTTTAAGGCAAGGCTTAAATGTGTCACGCGTGCTCACATAGTGTTTTATCCTGTCTTTTCCATCAATTAAGTTAGATGCACTATTTTCTCTGCCTTCCCTGTGTTGTGTCTGAGTGCTTCCACTACTGTCGTGTCCGCGGTCCGATCTCAGACCAGCACCGACAGTGTATTATGAGCCCTCGGCGGCGGGGATAACTGGCCTGTGGTGCGCGGTGAAAACATCTGTAACCTGTTAGCGACATGGAACCCACTTTTCTTTAAAAAGTTTCCTGTCATTGTTTCACTCTGTGAGTTAGAAAAATTCGTAACTCCCAAATAAATAGCAGTCGGAGATACTGGGTGAGGGGACTGCAGAGAAGATAGGAGCCCAGGTGTCCTGTAGCCGCTGGGGACACCCCGGGTCCTTGTGCGGATTCTGCTGACCTCGTAATGTCCTCTCCCCTCAAGGTTCTCCTGTAGCTGGTTATACGATTGCTTAGAAGAGTTATTTGCCAGAAAGCCAGTTAGGGGATATGCATCTAGGTTCTCCTTCCCCTTTCTTGCAAACTCAGGAGCCCTGGAACAGCGTGTGTCGGCTATTACTTTGGGTTTGGGATCTCCCTTTAGAGCAATTCCGTATGCCTGGCAACTTTCAGAATCACACCCCCTAGACACGCACACACGCGCACACACATGCACAAGTGCACAAACACACGTGTGCACACACACGTGCACACGCATGCACATGCACACACGTCCATGCACACACACACATGCACACACACGCACACACTCTCATCACCGTGACGTCGCGAGCGCGCGGTACTTGACATCCTGCAGTGACCTCGTCCGTGCCTCAGGCAGCTATGCCCCTCTCCCTTCCTCTTCCTTCCTCAGCCCACTAGCCGTTACGCCTGCCCTCGCTGAAGACAGCACGTTTAAAATACTGTCAATAATGACTGCGCATTACTACTGAACCGTGGGCGATGTTGCTAAATCTTTTGCTTCAAGGAAAATGTTAACTGATGTCATAAAGCTAATAATAGAGGCTTGCCTCTCTTAAAAATAATTATAGATCAATAAATTATGGGGTGAATTATAAAATAATCATAAAACAATTTACTACAGTGTTCCTTTAAATATTGATGATAATTGATTTAGTATCTGAGACTGTTTTTCCCCTCATTTCCTAACTCTTGAGTAAAGCCGCGGGAGGTGTCCTGAGGGCAGGCACAGGCCCCCGTGGGTGGGCGTTTGCCAAGTGTTCGCCGGGTGCCCGGTTGCCCCCATCCTGCTCTGCAGAGCGGCGTCTGGAAGGTGGCCTTCAGACCACGGCCAGGCGCGGGCGGCAGCCCGGGAGGTACAGAGCCGGCGGGCGGCCAGTGTCGGAGTCCCTGACGCGGGGGACACGCGCACAGCATCTGCAGCCCAAGCCCAGCCCGGCGTGCGGAGGCGGACATAGGCGCCGATAACGTGTGTCAAGTTTCTTTTTAGAAGACACAGTGCCTCTGCGTTAAAGAAGCCCAGTGACTTCTGTAGGGAAGTGAGGAGCGAGGCTTTCCCGTCGGGAGTCTGGCATCCCGTGGCGTCCGGCGATGGAAGCGAGATGGAGAGAGGACAGACGTAAGATGGGAGCTTTCCCGCTGGACAGACTGCACACCCGTGGCCCTTGTGGGCTCCCTGTGCCCCCCGTGGCCCCGCCGTGGCCCCCCTCATGGCTGTCCTTATCCTCCCAAGAGCCGCCAGTGCAGCTGGGGGACCCCACCTGGTTCAGCTCCCCTACCGACGGGCACACCCACACCTCCCAGTTTATGACGAAGGGTTTGGGGTTCTGTGGGCCTTCACTTTGAGGCCGTGTCAGAAACGTGTGGACCCCAGAAGGCTGTCCCGTCACCAGCGGAGAGGCCACGTTTCTGTGGCTCGGGACCCCGGGGCTGTGTTTCTGTGTTGCGTGTGCGACTTGTACAGTAAGCGGCAGGACTGAGGAGGTTTTCGCACGCGGACTTGGAACCGACGTGGGAGGGCTGACCGGTGTGGAGCTGTGTCTCCAGCGGGTGCACGGCCGCCCCCTCAGCGCGTTCCGGAGGGAGCTCGGGCCGCCGGGCTCTCGTGGGCCGCTCTCAGTTGGGTTAGATGATAGAATGCCATAGCCAAAGTTATAAGAAAAGGTGGTAATTATGTTTAACCTTAACACATTTCAAACTATATCTAATTTTTATTTTTTACTCAGGTGAAATTTACATTACATGCAATTAGTCATTTTCAAGCGAATAATTCAGTGACGTTTGTATGCTCTCACCGTGGTGCAGCCGTCACCCCTGTGTGGTTCCCCCTTTGCTCACCCCGCCCGACCCCACTAGCACATGCTCCCCGCCTCCCCTCCTGCCAGGCCCTGGAAACCACCCGTCGGCTTTCGGTCTCTGCAGACTTGCTCTTCTGGACATTTCACGGAGATGTACTCAGTGCACGTGACCTTTTGTGATTGACCTCTGTCACGTAGCTTACTGTTCTCAGGGTTCCTCCGTGTTTCGGCGTATGAGTACTTTGTTTCTTTTTATGGCTAAATGGTAGTCCAGCGTATGGAGAGGGCCCGTCTGTGTCTGTCGTGTTGAGGGACGTCGGGGCTGTGGCCGCCTCCTAGCCACCACGACTGACGCTGCTCCGAGCAGATGCGGACATACGCTGGTGTTTGCTGCTTCTGGGTCATACTGGGGAGCGGACTTGGCGGGTCCCATGGTAATTCTGTCTCACTGCTTTGGGAGCCACCAGACCTCTCCTCAGCGGCCGCACCATTTTCCGTCCTCAGTGGATGCATCCCAGCTTCTCCACATCCCCCAGAGGTCGCCGGCCTGCCAGGCTGGGCCGTGGTACAGCTGGAGTCAGGAGACGGGGAGCTCAGACCCGAGAGCTGGCCTTGAGGGGGGGCCTTGGGGGGCCGGGTGCACCCCTGAGCTCCCGCTTAGCTTAGAGCCCTAGGTCCCTTTCCACTGGGACGTTCTGCCGTCTGTGACTTCGTCATCGAAGGGTGGCCACTGAACGCCAGCGCTCTCTCCCTTTCTTTTGTCCTCATCTCCAGTCTCAGAGGAAGTTCTGTGGCCGTCTTGGCTCCTCCTCCACATACAGTGACTTAGGCAAGAATTCGGGGCTGGGTAACACAGGGTCAGCAGGTCCGTTCCCAGACTGATTGGTAATTGAGATCAAAAAGCAATAATTGAGCATCCGCTCTGTCTGTTGATGTAGTTACGTTTCGGGGAAGGGGTGTGCAGTGCCCTCCGTGGAGAAGGCAGGCCCAGTTTCGGCGCAGACTCGCAGTGCCCCCTGCCCAAGCCGCACCTCTGAGCTGTGGGGGCCGCCTGCCCGGCGGAGGCCACCACGGGATGCAGCTTTGGAGATCAAAGACGCACAGGGGATGCCGGCAGAGAACGGAAGGAGGGACTCTTGCCATCGGTAGAAGGGGCCACAGCCCTCCAGCGTGAGGTTCCAGAACTCTCCATGGCCCCTGTCCTCAGCGCTGGCCCTACCTGGGTGCACGCCGTGGGTGGGGACTCTGAGGCAGAGGTCGCATTTATGGAGGTGGGACACCTTGTGGGGCTCCCGCCGAGGGCTGTGCGTGGGGACAGTGCGTGGGGTGTTTGGATGGGACAGACGGGGCCCTCGCAGGGGACAGCTTGGCGTGGATTTGGGGTTCTCCCAGAAGCATTCGGAGCCTTGTTCCCTCCGTGCTCCACCTCGCCTGGGCAGGCAGGGCCTCCCCAGATGATCAGCACAGACAAGGTCTTGGGGGAGGAGAGGGGAGGGGGCTGGGACTCTGCTGCTGAGTAGCAGCGGGGGGAGACACCGTCCGCTGGGTGTGGCCTACATGTGGACCCCCGCCTGCACCAAAGATGGGGGTTGGTTCGCTGCCCCCAGGCCAGGGCCCAGCCCCGCTCCCTCCCGCTCCCCAGCTGTTCTCATTGCGCTCCCTCACACCCGCATCCTTTCACGCGCGCTCTGCCCGGCCCCCAGGGCTTGTGGCCCAGCCACTGGGATGGGGACATCAGTCGGCTACTACGGCTGCGAGGGAGATGAGGCCGAGAGTGGCGCCAAGGGACTGGGAAGGGCCCGCCTACTGAGCTGAGGCCGACTCTGCTCAGGGGGAGAAGGGGACAGGCGTTCCAGCAGGACCGATGTACGAAGGCAGTACGAAGCCGTGGAAATAGGCGAGACGACATTGCCTCCCGAGCAAATCACGTTTGTTTCCCCCCAGGGTGCGGCTGGAGACAGCTCGGCTGGGAGGGGAGGGGGCCCTGCTTGTGCCAGAGTCCGGACCGCAGCCCGTTGTCGGCCGAGGTCGAAGACGATAGCAGACTCTGCAAAGTGGACGTTGTTTTGGGAACGAGAGTGGAGGTCGGGACAGGGGCAGCCAGTTGCCTGAGGTCGGAGACTAGGTGGTGCTGGGAGGGGCTGGAGCCCAGCATCGTGCGGACCCCAGAGCTGGCGCTTCTCGCCGACATCGGGCTGCCCCCCTGTGCACGCGGAGCGGCGCTGCTGGGGGGTCGGTGCGCCCCGCGTGGCTGGGAAGTTGGGGTGCGCGCCGGCCTTGGCGGCTGTCAGACTTCCCAGGGAGACACGGGCTGGCGCTGTCCCTGGCGGTGCCGGCGTGTGGGGGGGCAGCGCGGCGGTGATGACCGGGGTGGGCTCGGGCCCCTGCTCTCTCGGGTCCTCGCCCAGCGGCTGTGCCTCGTCTTCCCGGGAGGGGACAGCAGCGGCTGCCTCACACGGTTTTCATGTGAATGCCTCTCAGCAAGCGTCACTGTCGCTGGACGCCGTGTGGAGCGTTTGGCATGTACACCCAAACACGGGCTCATCATCCAGTTGGGAAGACGAGCTCTAACTCCAAACATCCAGATAAAAATACTAAGTCTGCAGAAATTCCCACGCGAGTCGTGTGGAAGTCCACCCTACACGCTCGGGAAAGTGGGAGAGACTGCGGAGGGTTTTTATGGAAGACACGGGGCTTGAGTAGGAGCCTGGAGGCATCAAATCGACGAGGGGGGGGCTCGGGGGGAGGAGAGAATATTCTGGAAAGGAAGAACGCGAGGAACAGCCATGTGTCCTGAAAATGTTTGTGATGGACTTGAAGCCACGTCTTGTGCCCATGTGACCCTGGCGCTGGGTCGGAGGTCAGCGAGCGCGGCCCCGCACGCGACACGAATTGCTGAGGACCTTTCACCTGGCTGCTGTTTGTAGGAGGGACTGAAGTCAGGAGGAAACTGGAAATAAGACAAAACAAGCAGAGCCAAGCCTTCCATGTTCAGCAGAAGTTTTGTAGATGCCGCGACTCGTCACCACGAGTGGGGCCGGCAGCAGTGGCCTCACGGCTGTCCCCGAGGTGGGCCACGTCCGGGTGGCCGCGGGGGGCTCGCACGGGAGGGTGGGCTTTGCCGTGAGGCCCGTTTCCACGCGGCTGCAGTCAGGAGAGGTGCTCGTGCTCTGCGGAGTCCTGGTGAGCTCAGCTCGGAGGTCTCCGCCCTGTCCCCTCCCTGAGGACTTCGAGCTCCCCGGTCAGTTTTAGATCCGGGAGGAGGGGCGCCCTGTGCCCTTACAACAGAATTCGATGACGGAAACTTCCGCTTGTTCCGTGAGTTTCTGTGACGAAGAAGTCTCACTAAGCATATTCACTTGGAAAATGCTTTTATTATTTAAAAATATATTTCTGTGGCAAGAGGGAAGTCGCTGAGTCGTGAGAACGTGGTGTTGGTGCCGGGAGAACGCAACGTGTTCCGTCTCAAGGTAAGGTCGTCTTGGCTGAACTAGGAGTAATTTCCAAGTTGATTTGCAGACTGTGTTAGGTTTAGTAGCACCTCAGGACTGACCGATGACAGCTGTCGTGTTTTTGCTTCTTCGTCCCTCAGCTGACAAAGGGGACTAGCTGCTGGCCAGACCGCACGGCCCTGCTCCGCGCAGGCACCAGGTGGCGCCATGGTGCAGGTCCTTAGCGCAGTCATTTATTATTTTAAAAATGGGATTTGGGAATTAGGGCTTCTGGTATTCTGCGTTCACTAGATTTTTGTGCAGTGTTTCAAACTGTGGGGATTCAAAGACCATGTTTAGGATATTTTTTCCAGTCTCCATTCTCATCAGTTATAGTAGAAAGACTCTTCCCTCCCTAATCTTGATTTTCAAAGGCGGTGGGGGAGAGCATGGCCTTATGCACAGGATGTGGCAGCGAAATTTTGATGCTTTTGCCCCACTGCCTCCCCATTTCTCTGTTCTGATCTTCCGTTCTACTTGTAGAAAAGTGATTTACTAAGAGTAACTTATACTAGAATGTTAGTGACTTATTTTTTAGTGGAGGACTAGAGACACAGGATAATGTTTGCCGTCGAAGATTGGGTTGCTAATGGAGTTTCAGCTCTCAGTGACTAACCAGTCGAGAATATATGTTTAAGATTTACTTTTACCTCTAAGTTTACCAGTATTGTTTTTATGTGGATGAATAACAAAACCATATGTCATTTAGTGGGACAAATATATTTTGCTCAAGGCAAATTTGGCTTTCCTGGGTTTCACAAGAATATTCAAGCTAAGAATGGCCACCGTGAGTTTACAATTAGGGAATAAATATTTCTGAAGCATTGATTTGAAGACTGTGAGGAGCTGTGTACAAATGGAACAGGAAAAGACGCGTGAATGCCCAGGAATGCTGTAATTGATGTGTTTGACTCTGAAAACACTGTTTATCATCGTCGCTAATGCGGAGTAATGTGTACTGCCGATGCTTCAAACGAACTGAGCGAATTCCGTTGTG
This sequence comes from Potos flavus, assembly GCA_028534135.1. Taxonomy (NCBI): domain Eukaryota; kingdom Metazoa; phylum Chordata; class Mammalia; order Carnivora; family Procyonidae; genus Potos; species Potos flavus. The sequence goes on along the minus strand of CM052887.1, from coordinate 91,833,701 downwards.
GAAATTACAGTTCTATTGTGTGTTCTCTCAGGTTATCCTTTATTTTTACAAAAATATTCCTCTCGCCGAACATCTATTTTGAGATTAAGAAGTGCCTGTTCTGTCTCAGAGAAGACCATTTCTCAGCCCTCTGTTCTTAAGACGGATGAGTGTTTCGACAGCAGACGCTAGCGGTGCGCAGGAAGGGGCAGCAGAGGGACATGAGAGCAGGAGGTAACCCCCGTCCCTCGGCCATCTATGCGGGGAGCGCTGAGCGAGCACCTCTGCGTGTCAGGCTGGGTACCAGGCCGCGGCAGCGTGGCGGTCAGCGCTAAGTGAGGAGAGATGGCCTTACTCAGACGACGTTGAGCAGCTGTCTCTGGGGGCAGCACGGACAGAGGGTGGGCCAGACTCGAGAGAGCGTCTGGAAGTGGACTCTGGAGAACGGGAGGGTCTCTAGAGAGTGGGGAGCAGGGGTGGGGGGGCACGTGATGGTCCATGGGTCTCTCCCTCCCCCGAGGACAGGAGGCCTGGTCAAGCACGCGTGGACAGACCTGTCTTGGGGGTCATTGTGATTCTCTCGGCACCACTGGCCGTGGGGAGATGTTTCCGGGCTGCCCTGCACCTGCGTCTACTCATCCCTCAATTAGTTAAGGGTAAGATTACTAGTAATAATTTTTAAAACTGCAGAGAGCCAACCACTGGACTTGATAGTCAAGACAGACATACTCAGATACAGCGGTGTTGGGTTTCCACGATGGGGTGTCAAGGAAGCTTCTGTGTCTCTTACGTTTACGTGGGGGGCGTGTCTTCGACACGACAAATCCCTGCTGCATCCGTGTCTGAGGCGCCTTCTCCCCCCAGCTGCGGTGGGGAAGGGGAGGAGGTTCTTTACGAGATTATTTGGCATCTACAGACTCAGTCACTCAGTTCGAGTGCTGCTTCCGTGTGCCCCGTGTTTGTATGGGGCCACGTGTTGCACTCTGTGGAGTCGTCCCTGCCCGAAGGAGCTCGCGGGGCTGGGCTGCCCACTGCCTCTGGGACCTCGGCCATTCCCCAGTCCCCTCACTTACACCTGCGAGCATAAGATACGTGAAGAACTTGGAGTCGTTCTTACTTAATATTAGTTCCCTTTGTCCATAAGCAGATAACAGTCTGGGACCCGGAACAAAAGACAGCTTCGGATGAAAGAGGCCTGGGCTCACTCCCCGCCTGTCAGAACGAGGGCAGCTTCTGGAATGGGAGTCCCTGGCCGGCTTCAGCTTCTTGTCTGCTTCACCGTTTCGCGCAGGCCTCCTAGGACATGGGCTCGGGTTTGTAGGGCTTCTGACGGGGAGAGGCGAACGGCTTGTCCCGGCTCGGGGGGACGGGACGTGCTGACTGATGGGGCAGAGGGCTGGCATCTTCTCCGCGAAGTGCAGAGGGAAAGCAGACGAGAAAGGGACGGCTCCGTGTCGCAGAGGAGGAACGCGTTCATCTCGTGTGTAGGGTGTGCTCGCTGGCGCGCTCTCGAGCTTGCAGGGAGAGCCGCAGAGGGGCACGGCTGCCCGCGTCAGTCGCCCCTCCACGCTCGCCTGTGCCCCCTGCCTGCCTCTGTCGCTCAGGGGGGTCGAGCACGGCTCCCCGAGACCCGTGTTCTGGAGACTCGTGGTCCTGTTACCCGCGGGGTGGCCCAGGCTATGGACTCCGATTCCGGGGCCGGGGGGGTCTGCTCTTGTGTCCACAGCCACCAGGGAACTGTAGGGACGGAAGAGGGAAGGTGACAGCGGGACGAGCGTGCCGGGCTGTGTGCGGCCGGGGCGGCTGGGAGCTGCTCGGCTCCCTGTGGACCTGCCTGTGGCTGGTCCGTGGGGTGTGACACGGCCACACAGGGGACACCGTGTCAGAGGGTCCACTTCGCTGCGAGAACGGCACGAAGAACCCCAGGGCCCTTTCACCCCAGACGGCTCCCCCCGCTCACACGCCCACGGGCACTGTGCCCTTCGGGGTGAGAAGATGGCCAGGCCGTGGGGACCGATGACATTGTCCCCGCCATCCCGGAGGGTTTCATCTTTGCCTGCAGAGCAGAGCCTTTCGGTCCCTGGGCTTTTCTGACTGGCAGGTGGTTGACCCGAGTCCCTGGCAGGTGTGACTGCATCACGCACACAGCAGTCCTGGGGGCAGGGCTGGTGACGCGGCGACCCCCCCCCCCCGGGGGAACAGCCTGTGCTGGCCCCCCCGCAGCCTCATCAGAGCACGACCCACCTTCCCGGCCAGGCGTCGTCTTTCATGTGTATCTGCTTGGTGGGCTGGAAGGGGCAGCAGGACCCGGGACTGTCACTGAGCCCCACAGCCCTTGTGTTCTGCTGTCAGTGATGCCGGCTTCCCCAGCCTCCTGCCACTCGAGGAATTCCAACCATTCCAGGCAGGAAAACCCACTTCAACTCCTAAGCTACAAACAACAGAGACACACAAAAGCTGCCCCTGGAACGTGGAGCAGGGAAGGTATTTGCTCAATGCCCTTCTTTTTTCCTGAGGGTACGAAGCTGTCCCTTTAATGACAAATTTACAGTAGGAACTTAGAGACTAGTCTGCTCACCCCTTGTCTTCAGACAAGACGGTGGACGTGTTTGCCATCACAAAATTCCACCGTAAGAGGACCTGCAGAATCGGTGTTCACTTTATAGATAGAGGTTTAGTCCAGTAGCGAGTCTCTTTCTGAACGGGCTTAGAGGATGTAGCGCAGTAGTGGCTTTTGTCTCAGAGGTGGTGGGGGTGATAAATGTAGTCACCACTAAATTATGTCGTGGACTGAAGTAGATTTTTACCATTAATTGGATCTAGGCCCTCTGACCTTTCTGCAGGAAGCAAACTAAAGGTATAATAATTTTTATAAAAATGAGCTTTCCATACTTCCAGTAATTTTTTTTAAAGCATTGAAATAATTTCTGGACAATGAAAGAACTCTGACTCTCTCATTCTTGAGATAAATAAAGCTTTGATTTTCAAGGCCGTCCCGTCGACCCTTTGTCTCTCTCCGTGTCCCCAGCCCACCCTGCAACCCGGCTGAGGACAGCACAGGGAAATGACTCCAAGGGGGCTCCCATTCAGGAAGAAAAACCTGATGGAATCAAATGTATGTTTCTACCAATAGAGTTTTTTAAATGAACTTATTCAGACTCTTCTCCCAAATAACAAGCCAAGTAAGAGCCAAACCACCATTTGACAAACTTCAATGTGTATATTCAGTGGTATTTTTTTTCCTTTGGGACTAAGTACTTTAAAATTGATAAAACTCTGAAATTAAAATACTGGAAGGAGGCTGAGGAATTGAAAGCTCCATAGTGGACCTTCGAGGCCACATGGCTGGGATCGAGCGGGGATCGAGCGGGGGGAGGTCCATGCAGGTCTAAGCTTGTTTGTTGCAGATTCCAGCTTGTTTCTTTATCTATTTATTTTTGAGTTCTGTCTGTTTTGCATGTTCTTTGCTCCACATACTGGTCGGGCCGCGATCATTCTTAAGTAGCTCTACTAAACACCGTTTCCGTCATTTCCCAAATGACGTTTGTAAGTCACTCGACAGAACTGGGCAAATCCCAGGTTTGATCCCCACCTGCCATTCACATGACGCAAAGACTGGCAAGACTTTTCCAACCTTAAGCACATGATGGTCAGACACCAGGTGAGTGAGAAGTGCTCGGGGAGGAGGGGCCAATGGTTTAGCGCCCAAGAGTGTGTGAAGGAATCGGAGCATACGTATTTGTGGCTGTTTTGTGGGCCCTCTGTTCCGCATCAGTGGTGTCTGACGTTCTTCAGGCTCCGGCCACTTCGGGGACCCCAGCTGTCCCAGGTTGGGACGTACAAAGAGCAGGTGCTTTCAAGGCGCCGTAAACGCCATCCAGCATGATACGGAGCGTGAACAACTTGACAAAGCTGGTGGGGTAACTTGTGCACTTTCCTTTACTATTTATAAATTTAAATGAAATAACCAAGCAGTTTGACCCTTAGATGCGAACTCATTACCTTGAGATAATGATGTAGAATTTCTCGCTTAGGACTATCGCATGAAAGTTTAGAGCTAATCATTTTGTTTTGCAACTAAATGATATACAAAAAGCCTGTGTCTGTATGCATATACTTATACACACGTATTTTTATGAAATAATTTCAAAGACACAAGTGCACCTTTTTATATCCCTTACTTGTGCGGCCGTGGAAAGATAATTAACAACACATATGCAGTATTTTGTAAGTAAAGACACGAGATAAGCAATTAGTCATACTTCTACTGAACTGTCAAAGGTTGTTTGTAAGTGAGGTCAGCAAGATGCTAACTACATGGTTGAATGCTTTATTTGAAGTAAAGATGTGTGATCTTTGAGTGAAGTTATTAATGATGTGACAAAAATCTTGAAAAACACTCATTTCAATGGGGAACTCTAGTCAAAGCTTTGTACTAACAAGTCAGCTGCCAAGATGCAGCTTTGGGGAACATGACATTATGCTTGTGGATGTTTGTCCCAAGAATACAAAATAGGAAAAGCAATCGCTCTGCTCTTTGGGGCTAGAACTCCCTCCTGATGGCGTGTTCCCCAGCTGGTGGGTTGCCTTACTGGGCTAGCACGGTCTTCTCCTACTTCTGCATCTAACGGCATGGATACAGATCGTGCGGGTGAATTAATCCAAAGGTATCATCCAGGAACACAGGCAGCATGCTGGAGAAACACGGGGTCAGATGCGTGAGCCCTGCTGAGAAGGGCCCGGGAAACTGACCCGAGGCCACGGACACGGGGGGTTGGGGGGGAAGGCACGCAGGGCAAACAAGAATTTATTCTAGAAACCCTAGTATTCTTACATAGGGCCCTAGGTCCTCCATCTCCCCGGAATAAATACACGTTGGGTAGATTACTTAAACAGGAACTCCCCCTGCCAAGAAAGAGAGAGCCTTCTCCCGGGGGCTGACACTGAGCTCCGTCAGGAGTCACGACGACTCTGCTGGGTCCCCGGCCGACGTGGGGACAGGGGCGGCGGTCCGCCTCGGGAGGAGGGCCCTGGTTTCCTTCCCTCCATCCCTGCGGGGTCTCCGGGCTGGCGGAACCAAGGCGTCAGCCTGGAGTGGACGTCCTTATGTTCTCACCTAGAAAGGTTGTGCAGGCAATAGGAGCTTTGCTCCCTTTGAAAATAATTTGAGAGAAATGTCTTTTCCTGAGGATTTGGCAGGAGGTGTTCTATCACTTTCAGTTTGTGGTACAGCAGCTCTCCATCGCTCGGGAGCTGTTAGAAGGGCCACCTGCCTCACGTCTGCTTCCCGGTTGACTTCGGTTGCCCGGATACGTACCCGCACTCCTAAGAGCTGGCCGGCTGGTGTTTCATTCCCCATCAGTTTAGAACGAAGCCCAAGGAAGCGAAATATCCAGAAACGATTCCCCTCTGGGCACAAAGGCGGTGCTCTTTCGTATTTTTGGCAACCCGGGCTACTCCCTGAGGCCACAGAGTAACCCCCACCCCCCCGCCCCCCGCCGTTGTCTGTGTGGCGCTGCGTGAGTCCCGTCCACTGGACGCACACGGCTTCCCGGACTGCAGACGACAGCGACCGCTCCCGCAGCTGGGCCGCTGCCCAAGACCGTCCACGCCAGGAAAACAACTGCCTCGCCTGGCAGGGAGATAATCGCAGCTTATTCTGATGAAAAAGAAACGAAGTATTTTAAGTGGCTGGTGGGCGAGGGGACTCGGGTTCGGCCGCGACATCTGACAGGCGGGGTCGTCGCCCGTGTTGACAGCTGAGGTTTAGGAGAAAATGCTGCCGGGTGAAGAATGCCATTCTCTGCCCAAACATCCAACTATTTGTTTGAATATTATTGGCATTTTCAAGAGGGGTTTTCAGTCGTGCGCAGAGCTTCAAAAATGCGGTTCTTCCGTTCAGCTCCCGGGAGCCTGTGAAATGGAGCGGGGCAGCCAGAGTCGGCAACTTTATTACAAAAATAACCTGCAGGAACAACGTGGAGCGAAGGTGCTGTTCTTACACTACTTCTTACCACTGAGTTCGTGGAAGCCTTCTTGACACACACCCGTGTACACAGGCGTGCTTGGGGCTTTGCGAGGTGGTCGTGGGGGGCGGCAGTTTATAGTGAATGTGGCCAAGACGATCGTGTTGTTGCGAAGCCACTTTCTGCCCCGTTATTTATGGGTTTGTGCTTTGAATACACATCGGTGTGTAGGCTTCCTTTTAACAGCATTACCTTCACACAAAGGAAAAAATCAACAGACTTAGAGCTTTAGAAAACGCTAAGATTTTAAGGAAAATACGCCTGCTCTCCGTGACTTACTTGAGCTTGACATAGTCATTCATTCCTTTGCTCCCTCGACAGGTGGAGGAGTGCGGTGTCAACGCCTACTGTGTGCTGGGCACCGTTCTGGGTGTTTGGGATCAAAGAGGAGAAATCCGTCCCTAACAGAACTTACACTCTCATTTCAGGAGACAGATAATAAATAAGCAGCTGAGTAAAATCCCTACTGTGCCAGGGTGGGAAGTGCTGTGGAGAGAAGCCAGAGGGGGTCGTGTCCATCCGCGGGGCGGGGGTGCAGAGCCCTCGCGGGTCTGCTGGCGACATGGGGACAAGCCGGGCGCCATCGGAGGGCTGCACGTGGAGGAGCGGCCGGTCAGAGCACTTCTGAAAGCCGTTCCTCCGGCTCCTCTCTCGTTTTATTGGGGTGAAGTCCACGCAGGATGAACTGGAGCCCTTCAGTCATCTCCAAGGGAACACTGGCGTCGAGCACGCTCACCTCCTTGGGCGACCATCCCCACCAGCAGCTCCAGGACCCTCTCAACCTGTAGAACTGGAACTCTGTCCCCAGGAAACACAAAGTCCCCTCCCCCGCCCTGGCCCTTCCCTCCACTCTCCGCCCCTGCGAGTCTGACCCCTCCAGGGACCGCGTTCGAGGAATCCCACAGCACTGGCCACTTTGGGACCGGCTTCCCTCACTGAGCGGGATGCTCGCGGGGGTTGGGCTGTCGCTCCCCATGAAGCCTGAATACTGTTCCCTCGCGTGAAGACACGGAATGCACTCAGCCTGTCGGTTTGTGCCCTTTCCACCTCTGGCTCCTGGGAATACTGCCGCGGTGAGCGTGGGTGTGAGCCCCGCTTCCTCCCGTGTCTCCACCCAGAAGCGAGCTGCTGCCGCCCGGGCAGCTCTGTTCCACCCTGCAGGGTCCGGCCTGCCGTCCGGCGCCGCCGTGCCACCGGCCTCCCCATCCGCAGCACCCAGGCTCTGACTTCTCGCGTCCCCAACAACACCGGTCATCTTCTGCGGTCCGAGAACACGGCTTCTCTTTGAAACAAGATTGTCGGGCCCCGGGCAGAAGCACACAGGCCTCCAGGGAGCGTGGCCGTGAGCGTGGCCGTGAGCGTGGCCCTGGAGGGGCTGCACCGCACCGGGCCTGGCTGTGCTCCAAGTATAAGGCCCTGGGTGTCGCTGATGAGTCAGGTGCTGGCCACGAGAGAGGGATGCCGAGGAGGAGCCCAGTGTCTTTGTCCTGCACAAGCGAAAGGAAGGTGCTCCTCGGCGGAGATGGGCGCGGGAGGGCTGCTAGTTTGCAGATGTGAATACTACGTAAGTCATCTCTGCACACAGGACGAGGACAGGATGTGCTGTGACGTGGGCATTTCTGGCAAAATCCTGAGCAATCTCATGGACCAGCAGGACACGGCATGGGAATGTCGACTAGTTCCTTGGCAGTGGCTAGAAAAAGGCTCAGACCTGGAAGAATTGTTGCATTTGTTCCTGCTCCCTGCTCTGTCTTTGCACCTGTACCCTTCCCGTCCTTGCTCCGTCGAGCTGCCCCCTCCTCCCGTCAGCCTCTCCCATGTCCCCGGGGAAACCCACTGCTCCCTAGGGCTGGAGTCTCCTGCACGCGCTCCACGCTCCGGTGATCGTGATTTCTGCGTGACGTCCGCGTGCCCGGCGGCACGCACGGATGCTTGGTTACGTGAGCTCTGAGGGCAAGGACTCATCTGAAGTTGACCTGTGTCACCAGAGTGGGAATGATAGGGACGCAGTGCGGGGCCGCGGTGGTGCCTCAGGAGGCTGCTGTTCTTCCGAGGCCCGTCCCCCACGCAGCCCGACATCCCCCCACCCCAGACGAGCCCTCCGTACACCCACTCTCCCATCCTTGCTCTGGCTGTTTTCCCATTTTAGACTGCGTCACGAGAACTCCACGTCACCTCCACCCGCTGTAACTCTCGAGTCATCCAGGAGCGCCCAGACCGGCTTCCGGAAGGTCTTCGTTCATTGCAACCTGTGTGCATCCCCCTCCCCCACCCCGCCCCCAGAAACCCTGGAGCCCGCGTTTTGGCAGCTGGGAGCCATTCCCACATGTAATCATATTTCTCGGTGGGAGTATTTTGCTTCTCAACTCGCTGACTGGAGCGTGTGGGGACAGGAGCCGTGTCTGTGATTTTTCTGTCCTTCTGTCATTTTCTGATTCAGTGGTGGCTAGATCGGGACACGGTCAGCAACCACTTGTGGAGAGAGCATGTGCTGCACGCATCACTCACTAGAGTGTCTCGGGTTTTCTTGCACAGAAATACGTGGTTTACGATGAGATCATACGGGGAGTAAGATCGCTGGTGTAATGTAGCCCGTGATTTTGGGGGACGGTGGCCCACCGTTCTGCAAGTACTTCCGTCCAGTGTGAGTACGAGGGTTTGGATCTGAAGAGGAAGGACTCATGCCGGGTGTTCTAACTTGGTGGCATGCTCACGTGGCCCTGGCGGGGGGAAGGGAGCGTGAACACGCATTGTCCTGGGCGCTGGAACAAACGCCCACGTGGCCAGTGCCCCATATTCAGGAGACTCTGACACATGCACGCGGGACTCGCTCTCTCGCCACAGACCTTCACGTCTCGGGAAGAGTGGCCCCCCCCCCCCCCCCGCCCCAGCAGTGTCGTGCTTGCTCTCCGTGGGGCTGGCCCCAGCCCATCACGTTTATTCTCCGAGTTCTGGTTCGGGGTGTTTGGTTTTTCTTAACTAAGCTGATGGCATTCCGTCAGCTGGAAAAAAGTCTGAAAACTCAACGGGGCAGAATTCTCCCTGGAGTTTCATGGCGTTCTAAGTCCTCAAGGCTGGAGAATGCAGTTATACACCTTCCTCCCTCCCAGGACCCCACGCACTGCCTCCTCCGTGGTGGGCACCGTCCCGTGTTTCCTGGCAGAACAACGGGGGCTCCCATCTCAGCCCGGAGCCCGGCAGGGGAAGGGCCTCTGGGTTCCCAGGGCAGGCTGCGATTCAGTAAGAACGCCTTCCCACTGTCTTCCAGTCTGCTGGGAATTCTGTACTCCAACAGTAACCTGCCGGGGTCAGACTGCAGGCCAGAAGTCATCCCAGGGGGCGAACAGGGTTCTCCAAGTTTTACTGAGTGAGAAACAAGTGAGAAACAAAACCAGAATTCTGACTCCGCGTTAACCCTGAGCAAACAGTGGTGAGCACAGTGGATTCTGCGGCTGTAACTGGAGATCGGCCCAACCCTGAGCAAACGGTGGGGCCCGCACGTCGGGCTTTGATGCCGGCTGCTCCTGCCGCCCCGCCCGCCCGGGTCCGCGCCCTCGTAGTCCTCTGCGGGGACTTCAAAGCCAGCCCGCACCGCCGCGCGCCCCGCCTGCACCCCGAGATGCGGGCGGAGCCTCGCAAGGAGCCCTCGCTCCCAGCTCGAGACGGGCGGCAGTTTGTTCTTGCTGCTGTCGACTTTGAACTCGGTCTCTCAGATTTCTCTCTGTGTTACTGGCTTTGAACTCCCACCCTTCGGTGCCTGAATTATCTCTTTACGACTGCGTCCTGATACCTGCCAGAGGGCCTCGTGAATTCCGATCCCTCCCCTGCCTGGACCGAGCCCATACCTGCTGCCGGAAGCCTCACCTGTCCCCGCCGCACCTGAGGAAGACCTCGGACCTGGGACGTGTTCGGGACACTTGCTCACCATCTTCCTGTGGTTTGAGACGTAGGGCAGCAGCAGAAAAAGTTGGAGCAGCGAGGGCCAGTGTTAGTCACCAGGGACAAAGCTGGGCCACCCCTCCCACCCCCAAGCCGCCTGTCCCCCGCTTCTCTGTTCCTGCCTTTCCCAGACCGCCGTCCTGTCCCACAGCTCAGCGCTGGCTGCGTGGGGCCGGACCCCCGCCCCCCAGCCGGGGACTCTTCCTGAGCAGCCTCACAGCCTCGGGAGCTCGTCCAGCCCACCCGGCTCTTCCACAGGACCGCGGGGACGGGAATCACGTGGGGGGCTTCCCGTCTCTTCCAGACCTCAGGCCCACAGGCTGTACCGTGGCTCCTGGATGACACGCGAAACGAGAGTTGAATAAAAGGAAGGCCTGCAAACACAGACTGAGCTTTCGTCACCAAAATGAGAAAAATAAACACATTGTCACCTGTAAATGGAACCGAAAGGAACAGCATTTAGATTTGTTTTTCCTGCTCACCCCAGAAATTGTATTTGAAAGTCAAGATGGAATCACCATCCTAGAATTCTTGAGTGAGATCTGGTCCTACCCCTGATTTTATTTTATGTTATTTTATTTTTATTTGTTTTTCTCTCCCTGATTTTAAAGGAGAGGAGGCCCTAAGGCTCGGCACCCAGGCCGCAGTTTGCCCCGAGGACCGAAGGTCAGGGCCGGGCCCCTCGCACTTCTGATCCGAATTCCAGCGCCTGCGCGAGCTGGGGCTTCCCCGGGCGGGCCTTCCTCTGCCTGTGACCTGTCCTCCCCACGGGGCCCTTCTCGCCTGTGACCTGCTTGTCCGGGCGCCGGTCCCTGGTCGGAGTCCGCGCCCGCGTGAAGACCCTGGTTTGTCCACAGAGGTTTCTGGAATCAGTTGCCCGCCGGCAACTCTGTGTGTGTACTGGGCGACCCGCTGGGTCCTCGGGGCACGTCCTCAGCTTTCTGGCCCCGCGGCTGTAAAGGGGCTGTTTTCTTGCTGACGGCTCTTGCTCCTCTCCAGCACTCCCAGACCCATCCCATTCTTGACTGCAAGCCGGGAATTTCTTGTGACGTCTTTCTGAACTGCTCCCTCCCCTTCCTCTGAAGCCCTGTGGAGTGTCTGTATATTATTTTCTAAAACGTGGTTTTCTTATGTTTTCCAGCTTTAAGCACCGAGAAAAACATCTGATGTGTCTAAGACGGTGCCTGTCGTACCTGTTCCGGGATTGGTTTTACAAGCGAAGACTCACACAGTTGTCTTCCTGTTGGGGCTGTGGGGCCGCGCGTCCGGGCGGAGGTGGGGAGTCACGGGGTCCGCAGAGCAGACACTGTCCAAGCGGGGCGGGGGCTGGCGGGCAGACCCAGCGGCAGCTGTGGCCGGAATCTGGGCAGGCAGCGGGCATGACTCAGGTCCTCGCGGGGCTGTGATCGTGAGGCAGGGTTGGAGGTGGTCTCGGCATCCACGGGCTGGGCTGCAGAGAAGGGGCCCAGGATGGGGACCTGGAGGGACGTGAGGAGCAGACCCACCGTCCTCCCAACGACCAGGCCGTACATGCATGTGCGGCAGGGGCCAGCCGATGTGGCGTGACACGGCAGGGTCAGGGACCATGAGCTAGCGGGGCATGTAGTAACAATTCTCTGATTTCCTGTTTCTTAATATTGTAATTTCAAGATCTTAGCAAACAACTCTTTCCAGTTATTAAGGGTTCCTGAATGTCACGCACCCTCAGATTCAAGTGTTTAGAGCGACACAAGCATTTTCCCTGGAGTGTCCCCTGGCCACGCTCCTCATTTCCAGGTCAGCACACAACCTCCGCGCGGATGGCCTGCCGCTCTGCAGCTCCTCCCTCCCTGCCCCTCCCCCTGCCTAGCCCCTCCCTTTCCCCCTCCCCATTCCCTCCTCCTCTAGCTCCTCCCTCTCCCCCACCACGAGCTTGGCT
>CM052887.1:91802470-91821739 GCA_028534135.1 Potos flavus | reverse complement strand
CCCCCCCCCCCCCCCCCCGCTGTCGTCCTGCCCGCGCCCCGTGTGCTCAGCGGGCCGGAGAGCGGCTCCCCGGTCGTTTGTGCTCACTCCTCGGCCTCCTGTCTTACTGTCCACTTCTGCGTGGCTCCTCCCTTAGCCTTTACTGCCAGTTGCAATGTGGTTCTGTGGCATGGAAATACTTAGCTGTTAAGAGCAGGGTGGAGAGCACGAAGTCATTTAAGCTAATAATACTTTGCACTAAGTGCCGTGTAATTCACCTCCAAACCAGGAAGGTCTCAGCGTTCTGAGCTGGAAATCTCAAGCAGGAGGGTGTCATCCTGTAGGAGCCAAAAGTTAGCCGCCTCCAGGTCCGCCCGTGATTCGGTCAGAAGGGAAAGGCCTTGGTGTGAACCCCTCCTAGCCAGCAGCACCTTACCCGTCGTGTTCCTTCTCTGTCCAGATGTGGTCCTCAGGGCAGCCGGCTGCCTCGGGCAGGGCCGCTGTGCTCGCTCCAGCTCTGAGTGTGGGAGAGTGAGGCCCAGAGCACACGCCCTTCCCGGGGGAGCCAGGCCTTCTGGGCTGGTTCTTCCCCCACAATCTGGGCAAGGTGACGAGGGTGCCAGGTGCGTGTGAAGTCTCTGCTGAACCCCCTTTACTCATTCAACGGTACGAAACCCTTGGTACGCGGGTCCGGTCAGTAGCGAGGGAGCAGACCCACCTCTCCAGTTCGGAGAGCGCTGTCCTCACCTCCACCCGCACGTCGGCACATACTCAGCACGTCCCTCTTTCTGGGCAGACGGCCCTCCAGGATTGGCTCCGTGGGTTTCCACTGTTACCCTCCGGCTCATGTTACTGCTGTTGACCTACTCCCCTGGCATTTAAAACACCTAATAGGCACGTAAATTTCACCACACGCGCGCGCGCGCACACAGAACATCCCACAGAAATCACAATGTCACCAAGAAAGTTCCGCTGTGGTTTCCATACCTTGGATTAGCTATTTGACGCTGGTATGAAGAGATTACAGGACTTTACTAGGTGTGATGACTGTTAGGAACCTAACTGTCCTTGATTTACATCAGCAGCGTCCATGCAAAGCTTCAGGTGATTCAATCCCCCAGACGGGTTTTAAGACTATCTGGGGGAGTCTTCAGGTCAGCCAGGGGCCTCCCCCCACTGTGTGGCATCCGCCCAATGACCTGGCACTGAATGTGACCCAAGAAGAGTGAGATCAAAACCATGAGCCTCTCTCCCCTCATGCTGATTTGACAACTGTGGGCCAGTAAAAACGATGGATTTGTTGTAAGCCCCCGAGCCCATAAACAGGGGGCAGGGCTTTCCCTCACTGCCCTGTTGGTGACAGAAACCAGCTCGCCGAATGTCAGCGTGCATGCGGTGCTATACGGCTCTACAATCCCACGTGTGTGTTTGCTTTCCTGGTTGAAGTTCGTTTCGATAAAGAACAGGGGAGGAGCCCGGGCTCACTTGGAGGAGAGGTGATTTGGAATGCACTTCGAAGCTCAGGGTCAGCCCGGTCTTGGCCGCTGGAAAGTCACTGAGCCTCAGTTTCTGTGTCGGCACAGTGGGGGCGTGGCTGCCCCCCCTCCCCCGCCCCAGGTTGCCATAGCTCGTGTGGTCGTGTCGGCACAGTGGGGGCATGGCTGGCGCCCCCCCCCCCCAGGGTGGCCATAGCTCGTGTGGTCATGTTCGGGGACACTGCTCGCTGGCGGCCGGCCAGTGCTGGAGGTGTGGACGTCTGTTCCCCGGGCAGATCGCCTCCCCCGATGCACGCCGACCACCATGCAGCCACGTCCCCGTCAGCGACACTCAGGACCGGCAGCCACTGTGGCAGGCAGGAGTCCTTCCACCTTATCTGTTTCTCAAAGTTTGTTAAAGATTTTATTTATTTATTTGACAGAAAGGAGAGAGATCACAAGTAGGCAGAGAGGCAGGCAGAGAGAGAGGGGGAAGCAGGCTCCCCGCCGAGCAGAGAGCCTGATGTGGGGCTTGATCCCAGGACCCTGAGATCATGACCTGAGCCGAAGGCAGAAGCTTTAACCCACTGAGCCACCCAGGCGCCCCTGTTTCTCAAAGTTTGACTTCAGCTCCTCTGAAGGTGTTTCCAGACCCATAGGTTTCGGATTACTGTGGATTCATTTTGGGGTTTCTGGAATGGTTTCAGTAGACCCAGGGACTTCTGGATCACAGTCAGAGGGGAGTCTGGCACCACAGATAGCACCTGGCTCAGCTGGAGGAAAGCCTTTGGTGGCCGCTGGAAGTCCTTACGAAGGGAGGAGATCCTCCCTCCAGCCCTGGGTCGTCTCACAGGGGCTGGGTATGAGCGAAACAGAAGGTCCAAAATCAGGAGAGCCAACGTGGTCTTGGAAAGAATTTACTTATTTATTTTTAAAGCATTGAAGAAATTGTCAAGAAGAATCAAAACTTCTTGAATTTCTTTATACCCAGTTTTGGGGAATAATAGTGTTTTTGTTGAATTAAATATGGGGGAGTAGCGATCTTTTGGGGGGGCTTAAGGCCTCTAAAGATCTTCTTTTGGTCTTGATTTAATAGCATATGAGGAAATAAGCTTAAACAATGCTACCAGAGATTCACACACAGGAGGGTGAACACGGTCTTTCCCCCGACGGGGGTGCTCGGTGTTGGAGCGCAAAGGGGCAGTGACACGTATGCCCCAGGGAGGAAAGCAGAGAGAAGGAACGCTGGGGCAGAAAAGCACCGTGGGGCCTGCCTTGTGCTGGTTCTTGCCGCCACTTTGCTGCTTGTCCTTCCGACGCTGAGTGGAGGAATGTCCGTGGACCTTGCACGTCTCACTAAGGATAAGCAGAGGCAAAATGTGGACTAGACTGAGCTTTCAGCCTCGCTTGTTAGCACATACTTCCTAGAATCCCAACAAGCGTGAGTAGATGACGTGATCTGAGCCCAAGGAGGGCAGAGTATACTGGACGGTGGGAAGAACAGCGTTCGTGGGGTTTAAAGGCCGTTGGCATTTTAACAAAGTCTTGGCGTCTTTGGGAAGCACACACGCTGTGGAAAGGTGAGACGTTTTCCTAGCAGCCCAAGGCTGTTGGATTGTTAGCGGGGTCGGTGATGGACAGCTGGTGACCATCTTAAGCCCGTTGCTTCGCACAGGTGACGACAGACTGAAAGCCACATTCCAGTGGGTAGCAAAGGGAAGTGGGAGCTTTTCCGTCCCTTCCTCCAAATCAGGGAGTTACCTTGACCACAGTTGGCTGTTCTAGGAACGGGTCCCCTTCTCGTCTCTAGAAAAAGGTCCAGAGCAGGAATGACCAAATGCGGCCCCTTTGGAGAGAAATCTCAATACAATGGCCGTGTTTGCACGAGGGCCTCACCCTCTGATGATGCTCCCCTTCTCGGGGCCCTTCCACCCAACGAGAGGAGCCCTCTTCCCCTACTTGTGCAGGCTGCGGGGTTTGCCACCACGGGGTACGGCTGGGGCGCTGGGGCAGATGCGCCGTGGTAATCTAGTGCGGTGATAAAACCTGACCAGCTCGGAAGCTGCCCGCTCGTGCCTCTGCCCTCCCCGGCAGGAAGCTCGCTCAGCAGAGAATGCGTGAGGCTGGGGACAGCGTCTCACATGCCCAGGTCAGAGGGGAGCCCCTTCTCACCCCAGGCCTTGTTCTCTTGGCCACGTCCTCTGACCACCTGGCCTTTAGGAACCGCTTTGGGGGGCTTCTTGGTCGTCCCCTGTCCCACCTTTCCTCTCCCATTAGTGAGCGGGATGGTCTGCGTACTATACTGTCCTGTCGTTTCACTGTTTGCTAGACACTTTTCCCCAGAGAAATTCCAGCTCTGAAGAGTGGGGAATTCGCTTCATATAGCCCCTTCCCCAGGCTGCTGTGTGCAGACCGAAGGCTCAAAACTGGGCACAACGCCTGCTCTCTGCAAGGATTCTCCAAGATCCGCTTAGCGACATTTGTCAGAGGAAGACCTCTTCAGTGGCCTTCACGCCTGCCAGTGATTTTCTGATTTTAAATAAGCTATTCTCTCTCTCACACACACACACCTGGACGTCCATGTCCTTTACCTTTGTAGGGGTTTGTAGCCTCTCACGGCATTCTTCAGGTGCTCCCTTACGTACTGGCGTGGTCTACGCGTCACGTGGCTTCCCACGTTGGCGCGGCACGTCCCCATGTCGCATTGACTTACTAACTTGGACACTGATGGATCGTC
This sequence comes from Potos flavus, assembly GCA_028534135.1. Classification (NCBI taxonomy): domain Eukaryota; kingdom Metazoa; phylum Chordata; class Mammalia; order Carnivora; family Procyonidae; genus Potos; species Potos flavus. The sequence goes on along the minus strand of CM052887.1, from coordinate 91,817,548 downwards.
TGTAATATTCCAGAACGTGTTCTGGCAGTGGGAACACAGAAGCACGGCAGGCGGGGAATGCTCGTGCTCTCCGTACACTTCTGTTGTCGGGAGGGAGCACCAATTAGGAAGTGGTGACTGACCATTTCACATAGTGATCGGGGACGGTGAGTGACTAGCAGAGCTTTGGGAAGGCCTCCGTGGGGACGTGACATGCGAGACCAGACGTCGTGTGCAGAAGGAGCTGCCGTGTGAAGAGCCGGGCAGATCATTCCAGGCAGAGGAACAAGGGCAAGGACTCCGTGCGCATGGCAGAACCGAGAACTCGATTAGCCTCCTCGGCTACCGTCCTGCGTGGGGAGAGTCCTAAGCAGAGTTACAGTGTTTCCTCAGTTCCCTAGCGTCTCACAGAACAAGCTTCTCCTCCCTGGAAACTTCTCTGTAATTCACTACATGAGCGCACAAGGGAGAAAGGGTGTTATGGTGAGCTCAGTAGATGCAGAAGACAGATTTGATGACGTCCGACATTTACTCATGAAGAAACTTCTCAGAAATTGGGGATATAAAGAAATTTCCTTGACTTTGTAAGGTTGTATAAACAAAAGTGACCAGGAGGCAATGTGTGTTATGGAGAAGCCTTAGAGAATTTCTTTATGATTCCGACGCAGACATGAGTGACCTCTGTCCGTGCGAATTTCCAGCATATGTCCTGGTCACAGAAACAGGACAAGAAAGGCAGTATGAGGAAGGACACACAGCATGAAGGTAAGAAGAAGAGACACCAGGTGGGCATTTTTCGTACGATGCAAGTGTCTGTAGAGAAGATGGAGCGGCATCAGCAGATCGTCGCCGAAGCCGCGAGAGAGGCGAGCGGAGAAGCTGGACCCCGGCCGAACCCGAGTTCTCGGCTGCGTCTTCCCTCATCAGCGGCGGACGGCGGGATTTTGTGGTGGAAATAAAGCCGCACTGAGGGTACTTACATAGCCATTCAGTGCGGAGAGCACCACCCGGCAAAGGATCCTGGAGAGCTTTGTAAGAAAGCCTAAAAACTCCGGTACGGAACAGAAAAGGAGATTTTAATTAATGGGAAGCTAGATCGTGCTCACGGATGGAACAGTATAGCATTGTGAAGATGTCAGTTTGTCCCAGATTAATCAATAATTTCACTGTGATTTCAATAAAAATCCCAGCAAGATTTCTTTCAGGAACTCAAGAAATGGATTTATTCGGAAAAATAAAGGTGCACGAATAACCTAGAAATGTCTGTAGAAGGAGCTCAAACAGGAAAAATCCCTGCCACATATGACGGGGTATTAACATCAGCAGTAAACCCCGAACACCCAACCGAAGGGAACCAAGGAGAGAAGGTGGTGCGGGGGGGACAGGAAGGAGGGCCCAGAACAGACGCTGCTGTGTGGGGACTGACCCGGGCCCCTCCCGGAGCGGACGGCGGGCTCACTGAATGGGAAGGACCGTTCTGTCCCACTGCACACAATGTATACAGTCACACTTTGTGCAGAGTAAAAAAAAAAAACAAAACGACGACAAAATTAACAGCAAAATGCAGTGGAATCTCTTTGTGATCGGGAGGTGGGAGACATCTCAGAAGACCCGAGGCCTTAAGGCGACACGGTTCTGGAGCACTCGCCTCCCAGCTGGAGAGTTCTCTTCAGGGAAGGGCGTCGCTAGTAAAACTTTCAGGTGGATGGGGAAGTAGAAGATATTTGTAATGTCCAAATGAGACTGTATTAAGAACTCCTGTCAATTAATAAGAAAAGGACTTGAACCCGAATAGAAAAATGGGCAGAGGATATGTGTGGTTTAGGTGTTTCTTAGGAGGAGATACGGTGGCTCATGGGCAGCGCCTTGACCGTGGCCTGGAGCCCCGAGGTGGGCATGGCAGGGCTTCCCTGGAGTGAAGTGAGGGCGGGGGGCCGCAGGCGTCCCTGCCCGGGGCCCATCCTCGTGGCGATCGGCGGCAGCTTTGGCTCCCGGGGTGTTTCACTGGGAATCACCACAGGCACATCTCTTCCTTCCAGAAGATGGTTCATGCGAGGACGCAGAGGCCCAGCCCTGCCGCCTCCATTTGCGATGATTTTGAAAGGATTACTCAGCTTCAGAGGTGCCCAGAAAATTGGATGAGGGCTTGGTGTCAATCACGATGCCCGTTTGCTTATCCTTCTGCCCAAGCCTGCCCGCCTTGTGCCCTCACAGTGTATCCGCCAAGCACATCCCAGCAGACCTTCCACTGCCACACCTCGCCTCACGGTGTGATTCCAGGGAGCCTGGTCCCCGGGCTCAGGGTGACGGGAAGTCCTTCATCGTGTGCAGGGCTCCTCGCCGCCCTCCCCTTTGTCAGCCACGTGCTGAGAAGACAGCTGCAGAATCTTCGTGAAGGCCTTCGTGCTGTCCTCCCTAAGCTGTAGGCTACGGAAGGAGATGCTGCCTTTGAAATGGGGGTCCTGCTGCCAGTGGGCCCGCTGTCGCAGGTAGAAATCCCGGGTGGTGGTATTTCACCTCTGAGACGAGCTGGGGACGGCCGGCTGTCCTTACGGCGGATGGTGTGGAGTGCTCACACTGCAGAAAACTTGGCATGGCTCTTGGTCCCACTGTCCTCGGGAATGAGGTGGAGGCCAGCCAGCTGTCAGCACTCATCAGCAACCCTTCGCTGGGGAACGGAAATGGTCATGGAGGGCACCACCTGCCATTTGCCAGAGCCTGGCCAGCTCATTGCCTCAGGAGTGGGAAGACGGGGTCCCCTTGTGGCGGGGCTCCCCATCCCTGTGCAGGAGTCCGGGGCACGCCTTCACCTGCGCTTCCCCAAGGGGACCTGAGGACACGCGTCGGTAGAAATGTGTGCTGGGGAGGCAGGGACACGCAGACTTCGGGGGATTATTTGAACCAGCTGGAGGTTGATGCTAATGGATCAAGTGCAGCTGGGATTCCCTGGTCGCGGTGGGGGGCAGCCTGTAGAGGTTGGATGACCCTGGCTGACTTCATCCCGCCGGACAAAGCAGGTCTGCCGGCCCGCGCCGTGGTCGTCTGAGTGCATCGCTGCGGCCGGCCTCCCTGGGTGCCGCTGGTCCCTGGTCCTTCCCGCAGCAGCCGAGGTGAGTAGCTTGGAGCTCCGGCACTGGGAGCTGGCTCTCCGGGTCGTGCCCCCTGAGGGCTCCGGCGGCTGCGGCTACAGGGCAGTGCTGGTGCCTGCTGCCTGGGGTTTCAGGAGTGCCAGGGCCCGGCGGCTGTGGCTCGAGGCTCCCAAGGCCTCTGGCAGTTTCCACCGCGGCATCGCGGCAGCCGTGGCCTGCACCCTTCCCTCCCCGTTCCTCCAGCTCCCCTGGGGGCGCGGCTCCCCGCAGTAACTCGAGTCTGGCCTCCCCCTGTTCTGATCTCCTCCTCCTGTCGTTCCTATGCTTTTGTAACCAGCTCCTTAACTTAAATCCCTTTTATTTGAAATACCTAGTGTGGTTTGTGTTTTCCTGGTCAGTCTCTGACTGGGAAAGCTTACCGTTAACCAGATATTCTTGATTTCCAGTTAGTAAAGAAATAAAAATCAGAACAATCATGAAATACGTTGTACATACAGAAAATTACCCAAAAGTGGACCATCTGTTAATATTGAGTATCAGCAAGGATGTGGGGAAATGGCAGTTACCCTAATTTAGAGGAAAGGTAGGCAGGGCAACAATTCGGAAGGGCGATCTGGGATTCTGTAGCAAAAGTACGGACTCCGTGTCTCGTGACACAACCGTCCCACCCCCGGGCACGCCCCAGAGAAACCAGCGCGGGTCTGTGTTTGGTTGGGGTCGTTCGTGCCAACTTTGAATATAGTGTTGGGAAGTGGGAGGAACCTGGCGGGTCCGTCCCTTGGGGATCGGCTAAGTCACATGGTGGCAGCTGGGTGCTGCGGAACACGGTCCTGCGGTCAACCGTGAATGACACCTCCCTGAAGTGGTGGGGATGGATCCGGGCTACGTGGTGTTAGCCAAAGCAGCAACAACAAAACAAACTGAACGCGATCTGTAGCTCAGTACCATTAATACAGGTTTATAACATACAAGTAAAACCCTCCTACGATGACAGGTGTTGAGTGTCCCTCGTCAATATTGTTTTCTGGTAGGCTATATCTCAGTTTTAAATACCCACTGTCCTTACTGACCCCTATATAGCACTGGCTCAGCATATGCTTCTTAGGTAGTTTATAAGATCACCAGTACCACCATCACCACCAGCACCACTGTCACCAAATTACGTTCATCACCATCATCATGACCACCTCCATCACCATCACCACCACCACCATCACCACCATCACCACCATCACCGTCACCATCATCACCACCATCACCACCACCACCACCGTCACCACCACCGTCACCACCACCACCGTCACCACCACCACCGTCACCACCACCACCGTCATCACCACCACCGTCGTCATCACCACCGTCACCACCGTCACCGTCACCACCGTCACCGTCATCATCACCACCACCACCACCACCACCACCACCACCACCATCACCATCACCACCATCACCACCATCACCACCATCATCATCACCACCACCACCACCATCACCACCACCACCACCACCACCACCACCACCACCACCACCACCGTCACCACCACCACCGTCACCACCACCACCGTCACCACCACCACCGTCACCACCATCACCGTCACCACCATCACCACCACCGTCACCACCATCACCACCACCGTCACCACCATCACCACCACCGTCACCACCATCGTCACCACCGTCACCACCACTGTCACCACCATCTCCACCATCATCACCATCACCACCATCACCACCACCATCACCGCCACTTCCATCACCACCAACACCACTACCATCACCATCACCACCATCATCACCACCATTACCATCATCGCCATCACTGCCGGTCACCACCACAGTAACTACTACCATCAACCACCACCACCATCACAGCAAGAAAATCCAATCACCATGAAACATGGCCAGTGGCAATGGCAAGCAAAGAATCCGTAGAACATATTGATTATAAATACTAATGATGATGTGCTGGGTAAGGTCTGGGTAGAACGGAAAGAGCAGTTGACCTGGAGGGAGTAGGGGCGAGTTCGGGTTAGACATGTGAGGGCTTGTTTTCAGGTGAGAGGGAGTAGAACTGCAGCTCTGCCCTCCTCCATGGCAGCCCCTAGAGCAGACTTCCGGGACTGGGATGAGTGATTGGTATTTTGCCTGAATCCGTTTATTCCAGTTTAGTCCCTGCCAAAGTGCCAGCTTATGTTAGTGTAAGCACAGCCTATCATTCCGCAAATGAAGATCAACTTCATCTTTTCAGCCATTTTAATGTCTGGGATAGAGGCTTCTGGAAGTAAGCGGGCCTTGTGAACCAATTTCGGCTAACTTCGTTTCCAGTTCCTCCTCAGGAGCCAAGTCCTCATCCTCTAGCTCTGTACAACAGTTTACAATGTGTTGCATAAATTGAGAATCTCGTCTAAATAATCCCCTTCTATCCTCACTGCTTCTATCCGTTAAATATCCGATGACGTTTATCTTGTCTTCGCTTAGTCCATGATTAGGGAAGCCGTGCACACTTAGCATCCTTAATCTTTTCTCCTAAATCAATCCTTGAAACCAGCCCCTTAATAGTGTTGTTACTCTCTTCTCTGAACCTCTTCCAAATTGCCGATCTTTCTTGTGCTGAGCTGCCCGACCCAAAGGGGCTGAAGGGAGTGTTGTTGCAGGTACAGACGCACTAATGGACCCTCGCGGGCGCGCGACAGCTTTCGGCCAAGCCTCCTCAAATGAAGCCTGTCTCCCCTCCTACATTTCTAGCTGTAGATACCTCAGATCCTTCGCTTTCTCTTGACTTTTTTTTTTTAATGCAGGATTATTGCTAATTATCTTCCCAATATATTAGATGCTGAGATCTGAGTCAGGAGGAGGGAAAAGTTCACAATGGGTAACTTTCTTCATTTCCTTTCCAATGCCTGAGAATTTAGCGTGCTCCATCATTTTTCCCGACAAAATTGTGATTGACATGAATATATTCCCTTCTATTTTCCCAGTTTTCATGACTCGTAAAATGGGCAGCGTCTGATTGTCTCACGGGTGTTGTGACCTCAGGAAGAGGGTCAGGCAGTGGCTTCGGGTCGCCTGGGTCTGCTGACTGCTTCCAACTCGTCCCGTCACACGGCACAGTCTTGCCCTTGAGTTTGTGTCAGTGATCAGCCTGGACTTCCTTCCATTTCATAAATCTGTTCTTATGCTCTCTTCTTAAATGAAACCTTAAAATAATTCCTGTAATACCCTGATAGATGCACTCCAGTTTGGCAACCTTTCATCATTTTATTATTCACTCTCTCATTGCAGGCTTTTTGCACAGCTACGCTATACATGACTTATTTATATGTTATAAATGCTAGCATGAATTACCAAGCAAGCTTTTATGACAGTCTGTCATGCTTTATTCTGATTAGTTCTGATGTATTACCAGTACTAGCTTCCAGTCCCAAAATATCTAACTGCAAAAGTCTGCCTTTCACATAAAAGGCTGTTGGGTGGGAGGAGAGAAGGAAGGGCAGGATGGCCCTGTGCGGTTGCAGTGTTGAGCACTGCACAGTTGGGGGGTCAGTCTCCCGGACTGTCAAGTGAATGGGAGCCCTGGAGTCCTTCGGTGCACAACTTGCACTTTCATGTGCAGAAATGCTGGCAGGGGCAGGGGTCCTCCCCAACTGCAGGAGGTGGGGAGCTTTAGAACACCCATTGTCTATAGGGCAGAATTTCAAAGCGCATTTAACGCAACTTCCAAACCGGCCTCAGTTTGCATTTTAAGCTTTGCTTCCTCCACATTCTGCCCCAACACACACCTGCATGATCTCCAAATCTTTACTTCACTCTACATTTTGGTCCACTTGTCCTTTGTTCTAAATGCCCTTCTCTTCGAACCCAACAGAGGGCCGTTTCCTCTGAGACATTATCCCTCCATTCTGTCTGTGGAGTGAGTTGCGTCCTGCCCTTGTATTCTGTTCAGAGTTGTGTTATTGCATGTATCGCCTTGTATCGATAGTGAATTGTTCCGTATTTGTGCTCCCAGTTAGTCCCTGAGCTTCTGAGGACCCAGTTTGCTTTTATTTTCCTCTGAACTGGGCTTCCTGCCGGGTGTGTGGGTGGCCGGTTCTCAGGAATGTCTGCAAAGGTAATACTTCTCTGCTCTCAGCTCTTCTGTCTTACCCCTGATCCAAATCCACAAAATCGAATCTCAGGGAAATAATGCAACTGACCACAGACAATTACAAGAGAAGTTTAAGACATGAAGTTCCTCATAGGGGCCTATTCTATGGCAATGAAAAAACAAAACAAAAACAAACCAAACCTTTTGTTCTTGTTCTCCAGGAGTTGGGAAAGGCAAGACCAGCATGCTCCACCGGAAAAGCTTGTTAGCAACAGTGTCATCTGTTGGTGGCCCTGACTGCGTACTTCTCAGGGAGACTGCGGTTTTGTTCGACTCCCTGAGCAGTGCAGAGAAAGGAGGCAGGGGTTCGTAAGGGTTCGGAGAAGGAGTGTGTGTGGTGGGGGGACTGGGGCTCCCATCCCTAAAAGGTATGTCCACCCATAGGGGACCTAATTTAGAAAAGAGGGTTTTTGCAGGTGTTATTAAGGCTCTCAAGATGGGAGTATCCTGGATTAGCTAGATGGGCTCTGACCTCAAGGCCACAGAGACACGGGAGGAAGGCCACATGGTGACAGGACCAGCAAGGCCTGTGCTTGCTGGTGGCCACGGGAAGCAGCAGAGAGACAAGGAGTTGATGCCGCCCCAGAGCCTTCAGGAGGGACCAGCCGTGCTGACCCCTTGACCTTGGGTATCTGTCCTCCAGAGCTGGGCGAGAGAGATTCCTCTTGTTTTCGTGTTAATTTGTTACTACAGCCCCAGGACACGAATGCACAAATCCATGACTCCTTGACGGGCAGGGGGTGGGCAGGGATGCTGGGGCACCGAGCCCCTCGTGACTCACGTCGAGCTCGGTCTCAGGGAGTTTCTGGGGCACGGGGAGGGGTGGGGGGGTGCGCCTCCTGGCCCGTGGCGCGACTTCTCTCGTCGTCAGCCTGGGGGGCTCCGACTCCTGCCCGTCGGTGGGTGGAGTAGGATGAGGTGGCCGAGGTGGGGTCTCCACCTGGAGAGGGAGCCTAAGCCCCGTGCTCTGTGCAGCACGGTGCTTCATCCCTGTGTGTTTCCAGCGTGAAAATGACGGGCTGCTTCGGCCTTAGATGCACTGTTGTTATGGGGCCTAATGAACACTTGCCTCTGTCCTCCGTTTGCACGAGGGAGGTCACAGGGGAGCGTCTTTGAGCGCACGCACACTCGCGGGTCCGAGGACAGCCGATGAGCAGAGCGTTTTGTTAGCTCCATTATCCAGATGGATTGCAATTCCTGACCGGGAGGCTCTACCCGGGTCATGTTCCACGGAGGGAAATAGACCAGTGGCTCCAGATTCGTTACTCATTGTGTTTTTTGAGATTGTTCACGTTGTGTTATTAAGGATAGGATTCATTTACTTGGGACTACTAGAATACCTGTCTGTCCCTCTCTTGAATGTACCATTTTTTTCTAATCCAACGCCTCAAGGGCTTGGCATAGGACTGACTGGAGTGAGAGGGAAAATTGTGAAGAAATTTCGATGGAGTTTTCCACGTTTGAACATGAAGCCACATCGGAGACCCGTGCTCCGCTGGGAAGACGCTGCACTGCTCTTCCTGGACTGGAGTGGAGAAAAGACTGGAAAGATGCAAAGTCTGGGAGAGGCAAGAGCACTGGCCGGCTCCCAGCAGCCCTTGTGGGTCCTGAGTGGTTTCCGTGGGCGGGGGCTGGGTAGGGGAGGGACGCAGAGAGGAGTCTGCGATAGGATCTGGCCTTAAAGGGACTTGCAGCGTAATGAACGAGCGAGGACATAATTACAATTATAACACAAGTTAAAACACGGCAGGTTTCATGGAAGAGATAAAAATAGAGTATGGTGGGGGGAGGATCCGAAAGCCAGTGCCCAGAGGCATTGAGCTACATAGCTCTGTTGCTTACTCCCAGAAGCCAGTACGTTTTATCATCTTAATTTGCTAGATGTTTTCAAAGTATGGGGCATATTCAACTTCCTCAGAGTTTAACTTAAAAAGCGGTGAACAAATTAAGATTTAAAAACTCCTCGCATGAGATGCAGCCCACTACAGAGCCCCATTTTCTTTGCCTCTCTCTGGCGGTGGTGGGGCTCAGAAAAGGTTAGGTTTTCCATTTCTTCACAGGAAAACTGGAAAAAAAACCCAGAAAAAACATTTTGCATTGTGTTGCTCTAATAAACTCCCTATCTTTTTAATTGCTTGGCATTCCTCTCCACTATGTATATTGCCACAGAGGGTGATACTTACGCAGATGACTGTTAAGAATGAGAGAGGGGGTAGGAGAGGAAGGAGGGAACCCGGGAAGAAGGAAAAGAGAGCAAGAAAGCAAAGCGAACAAAGCCGTCTTCGAAGTGAGATCATCTTTTCATGTGTGCATTTTAATGTTTCTTTCGTTTGAAGCAATGTAAAAGCAAGTAATTATTGTTATTCCTAATATCCTAATGCCAAATTGTACACCAAGGGCGCTGGAGAGATAAATGGGGTGCGAGTCCTTGATGATCCCATGTGTGAGAGATCACTGCTGATAAGTATATTAGTGCCATTATATAATTTGATCAGGTAGCCAAGAAATATGTCAGCAGCTTCGCTTCGTTGCTGTGTCTGTTTGCTCAGTGTTGAGCTCCTCGCCCTGGAGAAGAAAAGCAATTTGCAGGACCGCATGTGGCTCGCTAGCTGGGGGCGGTGGGATCGCTTCCCCCACTGAACACCTCAGGCGTTCTGGAAGGCTCTATCGGGGAGGGGAATATCAGAGGTTTCCCCCGCAGCCAGCGAGGCTGCGTCTCCGCCTCACAGCCTGGAAATGCTAAGCAGGTAATTAACAAATCACAGGCACAGGTGAGCCGGCTGAAGTTTGGTAAATTGCTTTTGATCTAAATTGAGATGCTTTGGGGATTTAACTTCTCAGACAAAAAGGGCATAAATAAATAATCAGGACTTTAAGGTTGGAACTTGCAAGCGAGCTCTGAAATGTGTTAATGCGCTGGAGGAGGGATGTGGGGAGAGTGTCTGAGGCCAGCCCTTCGCTCGCCCTTCGTGCTATGATGTTTGCTCACCTGATGAGCTCAGAACCACGGCTTGGCAAGATGTCCAGGGGCTTTGGAGGCCGAGCATTTTGTCAGGAGCGTGAGTTGCTCGCAGATAGCTCCAGTTTCATCCATCCTGTGAGAGAGGAAAGGGGAAGGGAAGTGAGCTCCTCTGTGGTGGGTGGGCTGTGCTGCGTGGGGTCAGGGCAGCGCCGGGTGGGCCTGGCCGCAGCAGGGCGCGTGCCCGCATGGAGAGACTCCCCCCGCCCCCCCATCCTGGGTGCATCCCCCGACATTGCCTGCTGCTGCCTGCAGGGCGCTCACCGGGCAAGACCTCGTCGGACCCACACACGACGCGGCCTCAGCTCCCACCTCCCTCCTGTGCTCATCTGACAGCACGGATGACGTGGGTGCCGCTATTACTCTCCTTGGCATTGCAGACCATTCACTGATATCCTCAGCCCCACGGTGGGCTCTGGGGGGCTGGCCTCTGTGGGCTTCGTCATCTGGGCCCCTCGTCTTCTGACCTCTGCTGGGTTTGAGCCACGGTGGCCATGGGGGGACAGAAGGGGGGCTCCTTCCCTGCCAGGTCTTGGTAGCCAGGGCCAGCGGGCTCTGGGGACCACACTGTCCCTCACCCCTTACCTGGGGGTGTAACGGGTGCGTCTGCAGTGCCCCCCTCCCCCCCCGACCCCACAGCCCCGCCATATTTCTGCAGACACTCCAATTGTGGTCTCGGCTGCTTCTGCGCCGATATCATAGACAGTCTGACCAAGGCGGCCATGAATCATCCTAGAAAAGTCCTAAATCCCGATTCTCTAATGGTCTCCTTAGCACCAGCTTGAGGACACACAGCCTCTGGGAGGAACTGCCCTCTTATGGTTTAGCCCAGTTGGATGCGATGTAAGGGGGAAGGATGTGTCAGCTATTCCGATTGGTTTGTTTGCTCATCTCTCCAGGAGTCACTCAGGAGGGAGCTGGGACACACCAGGGCCGGAGGATTCAGAGGTGCGAAGAGTCATCGTTCCTGCCAGGAGACCGACAAGAATCCAACAATCCCTTCGGAATGTGATCACGGTCTACGGTACGTGCTGCACAGAAAGGGGGTATCATGAGGCTGTAGAGAAGGGGAGTGAAGTTGGTAGAAACCGTGGAGGAAGTGGTGTTTCAGAAGAACAGGAAGTAAGAGGAGAACAGTGTGTGCAAAGGCCCCGAGGTGAGTGCAGGCAGCTGTTGGAGGCAAGAGGTCAGCGTGTCTGGGTCACGGTGTGCCAGCAGAAATGGGGTGTGGGGCCAGTAGAGGCTCATACAGGACCAGGAGGCAGCTTGTGGAACTGATTTGTGGGGTCTTGGGAAGCCATTGAGGGTTTTCGGCACAAGCATGACGAGCTCAGATCTGTGGTCATAAAATCCCCTGGCTGTCGGGTAGAGACTGGATCTCAGGGGCCCGGGGCCATCCTGTAGCCGGGGAGAGTGGGCAGGAGAGTGGTGCAGGGGTCAGAACGGCGAGGGCAGTGGCCCGAAGAGGAATGTGAAGCGCATGGAAACCTTTACTGGGAAGGTCTGGCTGGCAGGGCTTGGTAGCAGCTAGAATTCAAATCTGGGGTTGGCTTGAGAGGCGCCAATGGAAGGAGTCCCTGGGTCTTGGCTTGTGTGCCTGGCTGAGACACGGATCCCCACGAAGGTGGGGAGGTTTAGTTCCCCAGTGGAGCTGGCCGCTGAGGCCGCAGGTCTGGGAGTACAGGGCTGTCCAGGCTGGCTGGTTTGGTGGGTGCGGCGTGGACTCTGACACGGAAATTGTGGGCATTTCTGTGAGCCGGAGGCTGCCAGCAGGACACAGATGCTCACAGGATCTCACCATACTTTGCATTGTGAGGATTCTCAAGTGTGAGATAATTAGGCAAAAATATGGCCAGAGCTTTCTCACATGGAAGCGTGGAAAATGCCTAGCATGAAAGTCAGGAAAAGAAGGCGTCAGGAGCCATGGTGGCCAAGCGGCTGCCCTCCTTTGGGGGAAACGTCTCCCTCCCGTGGCATGCCCTTGGGACCTTTGAGCCCCACCTGTGCTGGCTCCAGATCCTCCTTCGGTGGGGGGATCGCAGGGCAGAGCGTCTGGGACCCCGTTACTTAATGGACAGCCACCATCACTGGTGACCACCAAATAATAGTTCTTACGGAGCTGGACATTTCAGTCTGCAGAAATGCGTTTTTTCACAAGTCTGTAGTGCTCCTCTGGGGAAGGTACAGGCTTTGTCCTCCCTGATTCGTAGAGATTTGTGGCTTCCCTTGTGCTGAGAAGGCCATTCCTCTCACCCAGTCCTCTTTGGGCCGCACCACTCAGCGTGAAGACCGGCACGTGGCTGACAGTGTCCCACGGCTGTCTGCGGTCTCCATGGCTCACGGTGGCTGGTTACCCGGGACCACCCTTGGAGTCCCTCCTTTATCTTCTGTAGCCGTGACCAAGCCTGACCTCACCCAGGCCCAGCTATGGGACACGGAGGTGGCTCTGAGGACTGTGCCTCGGGCTGATATCCGTGGTCTGTGCCCAGGCATCCAGGCTCGGGCTGAAAGCTCAGAGCCAAGGACAAGGGATAAGTGATGTCCTAATAGGTGGTTCCCAGCAGGCTGGCATGCACCCCTGCTGTTAGGGGGCCAGGCCAAGTTAGGGGGACATTTGTGGCCTGGCGAGGGCTCTCACGTGGCGCTGGGGGCCTGGGGCCAGGGCCAGGAAGCCAGAGCCAAGCCGACCTGGTGAGGGGCGGCTAGTAGGGTCACCAGCGCCTGGGTGCACAGAGCCTCACAAGGCCCTCCTCTCTCTGGGTCTGCCTTACAAACACGCCTTCCTCTGTCTGCCAGTAACCGGCATGAAGCTCTAGAGAGTGCGCCTGCGCGCAGACACCTGCGCCTAGAGAGTGCGCCTGCGCGCGGACACCTGCGCCTAGAGAGTGCGCCTGCGCGCGGACACCTGCGCCTAGAGACTGCGCCTGCGCGCGGACACCTGCGCCTAGAGACTGCGCCTGCGCGCGGACACCTGCGCCTAGAGACTGCGCCTGCGCGCGGACACCTGTGCCGGGATGCGGGGCGGAGCCCTGGGCAGACACAGGGAGGAGCCGGTGGGATGCACTCCACCCCTGGACATCCTTTCCCCGAGGCGGTGTGAGGCTCACTGCTGCCTGGTCCTCGCTCAGCAGCAGCTCCTGCAGAGTCCACCTTTCTCTGCCTCACCAGTTCCCTCCAAGTTTCATCCAAAAGTCACTGCCCTATAGACCAACGCTTCAATGCCCTTGGGAGCTCAATGCTCAAAAGAACTTCTCGGCAATTCCTTTAAAGTAAAGAGTATTTTTGCAAAATAAATAATCCCTCCTGTTTAGCATATCTCTTCTTCATACAATCTGTTTTACAAATATATATAAACTTTATATTATATTATATGTAGTATGTATTACTCATATATTCACGTATTATATATAGTATTTTAAGTCAAAGTGGACATCAGTTATATTTTTATGATTTTCAGACAAAGAATGGGGCCTAATATAACGAGTTTAGGGCAGAACTGTGAGCTTTCAAAGCAAGCAGGCTTCAGCAGGCTAAGTTGGCCTGTGCTCATCTATGCATTTGGATACTTAGTGACCCTATGAAGGGTCAGGTGACTTGCTACACCTCTTTTAGGTTGGTGGATCTTATTCTTGTTCTGTTTTAAATTTCAGCACTCTGAGGCATGTGCGGGTATATGTGAAGGTAGTTTGTTTTAGGAACTTCAGTACATTCCTTGAATTTGTGCATCCCAAGCATATGGGGAGTTACTGAATTAAACAGTATGAGTTTTCCTCCAATAGTGGTTAAAAATAGTGAGATCAGTCACGAGCGTGCTGGTGGGGTTGTCCACGGTCACGATCCGTGGCTGGTGGCCAGGGAGACCGGTCAGGAGCGTGCTGGCGGGGTCGTCCACGGTCACGATCCGTGGCTGGTGGTCAGGGAGACCGGTCAGGAGCGTGCTGGTGGGTTGTCCACGGTCACGATCCGTGGCTGGTGGTCAGGGAGACCGGTCAGGAGCGTGCTGGCGGGGTCGTCCACGGTCACGATCCGTGGCTGGTGGTCAGGGAGACCGGTCAGGAGCGTGCTGGCGGGGTCGTCCACGGTCACGATCCGTGGCTGGTGGTCAGGGAGACCGGTCAGGAGCGTGCTGGCGGGGTTGTCCACGGTCACGATCCGTGGCTGGTGGTCAGGGAGACCGGTCAGGAGCATGCTGGCAGAATTGTCCACAGTTGTGATGCATGGCTCAGTTTCTTTTTTCTTCCCTTTTACTCCTCTCCTAGAACAGAGGTCTTTTGTTTGATTATTACCTGGGCAAATTTGCTATATGATAAAACAAAATGATGCACGCGGCTGACTCCCGTCCAGATGCCCTTAGGAGAAGACGTTCATTTTCATCTTGTTTCCCAAATGAAGCTTTAAATCTAATTAGATCTTGAAAGAAAATATCTGCATTATGGTTTCTGTAAGTAAAGGGCCTTTCATTTAAATAATGTTCTTATTTGTTTATGTTGTGTGATTTACAGTCAGTGACGAAATCTCTGTGGCTAGCTCGCCACACGCTTCAGGGGTCCTTTGCACAGAGCACTTTGAGTAAGTTATAAACCATTCTAGACACAGAAAAATTTAATTGTTGGAACATTTAATAGTGTAATAGCATAGCCCGGCACCTGGTATGGGCCTTTGACATAGTGGAGGCTCAATAAATATTTGCCGAATAAATGAACTCCTGCTCATCCATCACAGGGTCAGGAGAGAGCTGCTGTTTTATTAGGGTCAGCTGTTTCCCGCGAGTTTGCCGTGGGGGCGCTTGGAGGAAGTCTTCGATGTGGCTAGCTCTTTCAGGCTCTGCAAAGAGGAGTCCCGAAGGA